>OX457139.1:8045803-8645803 GCA_949752895.1 Dendrolimus pini
CATATTAAGGTTAACTGAAGGTTTGGAACCAGTTAAGCCGCGGATCAGCCTGGAGGCGAAGTGGGCGCCACGGGGTCAAGCTGCTGGTCTTGCAGGAGGATCATTCGTATCAAAATTTATTTTCTTTCACGATATGTGACTTCATGAGAGTCTTAGATATATTTAGGCCAGGCAAACTTGACTGGATTGGAAAGGATGATTAAAAAGTATCTACATTTGGGCAGTGTTACTAATGATGACATCTTTGATGTAGAGTATCACCATTTTATGTTAAATTCAACTTTAAATTTTACTTTTAACGGTGTTATGCTCTCATCTCTTGGGTGTTAGGGTCATTAGATGGATGTAGGGTTTTGCCAATTCACTTTAACTTTAAATTTCATTTTAACTTTCACGGCAAACCTGAAACCTGTCTTTGACAAGGGAATGCATAATATGAGTGAAGATGTCTTTCGCCTAATTTTAACTTAAAATTTATTTACAATTCATAGAGAGGCATTCTGAAACTCTTACTCTAACAATTTAAGAATGGGAATTTTATGAGATGTAGAGAGTATCACTATTTAAACTTCAATTAATCTTTATCTTTAATTTACTGTGATATTCTTATTACTGCATCAGGGGAGGTCTCTGAGGTGACGTTCCTCATAATGACAATCTTATTTGATATTTTGGAAGGGTGACTTTGAGATGAAATGTTCACTCAAGTCTTTTGGCTTTTCCAACTCATTTTACACACAAGGCACTCCAAATGTGTTTTTTTTTCATGGATAGATCGTACTGCTTGGAGTTTCTTGTCGGCTCTTCTCGCCAGCAATAGTACGTTGTGAACCGACGCTAGTTTTAGATAATGTTTATAATTGAATCAATAAATTCTAATTAGAAAATTGGAGGTTCTTCCTTGATATGAGCTCTTTTACTGATAGCTAATGCGGTGGCATAATATCAGAGAGGTGGTTAGGAGGGGTGCCTTACACAAAATTATATAATTTTTTTATGAATCTACATTAAAATATCTTTTGGCTAAATAAAGGCACGGGCGTACTCAGGTGATGAGGTTATATCATGAGCGATACATTTGTCGTAATTCATAAAATGCATATCTTTTACACTTACAATATATTTCTACAAAATAATTATTACTATTATATATATATATATATATATATATATATATATATATATATATATATATATATATATATATATATATATATATATACCGTACCTCACCCGTACCATGCATGGTAGGTATAGGTGCTTCAATGTACAAAACCTCAGGTCTGGTCAAATACATACAGGTAGCCGATCACTGGCTCTTAAGCTATAATACTACCAACGATGCAGTTTTTTCAAGACATTTTAATTAAATTGATTCCCAAACATATGCTTCCTACTTCCAATCACAAGCCAATTCTTAATAAAATTTAGCCTACTCATTAAGTTTATATTACATTATATTTTTATAACTTAAAAAAATAAAATTTTATAACAATTCCTTCACTAATTAATCGAAAGGAACTTCGTTCCATCCAGGTGTCCCTTGACATTTCTCAAGTTTTTTTGGTAAATGTATGGTGCCACTCATGGCTTCCGGACCATAGGAATTTCGAAGAGTTGGTCTTCGGAGCTGTTGATGTTCGGCGACGTCTACACGACGGAAGCGCACTGCAGTATCCTGAACTAACGTCCGAAGCACGGTGTTAAATGGAGAAGTAAGTTTTGAGTATCCCTCAGGACGAGTTCTAAAGCAACATGGCTTTCTCGCACGCGTGAATGGTCGGCTTTTTAAACCTGAATAATTTACCCTGGAAAATGCGATGACGCCTTGTAAGAACGCGTGTATTCAATGAAAAGGCGGTCTTTGGGATTGATTTAAGATGATGATGTAAAAATTAAACAAAGCGCGGGTAGTAGGAAGATTATGAAATTGGTAGGAAACGAATTCATAAACGGTAAAATGAAAAGGCAGCGCTATGAATGGCAAAGCTATTACTAACCTAAAACTCTAGGAAGTAAGAAAAAGAAAAGAAAGAAGAAAAGAAGAGATGGCAGATGACATATTCACCTTTACAAAAACGGGGATATTAATCTGATATCTGTCAGGCAGCAACCAGTAAAGGTGCTCTTACACGAGCAACTGAAATTGCTCAATCCTGGTAAATTCTCGGGAAATATGACGTCACGACTACATCAAGTAATTTAGGGCTATAGCAATTTGTAGAAAGCTGTTGCTGAGATACGGTCACAAAGTACCATCCAATATAGAGCAACTTAAAAATTAATCACCCCCGACTCCGCTGCCAGCCTATTCCTCTCGCGAAAACCAGACGTCATTATACGTATACCTAAGCGAGGTAGAAAGAAAATTGCCTAAAAATTTCCAAATCCACTGAAAATTCAGCAAATCATGTAGCGACTTTGAGAAATGTGGAAAATATAGTGCAATTCGATTTAGATATTTGCAACTCAATAAATTTAAAAAACGTATGTGCATCTGATACGCTCGATCGAATGTAAATGCGCGTGGCGGTTGAGTCGCAGTGCTTTTAAGCAAAAGAGTGGTGGCAATGCCGGCGACCGTCACCGTCGAACATGTGACAATTTGCGACCAATCCGGACGGCGCGCCCTATAGGTACCATATTTGGTTATAAAGATTTCGGACCATGTATGGCACAATCACAAGGCAGCATTGGACAAAGGAACTGTCGTTGCTTAGCGTACAAAAAATAAATAGTGCAGATGCGCCATTTACAACGTGATACTTGCAAGAGAAATAAATATTTCACAAACGTCGTATTTCAAATACTATTTTTATTTTAGTATTCAAGGACGAGCTGCAAGCACCTGAGACTATATTAGCATCCGCAGATTTCAATTCAATTTACAAATTTATTTATTTTTTACGAATAATCCCATGAGGTTTCTATGCCACAGTCTAAAATGTTTTATGTATAGTCAAGGCGGCGAAGTCTGTGAATGGAGGAACACCTTTCATTATTTCCGTGTTTCAGTCATTACGACGACGAGAAATCATTCAGTGAAGCTAACATACCATTGTCATTGTCATGTTTTTCTTCTTTTATATTTATTGATGTAAGTGTATTTTATATTATTTATTTTATTTACATATATCGTATTAGTATAGTATCTATCATATTAGTATAACATTTATATTTTTATTAATGTATGTATATTATATCATGTATGTATTTATAAGATATGTATATTTATAAGATACTGATTCGATAGTGAGAATAATGCAACATACCCCTGTTCTTATCAAATTTTTTGTCCATCCAAAGGTTGTCTGCAAGAAACCGCTAATAGCGATAAGACCGCCTATTGTATTGTAAAATTTTGTTTCTGTTAACTGTATCTTTAAAACACAATAAAGCATACTCTCATTCATTCATTCATTCATTATTCTGTCTTCGAGTTGTAGTTGGCGTTAAATTCTATTTAACAAAGTTAAAAAACCAGCGGTGTATAAACTTAGCCCATTGAAGAACTTCCCCACCTTAACTATGTATGAATGTAATATTGAAAAAGATAATAAAAAAGTCTTTCTGAAAGTGTTACATTTCATGTACATATTATGTAAGAAATACATCGCTGTTGAATTTGGAAAAGTTTTTTAGATTTACATTGTTCATATTAAAACAATATATGCAAATTACCTACCTATCAACACTCATGAAGTTGTTATCTATGATTTCTGTTTATCGTATGATGTTCACATAATATACGACAGCCCAATATTTCTTATCTCAAATCACTAAATGACGAACACTTCTTCTTATCTCTCAATTTTTGATTTTACTGTAGATATTTAACAGTAAATTTCACAAACAAAATAATTATGTTTTGGATTATTATCTTAATTACATAATTATGAGATAAAAAACTGTAAGATAAGAGGTCAATAAAGTCGTCGTCAGCCATTCTTAGTCCACTGCTGGATGCAGGCCTCCCCAAGACGGCGCCACTCATTATAATTATCATCAATAAAGTCAATACTTTTGAAAATAAGTAAATATGAAAGCTTGTAATGAAAAAGAACTAAACATCAAGATTTCTTTACTTTTTTTACATTTATGTCAATCATCAATTAATGAATTCACACACAATAAAGAATGAATGAGGTTTTTATTCCTTCTCACTTTGCTTATAGCTGAAGTGCCTACAGCAGACAAGCTGATGGCCCACCTGGTGGAAAGCAACTACCGTCGCCCTTGTGGACGCCTGCAACACCAAAGATGTCACCAATTCGCTGCTGGCCTCGAAGAAGCTTTCGGACACCCTTTTTGAAAAACTCTATATCGTAGTGCAGTGGGAAAACCTCAGCTGGAAGCTCATTTCAAATCTAAGTGCGCAAGAGAAACGTTGCGTACATGAACGAAGCGGCTCAAGGAAGTGTGGTTGAATACCTAGCCGATGGCGAGCGTTGTGGTGGTAGAATGAAGACGAAAGCACCATTCTGAACAGTTCCTCATTTTTTTTTTATTGCAGGAGTTCAACAGACAGGTAGACGGCCCGCTTCATGGAAAGCGGTCACCATCACCTATTGACACTTGCAACACCAAAGGTGCTACAAATGCGCTGCTGCTCTCTTAAAGGAGACTGGAACCTGGTCACTCATGCCGGAACACAACACAAGGTTGTTATGGCGACATACTTTAGACCAAGGGTGGTAGCCATCGCAAGCAAGCAATCGGGCAAATACCCTGTTACCTGGCACCCTAGCAAATACCTGGCACCTCGTTGTGATGTCCTTGTGTTAAGGTATTGTGATTTAGTAAAAATAATGAATTCAGTAAGTCTCTCATCAAACTCTGATGGACGTGTTCTCGCCGTTAGGGATTAATTCGCAATAATGCAACCAACAAGCCAGCCAAGCAGAGTCGTGCGCAACGTTTATTGTTCCTTTATTCAACTTCGTCGCGTAACATTTTCTTAAATTTTCTCAAGTTGTGATTCTATATTTGAAAAGTTCTAAAAACAGAATTTTCGTCTTCCTCGGATATGATATAAAACCAGGAACATTCCTCGTTTCAGTGAGCATTCAACCAGATGCATTTGACTAGAGTAATCATCCCAGTAAACAAATCTAATATCTATCTACAGGCAGCTCTTCTCTAATATAACCCAGCCATCTGAAGCAGGAACTTAGTCTTCTTAACTATAAAGCCTTGCAGCTCCGTGAGTCTGATGCTGTTTTGTAGGGCAGGACGCAGATCTACGCGGACAGACCCATCTACTAACCCGAGTATTGCCCTATTTATGCTGGCCCTGTATCCTAACGGCACCACGAGCTGCAAGGGTTGCTACGAATCCTACGAGTGCCGCTCTTCTCCACCTCTTTGTCGGTTCGCAGATCAGCTGCCAGCACCCTGCTGCTGCTGAGACGACTGCAGCCGTGACCAGCTGCCGTCACCGGCAGGCGCACCAATCTATTCGGAGCATAGAAGTACTTGGGATACTTTTGAGATAAGTGATAACCGCGTTTAGAAGCGTGATAGGTTTCCCAGGGCTGCGATAAGTTTACTTAATATATATTGTAATTAAGCATCTAAATAAATATTGTAAGTAAGAACTGGCACTTTTGTTTCACTACATATTTAAAGAGGCCGTCGACTACAACAATCATTTAACAATTTTGTCCTACCAGGATCATCATAATAATTTAAGCTCTTTGCTTCTGTATGATATATATAACTAGATATAGGAACTCTAACAAATTACGTCTAAATTCTAAATTGATATAATGTTACCAATACAGTGCATTTAATCTTTGGAATAGATCGAGATAAGAGTAATTAGCAAAATAGAGATAATTACCCAATATAAAGGATGAAATGAATGATACGACAAAATTAACACTGAAGACCTTCCACGATGCAAGCCTTAGTGTTTCTATTGCTTGTGTCTGCGAGTAAGTCATTATTTGTCCTCTTAATTCCGAAAAAATTTAAATATTTGTATTATACACTAACTTATCTTAGAATTGTTGTTATACTGTTATCGTGTATTAAACTTGTTTTAAACTATGTACGTGCTTAAAAATATCTTAAAACTACTAACTCGACAAGTAGGTTGTATTAATTGCCTCAATATATTCTATAATAAATAAACAGGGATCTTCGAAAACAAGTAAATGTTACTTAGTGATATCCTCAGAGTACATAAATTAAGTACTCTTTTTAAATATTTCTTTTTTAAATAATACTACAAAACTAACATATAGAATATATTTAACTTCAAAAATGAAAAGTGTTATAAATGCTCATAATTAATATTATTTTCGTCTACACTAGAAATTGATTTCAACTTTTTAATAAAAATGCGTTTTTATCTATTTCAGCATGCACCACTTTTGCGGTACCCGTACTAGAAAATGTATTAGAACACGAATACCCAAGATACGTCAACGTCCCGGATGGCAATGGCGTGATGCATACAGTTGATCTTGAAGAACAGCCTGACATTGAACTTCTCAATGAAATACAAAGGGATCCAGCGAACAATCTATATTTGTTGTTTACTAGGTAGGTAAACTTGAATCTCGTTGAAAGTTAATGAATAACTTAAGCTTTATATATTAGTCAAGTCAAAATAATTTATTGCATAAAAACATGGTGATACAATAGGTCTTCTTGTTTATATACTGAGCACATATTTTTTTCCGGTTGGGCGTACATTTTTTTTTAAATCTTATATTACAAAGGTACATTACTTTTATATAATGTATTATATATGTAGAATAAGTTTTGTATAATAAAATAATATACATAAACCATATTAGTAGTAGAGCTGGTGAACAATTTAGGTTAGGTTTTTGAGGCAGGGCAAGAAGTTTTATAAAGTCCTTGAAAGACCCTTAAATAAGAAAATTATCTTATTTAGGGGTATTTCAAGAAGTATTATAGAAAATCTCACATTGCCTCAAGAACCTTCCCTAAATTGTTTACCAGCTCTTGGACATCGCTTTCAGAAGTTGTAAAATACCCTGAATTTATGAGGATATACAAAACGGTGTTAATAATTATAAAAATATTTCACCTGTTTGCTTCTTCTCTTTTCACAACATTTTCATAAAGTTCCATAATGCTTACTTACGAGCCTAGAGAACTCTGTCAGATTAAGCAATTTTTTATGCACCCGAAAAACTACAAACCGCTCCCGCAAAATTACCCCGGGAGAGACCCGGGATATAAAATATTACACATTATTACATAAAATTTGCTAACAATCAGTGAAAAAAAAATCCCAAAAAAACATCCTAGGATAAAAAGTAGCGCAGATTTTAAGTCTTCTGTCAATTAGAAAAACCACATCGAAATCGGCCCAGTAGTTTTTACACAAATCCCGAACAAATAGACAAGAAATTTAAAAAATTTGCATCTCCATCATATAATATAGTGCATACCAGTTATTTTTTTAATAGCTTCAATGTACACACATGGCCTATTTATAATTTTATATTATAGGCTTTTGTCAATTCTAGGCGCAATCCAGACTCGGCCCAAAGGCTGATCATTAATGATGCGAGCTCCATCAGGTCATCTAACTTTAACCGCACTCATCCTACTGTTTTCATTGTCCACGGGTGGCTCGGCAACCAAAATACTGGTATCAACCCTCTCATTACAGATGGTAAGTAAACATTCAAAAACATCGCTTAAAGTACTTTTAAAAACTTAAAGAACTGACTATGAAGATGTCGATTGGAAGCCTTCTGGATAATTTATCTAAAGAAAAATTCCAGTATTCTACTTGCTAACTCGAAAAACAGTGATTGATTAGTTTAATTTATTTTCAATTTTCTTCTCTGTAATGTTTACACATTAAGCTGTTGACATAAATAAGTATACACAAAAATCTTTAAGCAAATAAAAACAAACGCACATCACTAAATATGATTTTATTTATCAATATATTAGCTTTTGATTATTATTATTATCCAAATAATTATAGTGTATATGTATGTAATGAATACATGTATCAATTACTTAAGTACTTATGTCTATATATGTATTATGGAGACACAAATGCGATATAATATTTTTATTATGGATGCAGTGCTGGTGATCTTCTACAGTACCTGACTCACCAATGAGTTGTCACCTCTACGAGTAAACCTCGATATTGCAAAGGCCTTTGATCGGATCTTGATAAGGCGTTTGAAAATGAAAATCAGTGTATTTATTTCAAAATGGAATCTTACAGATTACTTATTGAAAGTCATGAGCCTAACACCGGTGTATGCTGGCGTACCCCAAGGCTCGGTGTTGTCGCCCACACTGTTAATTCTGATTATCAATGACATGTTGCAGATCAGCGACATTCGTTGTTGCTAGTCTGCAACACGAAAACATAAAAAAAAAACAAAAACCTACTAATATTAGTACTTCTAATGTGTATCTTACTATTTTTTACGACTTAAATGTTAAAATGGCTATTAAACTTAGCAAATACATACAATCATTCATTCATTTTGTCTACATTGTCCGTGTCTACATCCGTGAGGTACAAACTATAATGTTTCTAATAATCTTATTTCAGCCTACCTTGGCAAAGGTAATACGAACGTCATAGTCTTAGATTGGAGGCGTCTCGCCCTTTCTGGTTACGTTACTGCTGCCTCTGGAGTTCCTGCTGTGGGTAGAGGTCTCGGTCAATTTGTCCGATTCCTGATCCAAGTTACTGGTATTCGTTATAGCTCCTTACATCTTGTTGGATTCAGCCTTGGAGCTCACTTAGTTGGCAATGCTGGTCGTGAACTTGAAGGAAAAGTAGCTCGTATTACAGGTATATAAAAAAATATCGCATCATTTATATAGATTAACAATTTGGAATTTTATTTTTAGAAACTAAATGTCCATGCTTTAATGTTATGTATGTTACGGGAAAATTGATTAATTGGGCAGTATTAATATGGACTGATCATTATGAATAAGGACCAAGAGGGTCGGTCAATTTGATAAATTTATTACTTTGGCCGGCCTATATTAATAAGGCACAAAGACCCGTAGTCCATTTAAAAACATGATTTAAGATAACTTGAATTTATCACTTTTACCGGCAGTATAAATACTTCCCCATTTATAGCCGGACAATGTAATAAATTCGATTACCTTTCTATAAGAATTATGCAAGATTAATTCATTTAAGGCTGGCCTATAGTTATCTGGCACTTTTATTTATTAAGAGCAGAACCGATTGTTTTTAAATATAAGTTAAATGGCTAAGGCGGGAGGGAGCGAAGCGAAATGGAGTCCTCATCTCAACCTTCGTGGTTATTTTTATAACCACCCAAAATTCACTTTATATCTCAAATAATAAAGAAAACTGCTATATAATTATGCCCTAATCTCATTTAATAAACAAAAACACAGTTAATTTATGCTTTATTATATTGTCCACTTGATACGGGCATTATATATACAGACCGGTCATCATTCATAGTTACTGAATTTATTAAATTGTCCGTAACTTATACGTGAGTATTTGTGCGGCAAAAGTTGCATACAATAAGATGGCGAACACAAAATACATCCAGATCTGTATAAAATTCTTTCGGATCTTACAAATATTCTGCTCGATAAAGAACTTTGACCAACAAATATTTTCATGCGATACAAGCAATATTCAATATTTTGAGTCAATTGGATAGATGATACCAGTTACAATAAATTTAACAAAATTTAATAATGCAAGGGTTAAAATGTCATCTTATCATCTTGCTTTTGTAATCGTAAATTTTAATCACTGTTTAAACAATATTTAATGCACATCGTTTTTTAAGATCTTAAACAGTATATCAGTTAATTTGGCTGTCATTTATTCTTTTCTAACTAAAGATAAAGAATCACAAACTCCAGAATATCCAAATATATCTGTAATTTATCATTTTTCTTCTAGGTCTTGATCCAGCTGGCCCCCTTTGGAGTCTCAACCCTAACAAAATTAGCCCCAATGATGGTGTCTACGTTGAAGCAATCCATACCGATGGCGGTTATACAGCTGGAGGTATCGGTATCGGAACTGCAGTAGCCCTAGTAGATTTCTTCCCAAACGGCGGTATCTCGCAACCTGGATGTTTAACAAACGTATGCAATCATAATCGTGCTTGGGAGCTGTTTGCTGCAACTGTCACCTATAATCACTTGATAGGCAGAAGATGCTCGAACACCTTACAAATCTCTATGAATTCTTGCCGTGGTCCATCGTTAGCAATGGGCAATGATGACTTGGCAAAGACAGGGTAATTATATTTTCTTCTAAATTATTTTAGATTAAGGATCAGTGGCGTATTAATATATTTATTGACAAATAATAAAAAATTGTAACAAAAAAGAAACCGACTTCAAGGGCAGCTTGCATAACGATCGCCTTTAAATAAAATTAGTTAATCATAATAAACTACCTACATGCGTTTAACATAAAACGTATTGACAGTTCTATAAACATATTTAGCGGCAAATTTTTCATTCTGCAAGACGCTAACTGTATTTAAGGGCGTTGAAGACGTTTTGTGTTTCTTAAATATAATTTAAGCAACCTTATGCAAGCGGCCCCAAGAGTTACTAAAAAGCAAAAAAAACATGTGTGCGTGTACTAGTGTACACACGTAACAAGTGAAACTTCTTTATGGCCTTATTTTTCGAAAAATGATCTACTATATGCAACTTTACAGAAATTGGTTAAATAAATAAAGCCCCTACCACGGTCTATCAACAACTCGTTGCTACGCAATCACCATCCTACACTCGGCCATCCTGCAAAATAATGTGAAGCGTAACCGAAAAATGTGACGTGACGCGTAACCGAAAAGTGTGACGGTAAAAAAAATTCCAACGCTGATAAAGAAATTTCACTTCAAAAATAAAATTAGTTACAAATTCTTGAAGTCGGTGCCAAGCAACACATAAATATTATTGTATTTTGCAATATTTTCTACTCCAAAATAGAGAGTGCATGCTACGCACTGCGCCGATTGTCGCGCCTGTTAACTACTGACGCAGTTGGGTCATACCTACTACTTAGCTACGGTGCATTCATTTCTACAATACATACAGAGATGTGGACACACGCTGCCACGACTGGGCGCGCCTTTCGCATGCAGAAACGGATTATGCGTGCTATTCTAGGTTTACCTAATAGGAAATCAGCCACACCCCATTTCCAATCGTTACGAATTCTCACCCTACCGTCTATATTAGTACTTCAAGTAGCCCTATACACCAGGGTCAATGAGTCCAAACATGCAAAACATAGCGACATACATTCACATCAGACTCGGAACAGAAATAAGATTGCACCGTTGCCGAGGCGACTGGAAAAATTTAACACGCTAACGCATGTTATGGGTCCAACTATAGATAATAAACTACCGGATCAAATCACACTTTCCGGCAGTTTAAATGCATTTACTTGTCGGCTAAAGAAGTGGCTAATCGAGCACACCTATCTATAGCTTCAAGGAATTTATGGATTACTAGCTTCTGCCCGCGACTTCGTCCGCGTGGAAAGTTCTTTTAACTATCCCACGGGAACTCTTTAATTTTTCGGGATCAAAAGTATCCTATGTTACTTCTAATACCTCCAAGAATATGTGTACAAAGTTTCATGATGATCGGTTGAGTAGTTTTCGCGTGAAAGCGCAACAAACAAACTTACATTCACATTTATAATATTAGTAGTAGGGATAAACATAAATAATGTGACCCTTAATAACTATGGTAATTTTTAATTTTTGCTTCACAATAACTTCAGTATTTATAGTATATTGAATCCAACATATTAAGAATGATTAAAATCGGTTCAGAAACAATAAGTTACGAATGAAATAGTGAAATACCTCAAAAACTAAAATTTTAGATCCACAGTTCGATAACAATAAAATGTAACTGGTGGTCCCGTTTCGAAGCTCTGCTAAATCCAATGCAAAAACATCACCAAAATTGGTTCAGAAACAAAAAGTTTCAAATATAAAATTACTACGATTGTTACTTGATTTTAAGGAATTTCTGCTATTTCTTTATAACTTAAAATACAATATAAATGAATTTATATGAAACTATTTTGAAGCTATAATGCATCAAAAGCAAAACGAATGACCTAAATCGGTTCAACATGTCTGAAACAACAACAATTTTGTCGTTGCTGACATCTAAACATACAGTAAAGAAATTACACGACGAACTGAGAGCCTCCTCCTTTTTTAAAATCGGTTAAAAATTTAAATAAATTATAGCATTATTACATGTCCGCAAGCTGAAGATAAGTGGTTACCATCGTCTATGAACAGTCGCAACACCAGATTTGTCTTAAGGCCGGTGAATATATCTCACTATTCATTCAAATACCTTACCACTGATTATTTATTTATTTGGACAACACAAAACATAACAATCGTTAATTCATTACTTTAATACAGTATTAGGTCTAGATTAAAATCCAGGCGTGCTGAGACACATTAGTGTTTAAATTATGTTTTCGTGAACAAAATTACGTAAATAATGTTTGTAATAATAATTCAATAAATACTTAAATCTAAGAAATAAATAATATTTTTAGAATTTTGACATTGGTTGAATTATGACATTATTGGTATGAAGTTTATGTCAAATGTTAATTTTAGAACAGATAGATATAAAAACCGATCATTAGAATTTTATATTTTATCTAAGTAAACACACACAAATTAACTTGCCCACTACCGAAGATAAAACGATGAGGTAGTGTAAGGTTTGTGGTGACTGCCATTCACCATGATGCATGATTAGCCTTATACTTTGACAAACACTCGATCCAGAATTGCGCGGCAGGGGCTTCCCCAAAACCCGTAACACAACTTCACTGGTTTTAGGGACCCAGAATAAAAGGTTGACCTGACGAAAGATTCCTACTACATTTTTCTTATTATACCAGCCTAATTCAAGAAACCAACCAACGAACCAACGGCTCAATCCTCGATGAACTCGACATAAAACAACGTCTCTCTTCCATCGTTCAAGGTCATATTCTCACTTTCTTTGGACATATTACACGACGAGAGGACACGTCGGTGGAGCGACTCGTAGTCCAGGGCAAAGGAGGGCACGAGGGCGCGCGGTAGATTACCAATGCGCTGGACCGACCAAGTCAAAACCGCACTAAATGGTCCACTCCACGAATGCACGAGACAAACTACAGTACGAGAGGAAAGGCGACGAATTGTGAATCTTGCCACCACCCTGTCATGAGGACCACGACCACTCTGCCAAGAGTGTGACGACGGAGAAGAATTTAAGAAATGGTCCCTGAAGCCAGTGTAGTAACCGCTTATCGCAGCTATCCTATGTTCCCCTACCCGCATTTTCAAGTAAAACGTATCTATATCGTAAAAATCCGTTCTACATTTTTTATAAATTCTTAAGTAAATATATTGTTACGAGCTACAGGATTCGAATCAAAATGCCGTTGGAATTACTATATAATTTATTAGAACTTTACAAACACGTATAAAACAGGTACAAATATAACGTTTCAATATCACGCGCAAAGTCCGTCACTATATCGCTCATCGAATGTACGTCTTACTCGTATCGTAATCCTCGCTTGACTGCCTCACCCCTCCGTTCGGGCATTGTTTTATAGTAAACTATACAATACAACAATCGACTGCGTAGACTGAGCTTTTCCAAGAAAACGTAATCTGCACACCTGGTTAATTATTTCTGCGAACGACCATAAACGAAAACGATAACAATAGGCTATTGTAACCAGGTGCGCATTTCTTTTTCGGTATGTAGCAATATAATAATATTAATTTCTTTTTAATATGATGTATTTCTTAATTTCAGATCTGGCATGTATAGAGTGAATACTGACAGAAATTATCCGTATTGAACAAAGACATCTTAAGACTGAAGAAGGCATTGCTTACCGACCTTTATCTGCAAATAAACAATTTCAATTATAAATCAACAATAAATGTTTACTTAAACCCATGTGCCTACAGATGCAAGGAATATTGTTATCAGTCGATGTAGTAGTTAAAATAGAAGTATTGTAATGAAATATTACAATAAACTTAATTTATGACGTTCAATTTAACACTCTTTTATAATATTAATATAATAATTGAAACGTCTTAGGAATTTTGAGTAACGACTGATTTAAGATCGCCGCTAGGGACTGTATGGGGAAAACAAAACATTGGGATATGTAGCGAGAACTGGGGGAGACCTAGGTCCAGCAGTGTGGAGATCACGTAGACTGTATATACTTTGACTTCACGTGAAGTAATACGATAATTTTCTTATAATATTAATATTTATTACGTAACGATACGAACAAGGATGAATATAGAGTACGTAAAAAGGAAAAAAACAAATGAATGTTGACAGTGTCAAAATATAAAAAGTAATTTAACTAAAGAGGTTGATTCCAACAAGCAGTGAACAATATTTATCTGATAACAACTAAAATAGACCATCGTTGTGATATTTGGAGCATGGTTTTATGTATCCGTTTAGCCTTTTGTTCTAAGAGAACGTTGTTATAATCTGTGATCGATTCCGAAGTTCAAATCTTATCTACATTTGTAGAAGCTTATGGCCTTACTTATAATCGTTTGTTAAATTTTAAGAAACTGCTCAGCAATTCTTTAACGAAAATCTTACCCATAAACTCATTTTAAGGGTAAGAAGAGGTGGTAAAGTAACTCATAAATAACTGTCAAAAATAACCAACATCGAGAGATAGTTTAAGTGACTGCTAAAAGGCAAGATGGGAAAATAAATATATGGGATGATTATAAGTAAGGTCCATTATATTAGGTTAACTACACTATAAATAAATGTTATTGATTTTTAACGGACTTCGAAAAGGAGGAGGTTCTCAGTTCGTCGGAATCTTTTTTTTTTTTAGTTTGATTTTTTTAATGTATGTTCGCCGATTACTCTGTGATTTATGATTCGATTTACGTGACTCTTTTTTGTTCGACGCGGAATAGCTGCCATGTGGTCCCCTAAAAATTTGACATAGTTTGGCCCAGTAGTTTTCATTTTACGAACATTTTTAACCGACTTCAAAAAAAGGAGGAGGTTCTCAATTCGTCGGGATCTTTTTTTTTGTAGCTTTTTTTTCAAGTATGTTCGCCGATAACTCCATGATTTATGATCCGATTTACGTGATTCTTTTTTGTTCGACGCGGAATAGCTTCCAATTGGTCCCCTAAAAATTTTACATAGTTTGGCCCAGTAGTTTTCATTTTATGAACATTTTTCATGGAAATAATTTTCACTCCGTTCCATATGTACACCGATTACTCTGAAATTTATGATTCGATTTACGTGATTCTTTTTTTGTTCGACGCGGAATAGCTGCGATGTGGTCCCCTAAAAATTTTACATAGTTTGGCCCAGTAGTTTTCATTTTATGAACATTTTTCATGGAAATAATTTTCACTCCGTTCCATATGTACACCGATTACTCTGAAATTTATGATTCGATTTACGTGATTCTTTTTTTGTTCGACGCGGAATAGCTGCCATGTGGTCCCCTAAAAATTTGACATAGTTTGGCCCAGTAGTTTTCATTTTACGAACATTTTTTTGTTCTCGTTTCTTGGGACCTATATTTTTTAAGAAGCGCGGCACCATTCGTAGGTCCACCCATACATAGCTAGACACTAAAAAGTAACAAATAAAATTTAAAAACTTCGTTTAAAAAAACCGACTTCAAAAACTAAAAAACTTAAATGTATAAAATAACTTATTTCTAAAGCTATTATTATTAATATATATTATCTAAAACATCTTGAAGTCGGTGCAAAGTAAAACATAAAAATTACTATATTTTGAAAATTACTAAGCACCGACTTTAAGATGTTTTAGATAATATATATTAATAATAATAGCTTTAGAAATAAGTTATTTTATACATTTTAGTTTTTTAGTTTTTGAAGTATTTTAAAACGAAGTTTTTAAATTTTTTTAAATATCTCATGAAGTATATACAAATTTACTATCTGAGTAGAAAGTGCGGGAGGAGAAAGTTCACATTGACAGGACTGGGGAAATTTTTAGGAACAATGGAATAGAGAGGAGTAAGGGTTCTAGGACATTTTCTAGGTCAGTGTAGGACTATTATAGGGAATGAGAAAAAAGGTACCGGGTTATTGAGGTGAACGGATAATGGAACTACGGATCGGGGACTATAGGGAATCTAGCGTCTGCCTGTCGCAATGTTTAAGGAACATGGAACAAAATGGTCAAACGGTAACTCGCCACTCACCACATGGGCCCCTCAATATGCAGTTCAAGATTGTCGAGGGGCAACATGGGTATGAGTGGCTACGAGATTCAAGAGGTGGGCTGCAGGTTCCAAAACCGGGATTCAACGTTGTGATGATAATGATGAATATAATCGATTATTATTATGTCAAAAAAAAAATGTCCGTTCAGAACAACAACTTATTTTTAGTTGTTGTTGGTTGAGTCAACACCAAAAAATGTAAAGTACTAGGATATGCCCGCAACGTCTACGCTTGACTTAAAATTCACGCGGGATTCTCGGGACAAAAGTAATGCTGCATTTATAAAGAACGTAAAGTATTGTTTTAGTGAAAACTGTGTCGGAATAAGGAAATTTAATGCACCCGAACAACTACAAAGCATAGTTTTTAAATAGTTTTAATGTACATACACGACAAGCCTAGAATTGAGATTTGAAATTAATATAAAACCTAATGTTGTAATTATATACGTATATTTAATAATTTAATTCATATATTAAAATTTTAACACTATATTCATATCTTCTACAACTTGCAAGATACCAAAATGATATATAATAAATTACCAAAAATTGAGAAAACCTGATTTCATCCCTAGAATTTTTATTAAAATCCGTTGAGCTTATTGGGAGCTTATTCAAAAAAAAACTGATAAAGATTTGTGATTCGGTACATAACAGTTTTCACTAAAATAATTGAATCACAAAATGACTCACCAATTTTAATATTATAGATATCTTTAAGAATGTATTATGATAAATTGCGAGGTAAATCAAAGTGTAGTGGCTATTATTTTAAGGGTAATGGTTCTATTGACAGCTGCTGTGGTCCTATCGAGTTCGCTTGCACCAGCTGTTTTCAGGGGATCCCAGACTTTTAGCAGTTTGCAAAATTTATACGCTTGTAATATCGATATACAAAAAAATACAAAAACTCAGTAATGACATTTTTAAACTTAAGATATAAATAGCAATTTCTCTGGTGGCTTGTGTGGTGTAGTGGTTTAATTTTTAGCCCGTCTAGTTAATTAGAATGCAGAGGTCCCGTGTTTGATCAATTTCGTAAAATTGAGCTGGCATGTTCATGATCTAACTAAACTACTAGAATATACTTCACTATAACATTAATAATACAAGCATTAGTTGAATAGTATATAAACTAGCAAATCTATGCAGGAACGGATAAAGAATACAATGTCCTGCGGCCGGGCGGCATATCGTAAGAGGCGATCCATATCCAGGTGAAAGGTAAAATTCTGTAAAATTATCTAAGAACGAATATTTCGTTATTGAACCTTTGGTGTTGCGAATGTCCATAGGCGATGGTAACCGCTTTCCACCAGTGAGCCGTTTGCCTGTCTGCTGAACTCATATAATAAAACAAAAAAATCATCAGTTTCTTCATAAAAATTTAAAAACTTCGTTTAAAAAAACCGACTTCAAAAACTAAAAAACTAAAATGTATAAAATAACTTATTTCTAAAGCTATTATTATTAATATATATTATCTAAAACATCTTAAAGTCGGTGCTTAGTAATTTTCAAAATATAGTAATTTTTATGTTTTACTTTGCACCGACTTCAAGATGTTTTAGATAATATATATTAATAATAATAGCTTTAGAAATAAGTTATTTTATAAATTTAAGTTTTTTAGTTTTTGAAGTCGGTTTTTTTAAACGAAGTTTTTAAATTTTATCTGTTACTTTTTAGTGTCTAGCTATGTATGGGTGGACCTACGAATGGTGCCGCGCTTCTTAAAAAATATAGGTCCCAAGAAACGAGAACAAAAAAATGTTCGTAAAATGAAAACTACTGGGCCAAACTATGTCAATTTTTTAGGGGACCACATGGCAGCTATTCCGCGTCGAACAAAAAAAGAATCACGTAAATCGAATCATAAATCTCAGAGTAATCGGTGTACATATGGAACGGAGTGAAAATTATTTTCATGAAAAATGTTCATAAAATGAAAACTACTAGGCCAAACTATGTCAAATTTTTAGGGGACCACATAGCAGCTATTCTGCGTCGAACAAAAAAAGAATCACGTAAATCGGATCATAAATGACGGAGTAATCGGCGAACATATATAAAAAAACAAAAAAAAACAAAAAAGGTCCGACGAATTGAGAACCTCCTCCTTTTTTCGAAGTCGGTTAAAAATAGACGATCTCACTATAAAAAATATAAAAAAATACTTTCATTTCAATCAGACAACTTGCTTTAAGAATCTGTACAAACTTTTTACTCTCAAACAAACGTCCAAATTATACATTTCTTCTTTACATATTTGTTTTTTCTCTTTACTTCATTATTCTTCTTAGAAATATTGCTGATTTTTTCTGTTACATACCAAAATGTTAATTTTAAATAGGTGTTTTTCTAATGAATTAGAAACAATAAACATTAGGGTAATGCAAGGCTATATGTATATGTAATGTTACGAGCTACAGGACTCGAATTAAAATAAATGCCGTTGGAATTACTATACAGTTTATTAGAACTGTAGAAACACGTATAAAACGGGTACAAATATAAAAAATAAAAACTTCGTTTAAATAACCCACTTCAAAAAGTAAAAAACTAAAATGTATATAATAACTTATTTCTAAAGCTATTATTATTCATATATATTATCTAAAACATCTTAAAGTCGGTGCTTAGTAATTTTCAAAATATAGTAATTTTTATGTTTTACTTTGCACCGACTTCAAGATGTTTTAGATAATATATATTAATAATAATAGCTTTAAAAATAAGTTATTTTATTTTATACATTTCAGTTTTTTAATTTTGAAGTCGTTTTTTTTAAACGAAGTTTTTATTTTTTATTTGTTACTTTTTAGTGTCTAGCTATGTATGGGTGGACTTACGAATGGTGCACTGCTTCTTAAAAAATATAGGTCCCAAGAAACGAGAACAAAAAAATGTTCGTAAAATGAAAACTTCTGGGCCAAACTATGTCAAATTTTTAGGGGACTACATGGCAGCTATTCCGCGTCGAACAAAAAAAGAATCACGTAAATCGAATCATAAATCTCAGAGTAATCGGCGAACATACATAAAAAAAGCAAAAAAAAAAAAAAAAAGATCCCGACGAATTGAGAACCTCCTCCTTTTTTCGAAGTCGGTTGAAAACTGGATGTAACCAGTTCACACTGCACGATTCAATGCAATTCAACACGCGCAAAGTCCGTCACTGTATCGCTAATCGAAAGTACTACACACGTCTTAATCGTATCGTATTCGTCGCTTGACTGCCCCCCCCCCTCTCCGTTCGGGCATTGTTTTATACTAACTATACAGTACAAAAAAGTCGATCGCGAGCCAGTGGACCGCTCGGCACTCGGAAACACCAGTGGGTTACCGAGAAAGAGTAATTTGCACACCTGTCTGATTATTCCTGCGAACGGCCAACAAAATCGAAAACAATAACAATAGGCTATTGTCTAATTGCAAATTTTAAATACGAACAAAACAAAAGAACTCCGAATGCAGGGAGGGGCAATAACCAGGTGCGCGGCATTTCTTTGTGGTATGTAACAATATGTATGCAGGTGGCTCAACTTGTAACAGTAAGTACATACTCGTACCATAACCTAATATAAACCTTTGTTTTCACGTTCTTCTATAAGAAACAGAACAGACGTATGGAAGAAAACACTTTTGTTTACATCAGAATTCATATTAATTTAATTATGAACTATCACAATAAATAACGCTTACTTACACCTACCTATAATCCCTTAAGACTATAAGTAAAATATTGAGCCTATGTCATCGAAGTCAATGGGTAAGTTTCCCAGAAGTATGGCTTCGCAATCTCGCTGGCTCACCATACTGATCCGTTATCCGAGGTATGAACCTATATTATATATTTATAATAATAGCCCAGAATTGTCCTACTGCTGGGCTTGGGCATCCTACTGTAGGGGAACAAACAGATACACCCGCCACGCTTGTCCAAGGTGGCTTGGCAGGTTTAACACATCGGTCACCTCGATGTGCAGGTTGCATCACGATGTTTTTCTTCACCGTTGTTAGCACGTGGTAATTGTAACAATATGCACATTAGGTCAGAAAACTGGCTAAATGCTTTCCGGTCAGGATTCGAAGCCGCACCCTTTACTAGCCATTACGCTACCACGACTACGCTACCCCCAAAGATTTCATATTATGCATTAGTTAATTCATTAGTAAACTGGAGAATTAAACCGTTAACAACATTTGGACAATAATTTTCCAGTTAAGTAATAGTTGTCGGCAAAGTAGATATTTAGCCAAACGACGATAAGGACTTATTCGGTAGTTATTTTTTTTTTTATTGCAAAAGGTCATCAGACCGGCAAACGGTCCATATCCTGGGAAGCGATTACCATCACCTATGGACATTTTGTAACAGCAATGTGCTACCGCACTCTAAAGTGAGACTGGAACCTGGCAATTAATACCGGAGGACAATGGGGATTGTTCACAAAAAATTAACCTCTGATTTTATATTTTTATTACGTAAAATAGGGTATTTTAAGATACTAATTTGAACATTTTTGTATTTTAAGCGTTAGTTTTTTTATAATTCGATTTTAAAGTTATTTCTCCGATGACGTCATAAGGCACAAGTTTACATTGATTTCTTTGCCTAGAAAACAAAAATAATAAAAGCAAATTTTATCTATATCTAATCATAGTAATCTGTGCTACTTATTTAAATATCACTGTCATTACTCATTACGTATTGTGATCATTTTAGTGTATTTTGTCGCTAGGCTTATAATTTTTCGTGTTCAACCATTATTATTTTCTATAGTTATCGTTAATTTTTTTAAAGTGGTCTTTAGGGAAAATCCATGTTACATAACTTAAATCAAATAATGTACAGCTAGAATTTTTTTACACCTGAAGCAGGCAAACAGGCAGACGGCCCACCTGATTGGATTTAGTAAGGTCAAATAAAGGTCAAACGCATTTCTTCCAAAATACAAGAAGATCGTATGTTTTTTGGAATTTTAACTAGATAGAAATGATTAGGGACACTATTCCTCGAAATGGTTTAAAGAACTTTATTTCTCATAAGAACAAGTAGTTCACTTACAATGAGATTAAGAAAATAATTATTAAGTAATAACATAAGTCTTAACACTAATGTGGTCCTATGCAGTCTGCGATGGAATTACGTTGTGGTTTATTATGTTTGTTTTAATAAGAGGTTTTTTAGTTTTATCTTGAATAAGTTTGTATTTTTACATTTTTGTAGGTCATCTGGTAATTTATTAAATAAGTGCACACCTTCAAACATAATGTTTTTTTTCCCGTAGTTTGTTCTTGGTACACTTAGTTGAAATTGCTTTTTCTTCCGGATATTATATTTATATGTTTTGGCAGGAAAGGATAGCTTGGAGTGTATATTTTTATTAGTTATCTTTTTTATTAATATGCAGGTATTATATGTGTATATTTGAGAAATATTAAATAGTTTAGTTTTAGAGTATAAATGTTTAGTTGGAGTGAGATAATCTAGATGGTATAATGTTTTGATAATTTTATTTTGTGTAATTTGTAATAGTTTTAAGTTCGTTTTAGCGGCTGACCCCCATATTTCTATAAGATATTCAAGATGAGACTTTACAAGGGAATTGTAAATAATGAGCCGTACTTTGTGAGGTATACAGTTAGAAATTTTGCGTAGTGCTCCCAAGACTGGGATAAGTTTACTTCTTACATAGTCAATATGTGGTCTCCATGTTAGTTTGTCATCCAACCATAAGCCAAGATACTTTTCTTTGTTGCTACGATTTATTTTGCAGTTGTTTATTATTAATGGATTATGATTAGGGATTTTTTTGTTTTTGGCGGCAAAAATCATATAAGATGTTTTATTTGTGTTGATTGTTAATAAATTATATAAAAACCATTCATTAAGCTTGTGCAGATCTTTTTGTGCTTCAGCAATAATGTCATGTATTGAGTGACCAAAATAGAAAAGGCATGTGTCATCAGCATATAACGTGAAATACCCTGTCAGCCCGACATTGACAATATTATTAATGTATATTAAAAAAAGAAGACTTCCTAATATTGATCCCTGGGGGATTCCAAAATTAATTTTTCGTTGACTACTTTTGAACTCGTTAATTTTAACTATTTGAAATCTATTGTGTAAATACGACTTGAATATGTTTAGTGCTATGTCCTGAACACCTATATTATTTAGCTTTTCAATAAGTAGTGAGTGGCTGACAGTATCAAAGGCTTTTTTTAAATCAATAAAAATGCCAAGACATATTTGTTTTTTATCAATATTTGTTTTTATTTTTGTTATCAAGTCTATGGCGGCTGACAGGGTGTTTGACTTCACACGAAACCCGTATTGTTGCTCAATTAAAAAT
This sequence comes from Dendrolimus pini, assembly GCA_949752895.1. Classification (NCBI taxonomy): domain Eukaryota; kingdom Metazoa; phylum Arthropoda; class Insecta; order Lepidoptera; family Lasiocampidae; genus Dendrolimus; species Dendrolimus pini. The sequence goes on from OX457139.1 coordinate 8,068,481, forward strand.
TCTTTACTACTCAAATATTCGTGCAATCGGTTATATAAGATTCTTTCATATATTTTGGACATTACTGGGAGTACTGAAACCGGTCTATAATTACCAGGATCGGTTTTTGTCCCAGACTTGTAAATTGGGCTCACTTTTGCTAGTTTTAAAACGTCCGGAAAGATGCCATCTATTAAACATTGATTTATACAGTTAGTTAAACTCTCCAGAATTATACTTTTTATACATTTTATCGCCTTTGTAGTAATACCGTCTATTCCGCTACTAGTGTTGTTGTCTAAACCGTCTATTATTTTCCCAACCTCTTCCGCGCTACACAACTTCAGTTTAGATAAAGTTATATTGTGAGTATAGTCTTGTTTATACATTAAGGTATTGATGGTATTAGAGTGATATTTGCTTGGGATATTATTTGCTAATTGTTCCCCAATTGATGAGAAGAAATTATTAAACATCTCGCAAACGCTGGAGCCGTCTGTGATGTATTTTGCATTTAATAAAAGCTTAGGGGGGGTATTGTAGTTTTTACTCTTATTTCTTGCTAGATTATTAATTAAATCCCACATCTTTTTGGGCTTATTAGAACAATCTTTAAATGAATTATAGTAGTAGTTTTTTTTCGCGGTTTTGATCAGTTTGTGCACATTGTTTTTCACTTCATTAAATTTTGATTTTAAGTCTGTATCATGTTGATTTATTTTTATTGTTTTCCAAAGCATATTTCTTTTATTTATTAGATTTATTATGTCTTTATTAATCCAGTCTTTTTGAGGAGGATTTATGATTTTAGTCTTTAGTGTTTTGTTAACTGCGACTTGCTGGCATATGAATTCATTCAAATATGTATAATTATTACTTTCATTCTTATAGTTGGATTCTTTCATTGATTTATACAGTTGGTCATAATTTAAAGCTTCATAATTTACTTTGTTATTGATTTGAGGTTTCGAATGCAAAAGTTGGAAGAATATTTGTTTATGGTCAGAGAGACATGATTCAATTATAGATAGATTAAACGGTTTGTTATTTATATTGCTACAGACGTGGTCTATAATTGTTTTTGTTTTGGATGTTTCCCGAGTGCAATTAGTTTTGTCGATTTTATTTAATATTTCGTACCCCGCCTCCTGAATTTCATTTAGGTATTTTGTAACGTTGTAGTCCTTGCTAAGTAGGTCGATGTTAAAATCACCAAATATAATTGCCCTCTTCCTTCGTTCTATTTGTTCCGAGTAAGTCTCCAAAAATTGGCTTAGGTTAGTTTCTCCTGGCTTATATATTCCTCCTACATGTAGTGATAATTTCTTTATATAAATCCATAAATAGTTATTCCCATTAATATACAAATTTTCTTCTATGTCGTAATCTAAGTCTTTATGTATAAATATGGATACTCCTCCTCCCTTTCTATTTGATCTAATGTTGTATACATGTGAGTAGTTAGGTATTTCATATAATTTAGCATCCTCTTCAGACTGTAGCCATGTTTCTGTAAAAATCATTATATGCGTTGTACTTGATATAGCTTTTAAAATGCATTTTATCTCATCTAGTTTGCCCACTGTCCGTATACTGCGTAGGTTAGTATACATAATGTTTAAAGAAGAGGGGTGTAAGAGAATATCTTCGTATTTATTTACTACATAATAACTTGAAATGGTTTTTCAAATAGTCAGATTGAAAAAAAGTGAACAATCCCCATTCGGGGTTGTTATGGGGTGGCATCCATCCATTACTACTCAACTAATGCAAATGCTAATTATATATAATCAGTACTCATATTGTACCATACACGGTGGGATCGGTAATCCGAAGGCACAAACCCGCAAGGTAACTTGTAGTACTTAGGTGCTAGGTACTTACCTAGTACTCCAGCCGGCGGTGGCGGGAACAGGAACAAGGGAGAACAGTAATCTGTCAGTATTTTAAGGGAAGGGCGCCCCTTGGGAGGAAATCTTTAAAATATCCTACTAAACTAATTATACAAGGGAAACACTACGGGGGGATGGATAAATGTCTGTCCAAATACACCCGCGCCTCGTCCTTTTCATCACAACCACTTTTCCCCGGAGTATATTACGTTATTATCACTATTATAGTGTTCCACTCACTGGTTTTTATCAAAAATTCTCAATAAATAATTTAATATTAAACATATTGCGCGAGAGCAGTTACACCGTGCGTCTTGAAGGCAATTCACCGGCATACCCGTTTGTCGACGTAATAAAAAAAGTACCGCGTGACAATCGAAAACCGGCGTTCGATATCTGTATTCCGAACACATATATTGTATTATTAATGTTATTGTTGAAGTATATTCTATTCTACAATGTCAATTAGTTACATCATGAGCATGCCAGCTCACGTACAAAGAAATACTTAAACAAAATCAATAACATCAACAGAGTTCGCATAATGACCTAGTGGTACGTGTCAGCGAGTGGGTGATATTGAACCTTCCCCTTACATCGGTAACGCCCTTCTGGCATCGAATACGAATCGTCAGATAATGAGACCGTGAAAAACACTCGCTCCTCACAACTCCTCACTTGCTTGCGTTTCAGTTGCCAAATGATTCTGCTTTAAGGTAACAAACAGAGCAATGTAGACTCTGTTTCAGAAGTTTTAAGACAAAATTTTGATTGAAGGATAGCAAAACGCACTACTACGGCACTTCCCAATATCTGTTTGATATTCGGATGACATTTGAGGAATAATAGGAGATTCCCCATGATCGTGTGTGGAGACATCTATTTTGTGTGCGTGAATAGTTGATTAAAACATTAGCACTCTTGTACACACACATAACATATTTAGTATTTATAATTGTGTGCTATGAAATCATGCTAATTTGAAGAGTTAAGGCATTTAAATTCTACTCAATTACGTAAGATCAGGGCCGTCCTTACCATAGGGTGCAAGGGGTGCCTAGCACCCGGACGCAGAGACCTAGGACTTTATATGTAATAACATACCAGAGGATAAACAAGAGTTGCCTCTGAAGTATTTTATTTAAAAAATCATATCTTGACCCTTGGTTAAGGCATTTTATTATGTGGCGGAATTTCTAGAACACAAGCGTATTATAATTATTATTAATCGTTATAAGAAAGACCAATTGTTAATTTATATAGATTTTTTGTAATATTCGTTATATATCTAATACTGGGATATGCTGGCAAATTCGTCCACGCTTGACTTGAAATTCTCTCGGGATTCCCGGGACACATAGTATCACCGAATTTAAAAAAGAATGTAGCTTACATACGTTTAAATGAGAATTGTGTTGGAATAAGCCAATTTTTATGCACCTGAATAACTTCAAAACCGGGAAAATTCCCGCGGAGTTCCCGCAATGTGATATTTCTCACATGAATGAATGAATGAATGAATATGCTTTATTGTGTTTTAAAGATACAGTTAAGAGAAACACATGTTTATTAGATAAAACTTGCTACCGATCAGTGAAAAAACCACAGTTTTTCAATCTGGCCCTTTTAAATCGTTCCCAGAAAAATTCCCGCTATGTTCCCGGGATAAAAAGTATAAAAAGATTTTAAGACTAAGAATTTGCTGTCGGTCAGCGAAAACCGTATCAAAATAGGCCCAGTAATTTTCACGTGAATCCCGAACAAACAGACAAAACGACGAACAGACAAAGAAACAAAAAGTGTAAAAAATGCGTCGTATTCTCCATCGTTTATATAGTTGTTTTTTTAAATATCTTTAATGTGCCGACACGGCATGTTTTATGATTTAATAATTTTATAATATTATAGATAGATTTGTCATTTAATTTTAACAAATTCGTCCTGCATGAAGTACTGTTCTCATCTTTGGGACGGGTCAGCCAAACTAGTTAGGGGCGTTGGAATCGATTGAGAAAAGAGCCAGGAAGCTGGTGCGGCGATGATCGTCTTTTTGATGCTCGACTTCAGAGTCTTGAGCATAGACGCAAGGTCGCGGGGCTGACTGTCTTCTATCGGATACATTTCGGGGAGTGTTCCTTAGAATTGCACGAGCTGATTCCTCCATCCCCTTTTTACCATCGGACAACCAGACGGACCGGTTTGCGCCACCATTACATGGTGGAAAAACCACCAGTCAGAACCAAGCGTTTCGCTTCATCTTTTCTGGTGCGCACTGCCGAAGAGTGGAATAATTTGCCGGAGTCTGTTTTTCCTGACAAATACAATCTTGAAGTCTTCAAGTCACGATACCTATCTTCTAGGTAAGCGTGCTCCATCCTAGACTGCGTCATCACTCAACATCAGGTGAGACAGTGGTCAAACGCAAACCTATACTTCCATAAAAAAGACCAAGTGATTAATTATTCTTTTTTGGACAATTATTAATATAAAATTTAATTATTCATACCTTTAACTTAGTACATAATATTCATAATAACAATAATCATATTGCACTATAAAGAATATAACGCATTGACTTAGTAAATAAGATATTACACGTTCCCCAATCGAGGGTAATTGTTTATTTACTCTACTTGTATTAAGGTTATTCGTACTTGTATTGTGAATTATGCCCTTTCCAAGCATTTATTTAACTTTTGACAGCTCGATGACGGTACAATTAGTAATGTCCTAATGCGTTAGCGAGTCGATTTGTTATAAAAATCGATTTCATCAAAAAATAAGTTTTAATCAGTTTATCTATATATTTTTGCTAAAATAATATATCGTCTAATAAATATAACTTCATTTTAATTAACATATTATACATATATTAAATAAGCCATTTTTGTCATAAAGTATACAAAATGTAATAAAGTAGAACATTTTTTTATTTTCAAATCGATTACTTTCGACAACATATAGTGTCAATAATTTAATAATTTCTGTGTAACATGACTCGAAGAACATCAATTACTTAAGGCATGTGAATAAATAATTTTAAAACCACCTTATGTTTATCTATACACAGTACACACATAATCATCTAGTTTTAAAAATTACCTAACATCATTTCAACTCGATTACTGAAAACAAGACTGAAATTCACTGACTTAATGTTTTACTAATATTATTTCTTGTTACTGGTAAGGGAGGGAGGCGGTGGCTGCAGGCTGATTTTCTTACCACGGCGGTCAATTTGGTTGGCCCTGCGTAAAGTACATTTTATCCTGTGTATAATATAGATAGGTAGAGCAACTTTCCTTCTTAAACCAATAAAACAACAATAAATTTCATTATATTACATGGACAGACAGACTTGCAAACATGACGACTTAATGCAGGTTCCATTTAACCAAAATGGCTGAGGAACATTTAAAAGAGTAATCAGCAATAAACTCGATATCTGTACAGTGTTTTAATATTTTTACTGTAGGTGGGAAATGTATAAAAACAAAACTTTCCTCGATACAAAGCGAGGGGAGTTCTGAGGCTCAAAAGTTTGGTTAAAACCAGTGAGGGGGTTTCAAGCCAAATCAAATTTTCAACTTAATAATATAATATTCTCGGAAGTTTGAAAAGACATAAAATTTTCAAACCAGGTTGTAAATGTTCAGCTGGATATTACCTTATAATTGTCTTTGAAGTTTCATATACACCATTTTACTTAATTCATTTCAGTGATTACAATTTCGTATTAAATTAATTTATTAACATTCATATATAATCACTTCAACGTTAAATATTATTTGTAAGAACAACAACATTGCAGACAAGCATATGAGGGGTTTAGGGTAAAGAAGAGTATATTTGTCACGTTCGTACCTGCTTGTACAAGGTGGATTGATTTCACACATCGGTTATCTCTAAGTATGCAGATTTCTTCTTGATATTTCCCTTGACCGTCAGCAAATGATACTTATGGACGGTTTCCATATCTTACTATTGACGATTCACTTGCCTTACCATTGGTAGAAATTGGATATTTGAAGCTTATGTCAAATTTGAACCACTAGTAAGTCAAATGAATGGTTAGTAATATATATATGTATGTATTTGTATATTTATTTGTTAAATTGTAATACCGAAGTAAGAAAGAGAGTTGGTCTGAAAGAGAGTGTCGGGGTGAAGGTAAGGAAAGGAATGCTCCGGTGGTTCGGGCATGTGGAACGAATGTATGATGAAAGAATGACTAAACAGATATACAATGCAAAAGTGGATGGATGCAGAAGTCGCGGAAGGCCACGACACACCTTCCATGATCAAATTGATCGTGTATTAGCAGAAGGTGATGTCAGGAGCCTTAAGAACAGACGAGCGTGCATGACAAGAGCTATAAATGTCAAAGAAGCAAGTGAGGTGTATAAGAATAAGCCTGAACTCACTGGCACTCTGTTGTTCGTGCCTACCCCGCAAGGGACCTGGCGTGAAGTTATGTATGTATGTATTTGTTAAATTAGTTTGAGTATTTATGTGTCCATTGCCTTTTTCCTGCACCACCTACATCGCCTGATTCAAATATGTTTTTCATTTAGGTTGCCTGGAAGAGATCGCTTTGAGCGATAAGGCCGCCTATTGTATCACCGAGAAAATATTGTAAATATTGTCTGTTTTGTAATTGTATGTTTTGGTGGCAATAAAGAGTTATCTCTCTCTCTCTCTCTCTCTCTCTATATATATATATATATATATATACCTATATATAGAAATCTACAAATCCGCATCATTAAGATGAGATGTGTAGCAATGTACAATTGAGCATGTGTAGAATGATAATGGCAAAAATACAATCGATTCTAGCCTTAATTAATAAATTAAAAATTTAGCATTATTCAACTAATGTTACGAAAAGTCTCAACTTTACATGAGGTCGCTAATGTTTTATAGGAATAAAATTCTAGATTGAAAAGATCCATAGAATAAAAGAGAAAAGTGGTAAGATGCAGTTATGCATGGATAATAAGGAACAGTCGATAAAAGACAAGACTCGTATGCATGTATGCATGCAGCTCCTTATGCGGTTGCATAAAATAATGCTATATCTGATACAATGTTCATGAATATTTACTAAACACGAAACATGGAATTTACAGAGTAAAATCTGTGGAGTACACATAGCGTCAAAGAAATATGGCAATTTTAGTTTTATTGTTTAAACGAGATTGCATTGTGTAGTAGTGTAGTTATTTTGAAAGATACATTCAAAATATATACATATGAGAATGGTTTATTGTTTGATTTCTTGAATTTAAAATGTTACATATAGCAGTTACATACACTTTTTATCATAGGCGAGGTCTCACTACTATATTTTCTATGACTATAGACATTTATCTATCAGTTCCTAAAGCGGTCGATTATGGAGAACCGCTTAGTGAAGTTGACAAGTGTATAGATATACTGGTATTTGTAAGACAGCATACGGGTTCACTTTATTAGGATACTTGTCATGTTCATCAATACAATGAATCTGCGAAAACAACCTCTTTAGGCCCTCATATCAGTTTTTAAAAACGTCTACGATACAATCCAAGAAGTATACTGTCCAATATAAAACGTAGCATTATCTTATTTGTTGTTAACTCTATACCAAGCATGGGTTCGATTGGGCATAGGACGGCTTGTTTTGGATGGGGAAGTTATCACTGTTGAGACGGCTCAGCTAAGTACCAGATGGACGCATTGAAGTCGATTGATATGAAAGCCAGGAGGCTGATTCATGATGATACTTTTTTTGATCCTTGGCTTCAAAGCCTTGAGCATTGCCGCAGGGTAGCAGGTCTGTTCATTTTCTATCAGATACCCTTTGGTGAGTGTGCTATGGAACTTCACGACTTAGCTCCCCATCCCCTTTTTATCATCGGACATTTTTAAACGGCCAATTGCAGCAATGTATGCAACATAAGACAAGGTACATTTTCCAGCTCGATATCTTTCATTTCATTAAGAGAGGTGATGTAAGGTAGATCAGCTCTTTCACATCTAGGATTTAGAACTTCGTTAAAGGTTCTGCCCAGCAAAGAAGCACTTCTTTATGACCCGTCAGTCTTTTGGTTTTATCCGAGTTAACAGGAGCAACCTTTCTCCAGATAGGTCCAAAGATGGTTGAAAACTGCTGCAGCCTTCGGCAAGCTAAGGTGCCGTATTTGGGAGTCACAGGACCTGAAACTCCATAGAAATCTCGCCATATATAGACCATTATATTATCTTTACTTCTGTATGACTCGGAGACATGGTATCTGTGTAAAGCAGACAGCTGAACAGTTGTTAAAGAAAAGTTTAACTTCTATTTTACTTCAAAATCATTTATGGCCGGTTCTTATATCTTACTATTCATTCAATTGCCCTACCATCGATAAAATTATGTCATATTCTAACCGATAGTAAGGCACATGACCAGTTGGTAACATAATTATAATATCCTCCAGAAAACGATGCGATCGAGAATAAAACATACAGCCTTAAAAAAATATGTGTATAATGAATAAATATAATGACAATGATGTTGTTGTCAGACATTGTACTATTATAAAAAAGTCGCTTTATAAAATTCGGTATAGGTTCTAGCAAAAAGGCAGCCGTTACCATACGTCCAATATGTAAAGGAAACAGACGGGCCACCTAATGTATGTATTTCTGCCCCAATGTCCTGGGATCATCTTAATCATACACCCCGTCATTTAACTTCATTTAATTTCATGGTTCAACTAAAGTTTACTATAACTATATATTTCAAGAGTAGTTGAATTCAATTTTATTGTCTTTCGGACCCAAGCTGGAGTACCTGTTTATCCTTGGTTATAGTTAGGAAATAAGGTAAGTGTCATCAAAACATCAAAAGACTGTACCACTAAAAAAATTAAATTAAAACTTAACATACAAATATAAATACAGGTAAGATAAAAATATCAGTTATTGACGTTTCCACACATAATTATGAAATATCTAATAATCTCATGAATATAAAATAAAAAGCAATGACGGATACTTATAATACTTATATCAAACTTTGACTAATAATTATTATGTATATTTTTATAATTTCATGAATTAAATTTGCTAAGCTGTTGACATTCATTTCTGTTAAATCAAGCCAAAGTTTAGTTCTGATAGTTTATATTGTTTTTGCATATCTTGGAAAACGTCCATTACCAGTTTACCTGGGGTCCAAATTGCTCTCGAGATCGTAATGAAATTGGAATATTCTCAAACTTTCCTAATCTTATTTGAGTCTTTGACCTTTGCCTTGTTATTTATAGATCATTTTCATATTATGAGAGTACATTTTTTTTTCACTTACTTCTTTTTTTAGGGTTCCGTAGTTGTGTTGGCTAAACGGAACCCTATAATACCCGTCTGTCTGTCTGTTGGTCTGTCGATCTGTTGCTCTTTCACTATCATTATTCTAGCTAATACTGGATCTATAGGTATAGATGAAATTTAGCAGGAAGGTGTAGTGTGCTGCTACATAATTGTATATAAATTACCTGAAGCATTTGCTATTACTTCAGCTAATAAAATAGGAACTAACAAAAAATCAAGTTATGGAAAGTTTTTACCCTCGATTATCGATGTTTATAATTTGTATGCTGTAAGCTGCTGTTACTGCTGGAAGAACATTTTTTTTAATCTTGATTGTTTCTTGCCATACTAGATAGAATTAGTGAAATACAAACATAAAGTCTAATTGGAAATATATGAGCTTTAAGTTTGAATTATTGTAGTTAGAAACAAGTCTCGTAAATGTAATAATGTTTTGCTGGATAATAATATCTCTATTGATAATAAAAAACAATAACGACTTCGAAAATTTAATTTAAACAACTACCTAATGTTATCGAATATGTGTATAAAGTTACTTCACATATTACGTGTGACCAACCACTTGAACCCTGCAAACTGTTCGAGAGTTTTTGTTAGATTCCGGACCGGTCAGAAGTCCGGAAATCTGTTGTATTAGTAAAGCAATTTGTCCCATCGCTTCACGCCGCTGCGCGAACTTTTCTAATCTAAACTGTTGACCCCCCGTTCAATCTTTTTGAAAACTCCTCCGGCTATAGTAGAATTATTTTGTCCGTGCAGTTTGGGTCATAAAATAATCGGAGTGGTGAAGCGAGTATTTCGCTCTCTCTTCCACTCACGGGCCTTATGAGCGGGCATACTGATGCGCATTATTGCTGTCGATAAGCGTTATCGATAGTGTATTTATAGTTTTGTCATTTTTTGGGTTAGTGATAAAAATGAAATAAATAAAAAAACTAAAAAAAACACGCTTTTATAAAAAATCCAACTAAAAAAACAAAAAATAAAATTTAATATAATATAAAAAAGCGTGGGGTGTATTCAAAGCGCTTTTTAAGATATTATATTATTAATTGAATACACCCCACGCTTTTTTATATTATATTAAATTTTATTTTTTGTTTTTTTAGTTGGATTTTTTATAAAAGCGTGTTTTTTTTAGTTTTTTTAAACTATTATTTATTTTTCATTTTTTAGTTGATTTTTGTTTAAATGTTTTTAAATACAAGCTTTTGAGATCCTGCATATCATGTAGCAGCAGAGTGCTAGCCAAGACAAGTAAAACGAGCCCAAACACGACGGGTCTATCTTGTTTAGTACAGGAGTTCCTATGGCCACCTTCCGACTCCATCATCAGATCAGCTCCATGGTACCATATTATTGCATTGTCACGCGATATAAACATACGAGCCCAAACACGAAGGGTCTATCTTGTTTAGTACAGGAGTTCCTATGGCCACCTTCCGACTCCATCATCAGATCAGCTCCATGGTACCATATTATTGCATTGTCACGCGATATAAACATACGGGCCCAAACACGAAGGGTCTATCTTGTTTAGTACAGGAGTTCCTATGGCCACCTTCCGACTCCATCATCAGATCAGCTCCATGGTACCATATTATTGCATTGTCACGCGATATACACATACGTGCAAAATTTCAGCTCAATCGGAAAACGGGAAGTCGGTCAAATTTAGGGGTCGGTTACAGACATACTGACTGACATACAAGTGAAGCTAATATAAAGCGTGTAAAAATAGATAAAACAACGTATTTATTAAAATGAGAATAATAATGATTTATGATAAATTATTAATTAGCTATCTATGTATTAAAAAAACTATAAGTACAAAAGTTTAGAATGTAACAAGTTATATTAAAAATAAATATAAATACTTATATCTAAGTTTAAAATTAACAGCAAACAAGATAGTAATGATTTTTAAAAGAATGATAATCTTTCTTTGATAAGAATGAGTTTTTATCGATAATGGCGTTGCCTCCGCGCAACATGCTCACCGCCCTAGCCGGGCTGAGGCCGAGCTCTGATTTATGACCCAAACTGCACGGACAAAATAATTCTACTATAGTGCACACGACAATATCCCACGGTTGTCGACTGTTTAGTGATCAAATGTTGTAACCTATTGTAATGCTATATTGCTTTCAATAACCGAGAACACCCTAGAGAGTACGTATGACGTAAAGAAGAGTTGTTTGCTCAAGTCTCTACAGCGCTCGTGCTGATAATTTTATTATATTTTTTAAAACATTTATTAATTTCTAGACAAGTTGTAATGCTTTATATTATTTTTATTTGTTCGAATAAAATACCTAAATTGTATTATTTGGGAATGGCAGACATAGGAAAGAAATTCCTTGTAGCAGTGATGGGCAAAATTTTACTGAGAAGAATTCCATTTTTTTAAACTATAATAGACTATATGCCATAATAGAGGAATATGGAGAAAAAGAGATTTTACTGACCTTATATTATTGGACAAAAAGGAAAAGACAAAAATCAGGATCTATACGTATAATGTGCATTTAAAGGACTATAAATTCACTAAAGAAACTGAAAGAAAGATGAATTTGGATTTGGGACACACAGAACGTATTGGCCTAAGTGGACCGGATCTACCTAAGACTTAACTCAACCAAAGTAATAAAACGTGCATTCATACAGTGATACGTTATACATCATGTGTACGCATCACACGAACCTTTTTTTATTACCTGAGTTCACGGCCCACCTGACGGAAAGAGGTTAGCATCACCTATGAACAATTGCAACATCAAAGGAGCTACAAATGCGCTGCTTTTCTTTTAAGGGGACTGGAAACCTGGCCACTAATACCATAACACAACTCCAAGGCGTTGTAACCATCCAGACGGGTAAATACCATACCAATCTTGTTGCATTCATATCGCAATTCCTTGCAAAAGTATGTAAATACGACATTCTAATGGGTGTGTGCTCTCTAAATTCCTTTTATGTATTCGATTCATTATTTAAATACTCCAGGCTTCTACCGATACTATATTGTTTACCTTTATCATAAGTAGTTTGACCTTGTACACCTACGAATAAATAATAAGTCTATTTATTAGTAGTTGTACACGGATCATCCGTCGCCGCCTTAACCTGGTTCATTAACAGGACGAAATTCCCATTGTTTTTGTCCATTAAGTATATATTTTTCGTAACGTACACGTTTTGCTTGGCTTGGGAATATACAATGTGTATCTGTTAATTTATATATTATTTTTCCTATTTCATGGCTTTGAGAATAAATGGATCATGTAATTAGATAAATATCTAAATGATTATTTAATAGATTTTTGAAAAACCACAACACTCTTTTATTATCCCCGCAAATTGGTAATGCGCCTGGCCGCTATTTTGGTGACGTAATCGTAGCCGAATACTCAGTACCGTAAGCATCACTGGCCGGCGAGTACGCGTACATATCGATTTCCTGGTGACGTCACGTGAATGTTTGAGAAGAAAGAAAGAAGCAAGCGAGGTGTGTAAGAATAAGCCTGTATGGCGCTCTGTTGTTCGTGCCTACCCCGCAAGGGACCTGGCGTGAAGTTATGTATGTATGTATGTATGTATGTCACGTGAATGTTAATTTGACAAGGTTCCAGCGCATTAGCAATTTACGGGGATATTACAAATAAGTTTATCACGTTTTCTACATTAAACTTAACAAGATAAAGTTTAAGTTACATAGATTGCTTAGAATATCTCACTTTAAAAGGCAAGTCGCTTATTATAGTTTTGCTAGAAAGTTTTTGTAACTTTGCATTTTCTATTTTTTTACTATGGTAAAGAATAAACTGCTATCAATCTTAATTCATAAAGAATCTACTACTGGTCTCTTGACTACCATTTGTTAATTTACTTCAAAGGATTTCAAGAGACTCACACGTTACAAGGGATACTCATAGAATAGCCGTATCATTTAATGTCATAATTAAGTTTGATTCCCCTGAGAAGATAGACATTTTAGACTCGTCTAAAATTTCAAAGTTTCACTATCCATCACGTACTAAAATTGTGCTCGCTCAACATTGATCCTCAATCCAATAAAACTTGGAACATTCGTATCGTATCACATAATTTATGATATATGGGACAACTTGTTTGTTGTGACGTAACACTTGCGTCGGTGACTGAACCACAAGCAGCTAAAACATGACAGTGCAAGTGAAGAGGAGATAAATTAGTAGGGAAATTTATCTGATATCTTGTATATTTTAAATGCTTCAACAGAAGCATTATAGTATTCTGTTAGTAGGTCGAACAGTAGTATCGAAATGAAAGCTGCTATATATCTCTAAACCCTAGACTAGACTTGTAACATGAAGCGATAATAATATTTCATTTTATTTGATAAGTTATTGGAGTAGACAATAATGGAAATCGGATCCTGCAGGACTTTGAAGCGGACGCTTCGAATGAAACTGAAATTTAAACTAGAATGAAGATAATCATACTATAACACCTATGACTTAATACGTCGGACTCTTATTACCGCCGAGATACCTACCGTTCTAGAACCGAACGGCTTGTGCATCGACAATGGCAAAAGACCCGATGGTATATCATTGGTGCCTTGGAAGATGGGTCGCTGCTTAGTATGGGACGCGTCTTGCGTTCATACTTTGGCACCGTCTTATCTTCCAGCCACTAGCATGTCTGCCGGTACAGCTGCTGCACAGCAGGAGGCCCTAAAACGCCACAAATACTCAGCCATCAGAAATGGCTACATATTTGCAGTTTTTGGAGACGAGACCTTGGAACCATGGGGGCTTGAGGCGCACAAGCTTTATCGAGACATAGCTTCATGTCTGTTCAGTGTCTCACGTGCCCAAAAGACTAGTCTATAGCTCGGACGACTCATTAGCGTTACCATTCAGCGAAGCAATGTAGCCAGTCTTTTAGGCACATTTCCAACCGACAACGGTCTGGTACTAGATTTTAAGTTTAATTTTAGTTTGTATACATGGTTTATTTTTAGTTTAATTTATAATACTTACGTTACATATTATATACTTAATTGGAGCAAATAAAGAAATGGAAATCATACTGTATGTAAGTAGTTTTATAAATTATTGTAAACTCACTATTATAGTATTAAGATGTAAATCTTATCGACTCAGGGTATTATTCTCTTTCCAAATGTTAGCCGGAAAGCATAGCGGTAGGCAATTTCTTAGATGTCACGTTGAAACTAATGAGATAACGAGATTCATTTACGATTTCTTCTTATTTCAATTACAATTTGAAAATATTACAGAAAATTTTACCTAGGGGAAAGGCGTACATAATGACATACCCTTAGGAAATCTGGTCGTAAATCTTTATTTATCAAATATTTTCTGTGTAACATTTAGTCTTATTATTCCTTGGTTTATTGTTTATCAATAATAATGAGATCAAATGACTAGAATTAGTTTTCATTAAAAAAAATTACAATCTTCCAGATTTTGTACAAAATCCGTTTTGTCCGTCCTAGGTGGGTAAGATGACATACAGTGTGTGGGTAAAATGACATATCATAATTGTACTGTTAAATTATTCTTTATTTGCATAGTTCTGAAATAAAATACTTCATTTTCTTTGGAACATCTGCGCATGATGCATTGGCCCATTTTCCACACTTCATGCATTTTAACCAAACCTCCTTTGGCTTGGATCTAGAGTACAATGCAATAAATACAAGGGCAATCTCCACCATCATTATTGGCACTGTAAGTTTTTAGTTAACCAAAATCCTCCTCGCTGCTGGAACTGAAATTTAAAATTTCTTAACTTTTCTCTTTGGTTTCTTTGCTACAGGAGGTGGAACTGATTTGGATTTTACTTCTTCTATTTTTGGTGTCGAAGTTAGCAGCAGCACTGTGACTTTTTTGGGTGGTTTTCTTTTTCCTTGTCCTGCCACATAGGTACCTTGGGGTACAGGGGATAACACACTGACTGGAACAGTAGAAGTCGTGGGGGGAAGATGTAACGATGGGTTTTTATAGTTAACTATTCGAGATACAACTGGTGTCGGTGTGTCTATTTGAGTTATGCAATCACGAGATGTTGACGGTATAGTTGTAATTTCTACAGCAGTAATACTGAAACCCATTAACTGATTTCTGAATGGTAGCAGCTCTGCGATAGAAGTGGGTGACAGCTATGCCTGGATGGTGTTTTAGCCAACTGGTGACCTCTTAATCAAACGACATAGTATGTCATTTTACCCAATCGAGCGATATGCCATTTTGTCCACCCTAGAAGCTTATAACCGTCAAACGAAAAACCAAAAAAATACTAATTCATTTGAGATTTTAATACATTCCTGAACTTATATAGTTCAATGAGAACAAACTAGCAGAGACGTATCTTTAAAAAAGTCAAAATTCATTTGCTTTTAGGCCAAAACAAAATCCGCTGAGAGAGAACTCGCAATTGCATAAAAAAATATTTTCGTCGTCTGTGCCGAACCGTTGCGTTTACGTGACTGGCGAAATGACAGGATTCATTCGATAACAAGCCGGCACTCTAGTGATTATTATGGGAACTTAAACATTTTTGGTTTAAGAGAAAAGGCGGGTGTGTCGTTTTGTCCACCTATGTCATTTTGTACGCCTTTCCCCTACTTGTTTTCTATATAACAAACAGACTATAAGTAAACTTCTTTCTATAAGAAAGCTGCTATAAATAGCGTAATAAAGTTGTTTCTTATTGGAAGAATTCCTCTTCTAGTAACCTTTGATCTTGAACTTTTCACATTCTGTATAAATTCGAGGTAGTACAACTTGTTTTTTTCGGTGGATCAATCCTTGTACCGAGCTCATCACTGTATATGAACTCATATGCATTTCACCTTCTTTGTTTCAGCCTGTTAATTCACACCATATAATAACTACTACTACTAACTAAGAAAATTATTTTCACCACTGAAGTAATGTTAAGTCTGTTACACGTATCACAGGTGTTTGGACAAGCCTCCTGTCCATCGTTAATTATCTTTGCAACATCAAATATATGTACGTTCACTGATCTGATAAACTTGCTAATGTCAACCTTTTAATCATGTAGTCTTATTCATATTTATAAGTTAGACTGAGTTTATAGGCCTCTTTACCAAACATAAAGCCTACAACTCTAACTGAATATGAAAAAGGCCGATAGACTCTTACAAATAATAATAAAAGCAAAAATAATGGCAAATTATGCATCTGTTTAAGCGTCGTGAAAAGGTCGGTAATGGAGACAAGCTATTTTTGTTTTTTGGCTACGGAAAGGTAAACTAAGCGCTTTAACTGAAAATATCAAGTTGCGATTTATACACCCATGTCTCATTTTAATGCTTCAGGTTGACATTCGTGCCAGAAAACATGCTTAACTTTGACAGTTTTTACAAATTAATGTGCTTAAGTTTGAAACAGACCGAAAACCTGCTCAGCGCGTTGGAAACGAGGCGTAAAACGTGTCAATCCGGTATCTGTTAACCTGGTAGGCATGCCATCTAGTTCTCTAAATAAGGAAGCCCGAATCCAACATCAACACATTTATAGACATTACATTTGACACTATCAAGAGTAACATAAGGTTGATTTTTCCGAATTGAAACTTCTTTAGAATTGTTGTGATGAAATTCAAGGAAACGATAAAAGAGATAAACACATAAATCTAAAGGAATAAGCCCGCGAAAGAATGATATAGAATCCCTATTAATATTATAATTGTGAAAATAACTCTGACTGTCTGTATATTACGCTTTTACGGAAAAACTACTGGACCGATTTGGCTGAAACTGTATATATATATATATATATATATATTAGGGTGACCCAAAAAAAATTTTTTTTTTTTTTTTACCAAACAGCCTCAAAAGTTTCTTTTGGGTGTAAAAATTTTTTTGTGAAAAGATGAGCCCTTAATATTAATATTAAGATTGTCCTCATCGCATTTTTTTAATTCCCATAAGAATAACACAGGAAAAATTTTTTTGCTTCTTCTGATTTTTGTACCGTTCAAACGATTGGTTGACTATGAAATCGCTGTTCCAAACTTTATAGAGAATTGAACGCTCTACAATAAAGGTCTGATAGCATTTTTTGATTTGTCCACGCGTTCAAAAGTTATTCAAGATCAAAGTTCAATTGTTCAAAAGTTTGATCGAATTTTATAAATTACACCGAAACTGTTCGTTTCAGTGTCAAAATAAGGATCAATTTTTTTGACAAATATAATACAGTTCAGAAGGATTTATTTGAAGGCAAGCAGCGAGCGCGAAAACTAGCGTTTGTACACGAGCACGTATGTCGTGCTTTCGTGTTGAAGGCGTAAGTCGGACTGTAGCCGAAAATCAAAAATCGACAAATCAAAAAGTCAACCAGTCATTTGAACGGTACAAAAATCAGAAGAAGCAAAAAAAAATTCCTGTGTTATTCTTATGGGATTTAAAAAAATGTGATGAGGACAATCTTAATATTAATATTAAGGGCTCATCTTTTCACAAAAAAATTTTTACACCCAAAAGAAACTATTGAGCCTGTTTAGAAAAAAAAAAGTTTTTTTTTTTTGGATCACCCTAATATATATATGTCGGAGGGAAGCTATAATTGGATGGATTGTTGTTTGGATGTATAACGCATAATATCATTTGTTTACATTTCAATTACTTCTAAAATTCTTAATTTAATTTAATTTGATTTGTTAAATGTTTCTATAACTTAAAGATCGTTCTAACCTAATAAAAGTTATGAATATTGTAATTTAATAAACGACCAATCAGAGCAGAGCATATGGCTCCGTGCGGGGTCAGACGCCCTCTATACTTGAGTAGTATCTACTTCGGTAGACGGAGGAGTTTTTGTGACACATTTGGTTGATGGCAATAGGTCGAGTTGGACCATTGAGAATTTTAAAGAAAGTATTGATGTTGGAAGTATGAGCGGTGCCCTGAACCCGCTGCTCGGTCTAAACTATGTTAAAATGATGTTTCAATCTGAATTAAAAGTGTATAAACCGTGGCCCTTGTATTTTATGCTCGCATTTTATCCTGATGACGCCCACTAAACCTGCAATAACTAAAGAAGATGTCATGAGAACGAGGCCTTCTCCGACATATATATATTTTTCAATACCGAGGATGAACAATGGATACTTTTCATCCCATATAATGGGATAGATTAATGTAAAGTTTATCCCAGAAAGTAGAATTAGTTTTGTTTTGTGATTTGCCATTTTGGGCATTTGATCACTTAAGTCGTTTTTGTTTTTGTGAGAAGTGGAAAAACGAATCGCAACAAAGTTATACGGGCAGATTTTCAAATCGGACAAGTACAGTCATAAGCTGCCCGTAAAACTCAAAGTTTTTTTTACCAAAATATACTATTTTTAACCGACTTTGAAAAAAGGAGGAGGTTCTCAATTCGTCGGGATCTTTTTTTTCTTTTTTTATGTATGTTCGCCGATTACTCCGTGATTTATGATCCGATTTACGTGATTCTTTTTTGTTCGACGCGGAATAGCTGCCATGTGGTCCCCTAAAAAATTGACATACTTTGGCCCAGTAGTTTTCATTTTACGAACATTTTTTTGTTCCCGTTTCTTGGGAGCTATATTTTTTAAGAAGCGCGACACCATTCGTAGGTCCACCCATACATAGCTACACACTAAAAAAATAAAAACTTCGTTTAAAAAAACCGACTTCAAAAACTAAAAAACTAAAATGTATAAAATAACTTATTTCTAAAGCTATTATTATTAATATATATTATCTAAAACATCTTAAAGTCGGTGCTTAGTAATTTTCTCAAAATATAGTAATTTTTATGTTTTGCTTTGCACCGACTTCAAGATGTTTTAGATAATATATATTAATAATAATAGCTTTAGAAATAAGTTATTTTATACATTTTTGTTTTTTAGTTTTTGAAGTCGGTTTTTTTAAACGAAGTTTTTATTTTTTATTTGTTACTTTTTAGTGTCTAGCTATGTATGGGTGGACCTACGAATGGTGCCGCGCTTCTTAAAAAATATAGGTCTCACGAACCGGAAACAAAAAAATGTTTGTAAAATGAAAACTACTGGGACAAACAATGTCAAATTTTTAGGGGACCACATGGCAGCTATTCCGCGTCGAACAAAAAAAGAATCACGTAAATCGAATCATAAATCTCACAGTAATCGGTGTACATATGGAACGGAGTGAAAATTATTTTCATGAAAAATGTTCATAAAATGTATAAAATCTTAAACAAAAAAGTTCATTCCGACATAAAATTTATCAAAAGGCACGAAATACAAAAAATTCTTCTAAGAAATAAAGATAATTTAGTTCTCCCGACTCCCCGAACGAATTACGGTAAAAGCAGTATATTATTTGAAGGAGCCCAAACATATAATCAACTTCCAAAAACCATAAAAGAAGCAAAATCTATAAACGTGTTTAAAAAATGCCTAAAAAATCACGTGTTACAAAATATTTAAATTATCAAAATTAATATACAAACTTGTTTCAATACTAAATATATATAAATACAATAACTGCAAATATTATTATATAAATCACTACTCATATAAAAATAAATACATTATAAAAATTAAATAAATTACACAATGACACTTCCACGGAATCTTTATCCTTGTTGCTTTTGGTTCGAAGGAACTTGTAACTTGCATGTACAAAAAATAAATCAAAACTACCTGCAATTTTAGTATTTGTGCTTTCTATCTCGAAACAAATTACAACTTATTTTTAACAACTTATATTGTAAATGTTCTCATAGTTTAAGTGAATTGTAAAATTCTTTTATGAGAAATAAAGTTCTTTAACCCGAAAATGAAAACTACTGGGCCAAACTATGTAAAATTTTTAGGGGACCAATTGGAAGCTATTCCGCGTCGAACAAAAAAAGAATCACGTAAATCGGATCATAAATCACGGAGTAATCGGCGAACATACATAAAAAAAGCAAAAAAAAAACAAAGATCCCGACGAATTGAGAACCTCCTCCTTTTTTCGAAGTCGGTTAAAAAAGTAACAAAT
The DNA here is from genome assembly GCA_949752895.1 of Dendrolimus pini. Classification (NCBI taxonomy): domain Eukaryota; kingdom Metazoa; phylum Arthropoda; class Insecta; order Lepidoptera; family Lasiocampidae; genus Dendrolimus; species Dendrolimus pini. The sequence goes on from OX457139.1 coordinate 8,088,755, forward strand.
AAAAAATAAAAACTTCGTTTAAAAAAACCGACTTCAAAAACTAAAATGTATAAAATAACTTATTTCTAAAGCTATTATTATTAATATATATTATCTAAAACATCTTGAAGTCGGTGCAAAATAAAACATAAAAATTACTATATTTTGAAAATTACTAAAAAGTTATTTTATACATTTTAGTTTTTGAAGTCGGTTTTTTAAACGAAGTTTTTCTTTTTTCCCTTTAAGCAATATAAATATAATACTTTGGAAAAATTGTAGGGTCAAAATAGTACACATTTATTTTTCATTGTTTCTATTTTATTCATTATTCATCGAAGCTTTACTCGATTACGAACACACACGGCTTCTATCAATAACTAGAACAGAAAAACTTGCCCCTAGAAGTTTACAAAATCACGCAAGCAGATTACTTTTAAATAAGTGATACCCGAATCCGCAAGCATCGAAGTCATTAATTAGGAAACGTTAATCTTACGCCTGCGCCCAAAAATCCGATAAATGAAACCTAGCAGTGAACACCAACATGACTGCGAAAAGTCAGAACTCGTTAGTGAGTCTTTATCGGAAACAAAGTTTTCGGCTGACGGCCTGGCCACGAACTATTCGCACGCGGGAATGACGCTTCAATGCGAAAAAAGGACGTGCCACACCGACGACAAGCACTTTAACGCGACTCAAAGAGCAATCTGTACATGAACATCACCTACGTCACTAATATTTTTTTTAACTAGTGATATAAAATAAAATACTGTAAATATTTTATTGAAATCAATTTTACAACAAAATTGTTAATCTTAAACATAAGTCGATTTAGGGATTTAACTAAGTTTACTTTGTCTTATTAACGTCTAATCTTGGTCACATCAGGACTTTAAATTCAGTACAGTACGTCAGTAGTATACGATAGATCAGACAGGTCGTATAAGAACAGTATTGATGATGATTTATTGATATTATGAAACTGTCAATCCATCACAAATTAAAAAGTAAAAAAGGTGCTGCGCTGTACCGAAATTTGCACAATACAGTACTCACTATAATACAGCGCGCTGCAGCGCCGTCCACTTTACGGCTAAGATGCCTCCACGTGGTGATGTGACCAAGCCCTTAAGAACATGGCTCATTAGAGCCACTCGGCACTCAACCTGGATCGGATAGGCTGTCCAAGTGCGGACGGCGACAGAACCACTAAGCGACAACCCGCTGTACGGATCACAATGGTTTGTAAACCAAGTACCAGTCGCTGATTCGTAGATCAAACAATGTTCACTCATTGACCACGCGAGGTTCACTGATTAACAAATCGGCGTGCGTCTAATGAACTTAACTTAACCCTTAAGACCCCCTAAAAATCATAATCTTGTCCTTTAAATCGAACGCTTTAAATTATGCAGTTGACTCCTTTGTGGCCAGAGCTTTCGAAACAAAAGCAAAATGTGGGCAACCAAAACGCTGATAGCGAAAAACTTAGCTACGTGATCTCTTTGAAGCAAGTTAACCGACCCCAGTTTCTTTCCATCGCTAAAATCGAATACCGTTCCCATTAATCCTTCATTATCTATATGTACGTTTTCTCATTAGTGTAATTGAATTGCGTGTAAAAAAGTTTATAGATACGCAGAATTATTGCTAAGACTATTAGACTATAAGAGTAAAAAAATGTATTAAAAAATAAGACCTCTTAATAATTGGATGTTGAGACGCTTGGATTGTGGGGTAGTAAGGTCGCGTGAGCCCCTATAAAAAGCTTTCAAAGGGCCTGATCGGCTCTTTAAAAGATCAAAGAGCTGATACCAATGCTTGTGGGCGCCTAACTTATGGGTGCTAGTAAAATAAACTTAAATTGAATATAGAACTTTATTTATCAGTCATCGCAGAAGACATTATATAACTTTTATCTATGAACTACCTAGCGCAACACAGGAGCGCATTATATTTATAGTAGTTCTATCTCACGAGTATATCATCTGTCTCGCTCACACATTTTACTATGTATCGTATTCGCTATATCATTTGTTAATATCTGTATATCCTTTTACCGTTTCCAAATAAATAAGGTTCACTGCAGTTCTCATCAGCACTTAACAGTGAGTACTACTCTCTGCCATCTGAAGTATTATTTAACCACCCACCTGCCACTGCTGCAGATTAAATTGTTTTTTGTGATATAAAAATGATACGTTGCGAAACGGTGTACATAAAATAGGTAGTAGATTCAATTCTGTTTATTTATGATGATCTTCAGAAAATGTTCTCCAATGGAACTTAATAATACGTAAAACTATTACATTTTAATGTAAGAAACAAAACGCAATCCAAAAATATATAAAAAGAAATCATGATGACCGAGAGATAGCTTGCAAAATGGTAAAATTTGAGTTTTATGTTTCCTCTGATTTTTAAACTATGATATGGATTATTAATAAATGTTTTTGAGCTTCAAAATTATTTTCACGAAAAAAGGTTTGAACAAGATCCAATGAGCAGTTTTTGTGATTATTAGATATTGTTACGACCTAGGTGCCGACAAAGATAAATTCACATCTGCAGACTTGTAGAAACACATTTTAATACCTTTTTGGCATTTGGACTTCTTTTGCTTACTTTGTGTTTAAAATTTGTGATTAGCAAACAGCCCATTGTATATTGTAATCTTTATGGCAGTCATTAGCCAGGTGTGATTCTAGGAAATTCGGTCCACGCGCCCGAGCAGACATATTGCATCTGTGCAGTATAAAGCAATGCCTCAATTGATTGACGATGCAGTCGAGCGATAATCACAAGCGAAGCAAGACGTGTGTACATTCGGTAATCTATTTAGTGACGGACTTTGCGCGTGTTGTTGTATTGTGCAATGCGTTTGGACTGGTTGTATTCAGTTATATTTGTACCTGTGTTATACGTGTTTAAGTCAAATAAACTTTATAATAATTCCAAGGCCATTTTAATTCGAGTCCTGCAACTCGTAACAATATTTTGGATTAGGTACTTATTTATGATTCTGTAGTAAAAAGTCTAAAACAGAGGATGTTTAAACTCTGCGAAAACGTTCATTTTGTTTGCACTTGACTAAAATATATTAACTAAAACATAATGTATACAGAATCAATTGTATAGTAGGTTACATGATATTCTGACGAGAGCATAATATCATTCTTGGCATCTAATCTTCGAGACGCAGTATTCATAATGCTCTTGGGATATCGCAAGCTACTACGTGTATTAGGTATTACTTACATTGCGAGGATAGAATTTCAGATTCATTCATAAATACCATTTAAATCTTCTATATTTATTTATTTAAAAGAACAACAAAGAGCTACAATATAAAATATGAAATAAAAAAAAGTTACAATTATATCTGATAATAATATTGAAGCCACATGAAGCGACGTTGTACACATGAAAACATTTACAAGATTAATAAAAATACAAGAGGTACAAACATATTAACAATAAGTAAAAATAAGGATACAAAATTAATTCACACACATATTACAAAAAAAAGAAAATGTAAGATTATTCATTAATGAAAAGAGATGCAGCAAAGTTGAATAATAAAAATAAAAAGTTATTCCAGCTCGAGTGTACTATCAAAGTCAGTTAATGCGAGCACAATAGACCTTTTAAATTTAGCAAGAGAACATGCAAACATATCAATATTTATAAATAGAGTATTATATGTGTCAATTATGCGACGTACTGGACAACGTAATCCTGAGTTAGTGCGACATTTGCCTAATGCAAACAGCTTCTTTGATCGGATCTCACGTTGATGGACACTTCTAGGTACGACATAACATAGTTTATTCACTAACTCAATACAATCAAAATTATTATTCACAATGTTGTACAATGTCACGGCTTCTAAGTACTTGCGCCTAGATGAGAGACTCAGACTTCTGCATACATATATATTATTATATGTATGCAGAAATTTAAACTTGTGGTTAGTTTTCTTTTTTTTGCGGGAGTTCAGCAGACAGGCAGGTTACCATCGCCTATAGACATTTGCAGCACCAAAGGTGCTACATATGCGCTGCTGCTCTGTTAAGGGAGACTGGAACCTGGTCACTCATGCCGGAACACAACTGAAAGCTGTTATGGCGGCATACTCTATACCAGGGGTGGTAGTCGGGCAAATACCCTACCACCTGGCTGTGGGTTCTTTTGTCGCCTCTAACGACTGGCCGCCGGGCGGCTGAAAGTTGTATTCTTTCTCCATTCCTGCACGAATAATTAATAATAATATTATTATTTTGTGTGTCTTGGAAGACCACAGGCCATAAAAATGGCCCGGACTTTTGGAGGGCTTGCGCGGGGTCATGGAAAGACCAACACGTAGAGGCCCTTTGACAAATTTAATGTACATGTGGCGTGACACTGACCGGCGATTATCCCTGTCTACACCATATAATAATGCAACCAAGGACAAGCCCCGGCCAATGTAGGACTATTGTGGGAAATGAGGACAAAAAGTACCGGGCTATTGGGGTGAACTGCTAGTGGTACTGGAGGTCTGGGAATATGGAGACTATGGCGTCTGCCCGTCGCAATGTTCGGGGAACATGGAAAAATGGGCAGACGGTGACTCGCCACTCCCTGCATGGGCCCCAAAAAATGCCATAAAAGGCAGGGGCAACATGGGTATGAGTGGCTAAGGGGTGTAGAGAGTTGGGCTGCAGGTTCACCGAAGTTACTTCCGACGTTAGGCCATTTATCACTTCCACCCCTGGAGCTTGAGTCTTAGCTCTAGCGATCTCCACTCCGTGCCGGCTGGTTAAGGCAAGTACGGAGGCCTTGCCTTGACCCTTGGAGTCAAGTACGAGGTGTCGCTACTCACCTAAGGCTTCGCCACAAAGCCCCCCTGCGGGATTATTATTATTATTAATTTCTCCACACCCCTTTTTAAGACTATAGCTACTGGCAATCCAAAATAACATAAATTTAATAATGATGATTTTCAATCTTGGAAAATGGGAAAGTTTAGCGAGATATAAATTCGAAGTTTTTGCAAGTCAAGCCGTGTTGAATGTAGATGCTACGAGTATGTACAATCAATTGTAATGAATTCAACTGCACATAAAGCCAACTGGTGTCTTTGATAATACTTCATAATGCTTCACTTGATATTAATACCAAATACGTGGGCTGCAGTAAAATATATTATAATGGGTTCATTGAGATCAAACGTCTGAGGTTAATAATGGGTGCAAATGTATCATTGACAGCTTTAGCCAAATCGATAGTGTGGTTTGCATAACAATTGATCTTGTGTCTTGAACCAAGATTCTACAGTCAGGTAAAAATTAAATTTAAAATTTAACTAATTTTGAATGACATAAAACAATAGAAATTTAAAAACAATTATTATTTAAGGATACAAAAATATGAAAGAATTTATAGTATAACAAATTTTAATGTAATAAGTTAATTATATTCTAAAATACAAATCAATCAAGTATTGTAATCGTACAATAATTATGTATACTACCATCATCGTCGCTCCTAATCAGAAATATTCCTGCCATGGGTTGTCTGGAAAAGATAGCTTTTTAGCCATAAGACCACCCTTTTGTACACAACTAAAATAGTAGTAGTTTGTTAGTTTTCTTGAATATTGTACAATAAGGAGTTATCTATCTATCTTTATTTGTTTATTCTTGCAGCCAAACAGTTAAATGTACCAACTGATGGTAAGTAGTTAACGTCGGCCTAACATGTCGAACACTGAACGATATGTTGTTTACCACGTTGAGTCCAAGCAACTGTTTCTCCTCTTTTGAAGAGCTCCATATTGTTCTCTGGAACATCCATAACTTGCACACGACACACGAACTTTAAGAAGTGAGCAGCATGTATTGAAAACGTGCGCCAAGCATCCAAGAAATGTGACTAAATTTCCAGTTACTAGCATGTGGTGTGGTAATAAAATGAAGATGCGCGAGGTGGCAACAACTCAAACAGTTCATCAGAGCACTCCCTCCCCTTTGTACAAACAGTAAAACACACTCAGACAGCCGATATTAACTTGAGCAGAATATATTTCAAAACAGAAATTGTCATTTTCTTAACTTGAATAAACATAAGGCATGATCACATTTATCATTTATTTTGCTACACACTTAGGGCCGCTTGCATGAGGTTGCTTAAATTTATTTAAGAAACACAAAACGTATTTAATACCCTTAAATACAATTAGCGTCTTGCTCAACGCAAAATTTGCCGCTAAATATGTTTAAAGAACTGTCAATACGTTTTGTGTAAAACGTATTTAGGCAGTTTAATATGATTAACTAATTTTATTTCAAGGCGATCGTTATGCAAGCGGACCTTATATTTTGTTTGATGATGATGATGACGTAAATTTTAAAAAAAAATCTCTAATAATTTTGGTGGACTGTACATAATGAGGCTCAGAAAACAAAGGTTGCAATAACAGGTTGTAAAATTAGTACTAATATTTTTCAGTGACTTTCAATTGTCTGTCTATTACTATATGTTAAGTTCCGATTATCAAGTTATTTTCAATATAATTCTTCAATGGAAGGCATGACATTTTCTGGAACCTGAGAATCATCCACATGACGCTTTCTAAAGACTGGAATAGAAACTTTCTTTTCTGTCGTAGTAACAACACTCTTAATCTTTTCTTTCTTATTTTTCTTGCTTGCTTTTCTTTTAGACACAGTTAAAAGTGATTCAGCTTCGGAAGTATTACATGGAAAGTATTTTTTTATGCTGTACACATGACACATTGCGTAAGGTGTTTTGCTTTTGCTAAATGTTACATCTATGATGTTACTTTCATTAATTTTCAAAGCATAAACTTCACCATTTATATTATACTTTTTAACATCTATAAATTTGTGAACCCTATGTTTTTTGGTTTTAAGTTGTTCGGTAGCGCTTTCATGTTTTTCGGTGGAATCAGTGTCTCTTTTGTCTCTATTAAAATTGAAGTAACGATAGTCTAAGACTTCTTCTTGTAGTTCTTCAACAGTAGGTCGATCTAAGTGATGCAAGTTACTTTTGTAAGCTCTAATGGCTCTTTCCATACAAATTGTACAATGACTACACGAAGTATCTACAAACAGTGATTGTAAATCATTGACAACATTGACTAACGGTGGTCCATTGATATTAAGCAGAATTTTCTTATGATTAATCACCTTCTGGTTTATTAATTTGGAAGTATTGTATTTTATTTCAGTATTTGTTCTCACGACTGTCTGTCCTTTTTTGCAAACATGAAATAGAAAACATAAATTTATATTAACACTGTAAAAAGCCTAACATATATATATATAATATGTGCGTGTGTTGACATGCATCTTTCGCTTTATCTATATTCTCAGAAAAAGAAAAAAAAATCCGTAGAAAATTTTTCTTCCGTAATCTAGCTCATCATTTTAGAAATTTTGTAAATATAACGCAATCTACTGATACCAGCTCTCCTGACACCTCTACTCTTATACTCTTATTTTGTCAGTTTTCTTTCATACAATCAATTACAAGTTCAAGCTTAACATTCTTTTTCAACCCTCCTAATCACATGACATAAAATAAAAGCATCTACTGTTGTTTAATTTCCACTCCAAGTTTCATTAGTAAGCAATTGAATACAAAAATAGTTCCTAAGAACATATTTTTCATAATAATATTGCAAAATTTGTCCTTAGTCTGCAAACCTTGAAAGGCAAAAGAGTTGGAATTTAAAATCAACCCTCATTCTGAAATGATGAATCAAAGAAACAAATCTCACCAAGCGCTTGTGGCATCGCTAGCGCGCACAGAAACAAGGATGTCATTAGTTCCATTTGCACTGTCCTCGTTCGTAGGTGTCTTCAATGCGGACAATCTTCTTACTGAAGTACGGTAACAAGCTTCGTTATAGTGCAGAATTTTACAGAACGCACTCCAACTCACGACTGTCTCGCGACTAGCACCTCCTGTTAAATGTTTCAAGTATCCTTTAGCGTACTTTTAATTAGACACGTTTGTAATTTTAAGTAATGGAGTCAATTTATATTAAAGACATGAATGTATATATTCATTTTATTGCATGAGTTCATCAGACAGGTAGACGGCCCACTTGATGGAAAACGGTTACCATCACCTATGAACATTTGCAACACCAAAGGTATTACAAATGCGCTGCTGCTCTCTTAAGGGAGACTGGATCCTGGTCACTAAAGCCGGAACACAACACAAGGTTGTTATGGCGGTATACTCTAGACCAGGGGTGGTCGCCATCCAGACGACCAAATACCCTATCACCTAGGCTGTAATAAATATTTACAATATATAATATAATATAGTCTGTAATAAATATATTTTTAGGGTTTTTCTATACAACTAACTCTGTTGGCTCAGCGACCCACAAGTATTTTGGTCTGTGAAACGAGAACACGCCACCAGTTTCTGTCTTGTGTGATTCTTGTCAATTATGAGGTTGATCCTCGCACAAGTCAGCCTCTACTCTGTCCCTCCACCGGTACCTGGGGCTGCCGACCGGAAGTCTCCCATGCGACCGTCCCAAATAGGCTCTCTTCACGCTGGAAATGTTGGGCCATTCAAGATTTCGTAAGTGACCCAACATTTCCTATATACATACAATAAAAACTTCTAGCAAATTTGTGTCTAAATAAACTTTCGTGTTCTTTAAGTTAGACTATTTTGAAATATATAATTGAAAATAACAAAAAAATTAGGTTATCAAATATCAGAAACCTTGATCGAGGTGATGTTTCGGTCTATAGATTTATTTCAAACAAAGAAACTTTAAGAGAAGTCAAAAAGTTGTAAATCTCAACTGTTTAGTGAAATATAAGTCTTTTAGGTTATATGGAAGCGACTTTTGCCTAATATTAATTTACTTAAAGATGCTCAATTTCCAAAACAAGTAATTTCACAAATACTTAACTCTGGTTAAATCTGCGAAAAAACGGTATTACAACTAAGTACATATAAAAGCAAATAAAGTGTATATAGAAAATCAAGGTGCGCTAGATAGATATGTAAGGATTAGATATAATCACATTATTACCTTATAATGATGTTCCGATTAATTTATAAATCTAACTAACTAAAACAATGTTAAAATTATTTATCTGATACGTCCAAATTAACTGAAAATTATTCCATCTTAATTATTCCTGATACAGGTCAAAAATATTTTATTTACGTGTAACACTTCTCACTTGTATGTTCTAACTTGGCGCAACAAGAGTAATTGGCCATGTTGCTATCGTCCACTTATATCCATCGGCTTTGTGGAGATCACACAGTGGTATTACGTATGCTATTGTTTACTTTCCAGGCTGTTTACATTGGGTTGATGACATTCGACAATCGCTTGTTTGCTTACCTTCGAGAATTGATGTTGCCATCCTTGTAGCATTATTCTGGATCTGATGAACTTCCATGGGGTTTATACAAATTATAATTCGGTTCAGCTTAACATCTTGGTGGCTAAAACACCATACTTTTTTTCAATGACGTGGGTTTGATGTCTATTTGAAAGACATTTTTTCGGCCTTTTTATTACTAATATCGAGAATATGCATACGGCAACAAATAACATGTACTGACTATAAAGGAAAACATCATGAAATCTGCGCAACTACCTTAGGAGGTGTAAAACAAACAAATCCACATTCAAAATATAGAACATGTTTGTTATACGTTCTTTTGAAGTTGGTAAGGCTGATCCCAGCAGTAAGACGTTGACAATCTGATATTATTATAAAGGTACCTAGATATTAATACATAAAGTTAATTTTAAAACTTTTAAAATAAGTGTCTCTTTTTTAATCTTTTAAGCCTTGTAGGACACAGGGTTTAAAGGCTCTAAATCTAAAGTTCTTACTTTCTCTCTTTCCATTATTTGTATGTATTGAGTTAAAATACAACAATAATAATACGTTGTGTTTGTGTTTTAATGTTGAACTATGTTTTTCAAGTCATGGTACCGCCATCTCTTGTTCAAACCACAATATACATTCTTGATACATACATATTCCTTCTCTTTTTGTATAATAGTATATCTATCTATCTTATCCCCTCCCCCTCAATATTGCCTTACAACTTGGAAGACGTCGCTATTCTGTGGTCGGATCCGTTTGTAGTGTTAAAAAGACAGACATGTAAGAAATAATAAGATTTTTAGAAAGTGCAGTACGTTGTGGAAACAAAATAAATGGCAGCCCTGAAAAATGATTGTTATTGTTTGAATGATTGGTTAAGAGAGTTTTAGTTTCCGTGTATGTGTGATATCTTCTTCTAAATCCAAGGTGGATATTCATAGTTGAGGGGGTGTTTGGGTGAGTCTATATAATAGTCTATACTATTTATTTATTGTTAATTATTCGACAAACAATTACACAACAACTGAAAGCATCAAAATTATACTATTATTTTCAGTGGATTTGTGTGTACCATTGATGTAACAATTTCTTTTATTGCTACATCAAAGGTGTGTACGGGGTTTTTTTACCTGCGTATTCCGCACACACACACGTTGCGTATTATATTACCAACAATACTGTCAAAAAAGTATTGTTGGTAATATAATTGCTTTTTAAATGTGGATTTGAATAACACTTTTTATCAAACATATGAAGTCATATGACTATTATAAATAAGGGTTAGTTATATTGTAGATATAAATAGGTAATGAGGAAAAACAAAGTAAGAATACATTTATTTTCCAACTGCGACATAAAAAATCCTTTTAAATATAAAATAGATTTCAAGATATACTAATCTATTTCTAGATCATATTTTCCCTATTTGTTAGGTGGCAACTCGAAACTAGAATAAAGCATTGTGATCACCTCGTGTGTTTATATTGCACGAATAACAGGATAGTGACATCCGTGAATACGTAGTACAATAGACACGTAATAGTATGTACCACGCCTGTATAAATCCTTCAATTGTTTTTAGTAAGCTAAGATTGTTATATGAAAGGTGGGGCTTCATTTGCGATAGTGTTACAGATATAATCCGTTTCATGCAGTTATGAATGAATATGGGTTTAATGTGTTATTTGAGATGCGACATAGTTAAATATCGACAGACAAAGTATACTCTAATGTGACTATGCCTATTCAACGCTTTAAATAAGACGCATTTGACCACAGCCTAAATCTTTAACACTAACGCGGATGAAGTACCAGTACAACAGAATATTGTAAGAACCACGAGTTTATAATTAATTTAACTAGTCAGGTTATAAACTGTCGATAAATTGTGAACGGAACAAAGTTTAGCATGTAAAGTACTAGCCGCGCCCTGCGTGCCCGCGTGTTGTTGGAAAATTGTTATATTTTGGATAATTCACACTGTATCTTTATAAATTATAACCTATGTGTTATTCTGATGTGTAAGCTACGAGTATATTACTGTAAAGTTTCATCAAAATCCATTCAGTACTTTAGCGTGAAAGGGTAACAAACATACATCCATAGATCTATACATACATTCTTACAAACTTTCGCGTTTATAATATTTATAAGATATAAACTACGCTTCGTAGGTAAATTGCACTTTTTAGATTTGCGATGCCTGCTTGTTAAATTGCAAGTTATGGTTTCTAAGATGCGAATGTTCCCTTGGTTATTCGATTTTATAGAATAATTTTTTTTGTGATTGCGAGTCACAGCTGAAGGCAATACGGCGGAGACCGATAAGTGTCAGAACCGTTTAATATTATTTTTTATTTATTTACCGATTACAAATCTTTTTTCTGTCCATTCAAAATCTATCGACAGTTTATAATCTGACATGATTTATTCTACACTAGCTTCTGCCCGCGACTTCGTCCGCGTGGTGCGGTTTTTTAACTATCCCACGGGAACTCTCTAACTTTTCGGGATCAAAAGTATCCTATATGTTGATCAGGGATATAAGCTACCACCATACAAAATTTCACGTAAATTGGTCCAGTCGTTTCGGAGATTAGCCGGTACAAACAGACAGACAACGGACAAACAGAGAAACAAAAAATTTTAAAAATCCAAATTAGTTCTATTTCACTTCTTACATCCCCCTGACTCGTTTTTTAGCATTTTTTTTCATTGTACAGAAATTTGACCACTACAATTTTATTATATGTATAGATTAATGGTTTTACAATTATATGGTGCCGTTTGTAATACTGTCTTAACGTAGAATATTTTTATATTATGGGCTATTTGATAATAACTCTATATCAGCATGAAAGGACTCCTAGGAATTATAATGACACAGCAATATCAATTTCTATTCTAATTGAGTTTTACTAGGTGATTATTATCCTTCCTAGTATTTTACTTTCACGATAATACTTTGTGTAAATTGACGCTTGGTGGTGGGTGATAATGAGACCAAATTTAAAAATCGGCTAAATATATATTGTATCTTGGCTACGGAACCATAAAGAGCATTTCATCTCTCATATCTCAAAACACTCAACCAGTCTTCTTTAGATCACTTCTCGTTTAAAGTATATTTAGTTTCACAAACTTATCTGACACATCCTGAGGGTTGTCTAGAACAAGTTGCTTTTAGTGATAAATCCGCTTATTGTTTTCTGTACTTATATTTCTTGAACGTGTATTATTCTGTTCTATTCTGATTTTTATATTTCAGAATTTCCTACTTTATAGTTTTACATTTCAAGGGAATTCTAACCACTTATTAACATAAACAGAAAACCATTCAAAAATATCTTCTAATTTTTTTCCATCCCTCAGTTATATGTATACACATACATACACCAAATATTTGGTCTAATATTTTCAAAATTTCTTTACACCATTATGTAGTTGGCTTAATCTCCCGAGCACATCATTGTCCTCAACCATGTTTCTTTGATGTCCTTTGAAGTTTTTGACGAAAACTGAAAGGTGTTGTGCTGTGCAGTTTTACTGTCTATAGATGTGTAAAATTACTCTAAAATGAACAGTAGTTACAGGATATTGATCGTTTTTGAGTACTAATTATGTTTTTTTTGAGAGAAATGTGAACTATATAGTCAAATGTGGCCTTTCGAGTTGTCACAAGAACTCCGTTGAACAGCTTAAGAAAATGAAGAAACTATATTGTAATCTAAGATCTGGCTTAAAGGCCTAGCTGCCAAGCCATAAACCTAAGTAAATACTTTAATGTCCTATATCTTGTTAAGAATTTCTTCGACTCAAGTACCTTGTTAATAATGAGTATTAAACAGTGATAGTGTAGCCAAAATGAATGATTGGACGCAAAAGAATGGGACTCATTGCCGGACTCTGTCTTTTCATCATCATCATCATGACTCCGACACAAAATAAATATCAACTTACAACCTGGGTGTCTACCAGCGTGAATAAGTAGGTACTATAACGGCCCTGGCGGCAAACCTCACTTTGCAGGTATCCCGGAGTCGTTCAAACAAAAGAAACACGTAGCATTAATTATTAAATCAGAATATTCATCAGTATCAGTAATAATATTTTCACACAATACGATATTTTTTACACAATGACGTCTCTAGGTATAACAACCGTTGCCTCATTCCGTATTTGAAAAAGTTTGGAATCCTTGTCATAAAGAAAACATACGAATCCCAAACAGGCTATTACAGTACCTTCTAGTTAAGCGTTCTCCAGCTTAGCCCATACCTTCGCTCCACATCGGGTGAGATCATAGTGTCATCCACTACTATAAAAAAAATAATTCTAACACCAATTTTAAAACACGGGAGTTGTGAATAATAATGCTCTCAGGGGATTCACCAAGTGGCGTACATAATACATTTCTCTGGCAAATTCCATCCATGCCTACTCACTAGTTGCAGAGAAAATTTTATATGGCGTACTAAGATAAAAGGTGTAAAAACGAACATGACGGTTGTGTAAAAATTCCGTTTTTACCAAAATACGTGCCAAACTTTCAGAAGTATTTTAAATACACGGTCTTTTACAGATTCTTTGTTCAACAAATTCATTTGTGCAAAAAAAATTCGTATCTATACGTGATTCTAAAAATAATTTAACAGGAAATGCTATGAAGGTTAAAATAAAATTATCATAAAATATTATGGCAAAGTGTAATGGAGCATAAAAACGGGAAACGAACTTTTTTGCCAACTTATCTCGTTATTCACAAAGATGTGACTTTTATGACATATTTTTGCAGGTTATTTGTAGGGTACAAATTTCATAGATTTATTTTGTCATAATTCCCTTATTTAAAAAGTACATACATACCTTCACGCCAGGTCCCTTGTGGGGTAGGCACGAACAACAGAGCTCCATTCAGGCTTATTCTTACACACCTCACTTGCTTCTTTGACAAGTCACTTTAAAAAGTAACCAAACCTTTATTAAAGTGAATGTTTTTCAATACTTTTTTATGTCTTAAAATGTATATATATCTAGATAGATAGATAGATAGATAGATAGATAACTCTTTATTGTACACCAATACAAACATGAACTTAAGACTAAATTATATCTAGTTATGTACAAAGGGCGGTCTTATCGCTAAAAAGCGATCTCTTCCAGACAACCCCAGGAATGAATTAAGATGATAATGGCGATGGTGGTATACGTAACATATAGTACAAACTACTTACATTTTAATAATAAATACATAAATTATATATATACATAAGTATATGGAGAAATTTTATATATTACATAGATATATACTTAATATACATACCATACAAATACATATCTACAAAATATATAAATGTTTATAAGTGAATTTAAATATCATATTCCAACGACAGGTAGTATTTTTTAATCATAGTTTTAAATATCGCTAGTGATTTTGCTTGTCTGATTGTAACAGGAAGCGCGTTCCAGAGCTGTATAGCCTTAACAGTAAAAGAATTGTTATAAAAACTTGAGTTATGCGCAGGAGTGTTCAACTTAAGTTTAGTAGAAGGGCGTAAATTATGAGAGCACGAAAGAAATTCAAAACTTTGTTTAAGGTAATCAGGAGTACTAGGGACAAATAAAATACTATAGAGAAGAGCAAGGATGTGAGTATCGATAGCACAGTCAATAAACCATTATCCATACCATAACGGATGTCATCGGTGATTTTCACGAGAGCAGTAGTTGTGCTGTGGCCAGGACGGAAACCAGATTGAAAGGGATTAAGGAGAGAATGCCGATTAAGGAAAATACTTAACTGTTGGTGGACTAGGCGTTCAAGGACTTTAGAAAGGAATGGCAGAATAGATATGGGATGGAATTGAGAGAAAGAAACAGGATTGAGTTTTTTAGGAAGAGGAATAATCTGGGCTTCCTTCCAGGAGACGGGAAATGTACCAGAAACTACAGAGGCATTGAATATATGCGTGAGGAGAGGATTGATGACATCCAGTATAGGCAGAATCATGTTCCGACTAATACCATCGCTGCCGACAGCGTTCGATGTAATGGATTTTACAGCGCTCTTAACATCACTAACTATATCTAACTTGCTTTTAAAAGAAAAATTGAATCCTGCCGGCAGCGCTTGGATTGGATTCAATTTTTTTTTCAATCCGGTAGGATAATTGTAAATTTAAACCATCCCGGAGCTTACTTGAATACAAAAAAATCATTAAAATCGATCCGTTAGGTATAAAGTTTATTTTCAGCATAGAAGTAGAACGGCTGGCAATGGCTTAATTCCTGGTATTGCAAAAGTTACGTACGGGTAATACAGGAGCGGAGAAATAATAGAATTTGCTGCAGTCCGGCGGCCTGTCGTAAGAGGCGACAAAACAACCCACAGCCAGGTGGTAGAGTATTTACTCGTCTGGATGGCTACCACTCCTAGTCTAGAGTATGCCTCCATAACAACTTACAGTTTTGTTCCGGCATTAGCGACCAGGTTTCAGCATCCCTTTAGAGAGCAGCAGCACATTGATAACATCTTCGGTATTATAAATGTCCATAGGCGATGGTAACCGCTTTTCATCAGGGGGGCCGTCTGCCTGTTTGCCAGTTTCGCAATAAAAAACTAAAAATAACAATGCTACTGTGATCCAAAATTTTAAGTTTAGTTGCCTTGATTCGTTAGGTCTATGTTCGCTAATATCGATTCATAATATTTGTGGAGAGTTATTTATTTTGGTGTTTTACTACTGGAGTACAGCACACAGGCTAACGACCAACCTGATGGAAAGCGTTTACCACCTATTGATATTTTTAACACTAAAGGTGCTAATAAAGTCCTGCCAGCCTCGAAACCTCGCAAAGAACTAGAATCTGGCCACTGATGCTAAAACACAAGATATAATAAAATCTATTAAAACTGAGTACAATTTTTACACCTGGCAACTGCTTTTCAGAAAATTGGTCTACACATCACGAAATTCAACAACATGATTATAACTTATTTGACAAACTTATTGGGATCAGGAGCCAGTGATCGGCTACCTGTATGTATTTGACCAGACCTGAGGTTTTGTACATTGAAGCACCTATACCTACCATGCATAGTACGGGTGAGTCCCCGTCCACTAAGCTCTAAGTGGTGGACGCGACGATATCTAACTAATGAAGTTTAGCATATAGAATATATAAAAAAACCATTAATTTCTGTAAATACAGTGATAAAGTAAATCGCAAGTAAATTATATTGATGTAAAACAGCGAACGGAAAACATATACATCTGACTGGGTAGTAGCTAATATTTTATTATTTATTGATGTGTATACGCAAAGTAGACGTCTGCCGCGATCAATATACGTTTTTAAGACTATAATAAACAAAATATATCAATGGCAGATCTGGTCAATTACTTTGATTTTTTTTTATCATTTTCAAAATGGTCTGCCACAAAGTTAACCGCGTGATAATGGTCTGCCATTCTTATTTTCCGATAATAATAAGCCTATATCAAAACGGCAGCCCTGGTCAAATGGATTTAAAATTCGTCAAAAATCGATACTGTCTTACCTCAGCGCTCGTCGCGTCCACCACTTAGAGCTTAGTGAGTCCCCGTACCATGCATGGTAGGTATAGGTGTTTCAATGTACAAAACCTCGGGTCTGGTCAAATACATACAGGTAGCCGATCACTGGCTCTTAAGCTATATAGCATAGGATTCACACCTGTTCTATAATATATATAGTAATATATATATTATAGAAAATAATATAGTACGAATAATATTTTATTCCTAATTCTATTATGCCACTTTATGTTCAGATTCTTATTTTAATAATAATAGTTGTTTACAGGCCAAAGTAAAAAGTAGTAATAAATACACATGGATAATTAAATAATGCCGTGGTAGCGTAATGGCTAGCGCACGCGTCCTTATCTCAAAGGGCGCGGGTTGGATCTTGGCCAGAACGCATGCACAACTTAGGCAGTTTTCTGACCTGATGTGCATATTGTTACAATTACCACGTGCTAAAAACGGTGAAGGAAAACATCGCATCGAAGTAACCGAAGTGTCAAACCTGCCAAGCCGCTTTGGACAAGCGTGGCGGTTATACTGTCCGTGCCCCTACAGTCGGAGGCCCGAGCCCAGCAGTGGGACAGTTAAAGGCTGTTATTCTTATATTATAATTAAATAATGAAAGAAATACAGGATAAAAGAAAAATAATCAAAAATATATGTGTACTATTTTTGCCCCTAAAACCAAAAGTATTTAATTTTATCGCTTAAAAACGAAATAGTATATTTTTTTTTAAAAGGTGCCAACCCCAGTCTAGCATGATAATGAATGCACAAACATTCATTTGAACAAAAATGTCAGTTGCTAGGCTTTAAAATTGTACAGCTGATAAAACTATTACTATTTCACCTAACGACGATATACACACAAAAATAGCAGCAGGCTAAACCGATTCTGTATCCCCGTTCATCCTTTGAGTTTCCATTCGTATATTACAAAAAATTCTAAAGGTAAATAACATTGAATATTTCTTAAGAGCAAATAAATATGTTATACTAAAAAAGCTTTTTACGAACATGAAAGTATTCTATTCAGACTCGTTTTCTTTAAACCACTCAATCTATATATAAATATTAGGGTGGCGCAAAAAACCCGACTTTTTTTGAGTCTCCAGTGAAAAACTGTTAGTTTTTGATGTTTTAAGAACTCCCTCCAATTGACAGCTCAAAAAACAATTTTAAGAGGTCGCTCCAATTTTTTAAGATTTAAAAAAATGCTCTAATGCAATAACAAATACGTTGTCAGGTTGCCCACATGTTATTCAATACGTATTAGGTACTTCAAGGTGCTGCTGTGCTTACACTGCTGACTTAGTTTCTTTGTAATTTTTTTATATATTTTTTTACTACAGGAGTTCAGCGAACAGGCAGACGGCCCACTTGATGGAAAGCGGCTACCATCGCCTATGGACATTTGCAACATTAAAGCTGCTACAAATGAGCTGCTGCTCTCTTAAGGAAGACTGGGACCTGGTCACTAATGCCGGAACACAGCTAAAGGTTGTTATGGCGACATAATTTAGACCAGGGATGGTAGCTATCCAGTCCAGGCGTAGTCTTAGTAGGGGGCCAAGCAGGGATTTTGAGATTTACTCGAGCGTGGCAGAATAACATAAGGGGAAAAACCTTGCAGCCTATTATGTAGCCCCACAATAATAATCCTTCATACTGGGTGGGGGGTATTTTTATGCTTCAAATTATTTTTCAAACCGTCAGATTAAGGAATTTCCCCCACATAATTGTCAGATTATGGGTCAGCACGATAAGGATAATAAGCTGAACCGTATGTATATTAATATGACGCGCTCGAGTACTTCAATGTAACTTTTTTTTACACTTTCGAAAAATCGGCCATAGCTTTTGATCGCGTCCAAATCATCAGACTTTTGAATAGGAGTTGAATTTCTGACGTTGAAGTGAAAGTTGAATATCTGACGCGCTTGAGTATTTCTGTGCTACTCTTTTTTTTTTAAACCTGTACACGCTCCCCCCACCAATGAAAGGACATACATCATATAACATTTTTTCTTTTTAGCATCTAATCTTCAAAATGCAACAGATCCCCGCGACGCTCGAGTAACTCTACATTTAGCATCTAGGGCTATTTTCCTCGCCATAGTAGGGGTACTATGGCGAGGAAAATAACACTAGTCTTTTCATAGAATAAGAATATGACGTTATATTTCTTTTGTGGAAAACTTCATGGTATACAATATATATGGTAGTTATATAATATAATAGTTCCAAAGCATCCGATAAGCGGAATGAGTTTTAAGCCGCTGGGAATCAACACAATTTTGCCGGGGAAATTCATTAAATTTAGTATCATGCTACGTTGTTGTTCGCTGCACAATCAATGCGATCTCTATTTGACTGTTTCGAAAAGAAAATGAAGATATTAATAATTTATGACGGACTTTTCAAAAAATTTAAAGTTGTGGAATAATAATGTTTTGTTACTTTTTAATAATAAATGTGCACAAGCGCATTACGGAGCTCAATTGGATACATTTTTTGCTTGACTTACATCTAGTTATTTTAGGTCAGATTAAAATTTCTCACTAGTCGTAGTAGTTATTTCCGATTAGATTGTAATTTTAATGTTGTATTACAGCTACAACATTTATGGAAAAACTAACTTACTATATTTGGATCTAGTTGTCTATATATTTATATAAATAATATTTATAAATTATACCTACGGCAACAGTCGACTCTCGATAATTCGATACACTCAAGGGACCAGAGAAAAAATTTAAATTACTAAGAGTTGAAATACCAGGAATTCTTACTTCTCTTATACAATTAATTATTAACAAATGTTAATTTGAAAATAAATCCGTAATTTTCTGATGAATGAGCTACTTCAGTCTATCATTGTCCCCTTGAGAAGAAATCGTCATTGGTGCGATTCTGAAAACGTACAAGCGTAGGGTAGCGCTTCAAATTATAGAGAGTAAGAAAGCCCAGATATCAAATTATTACATGTTATCGAACAAGATACTATTCCTTCAACTTCAAATTAGCAAAGGGATCAATTAATATTGGTTTTATTCAATTTGTCGAGTATTTTGCAAGAAGACAGGAAAAAAATCAAATTATCGAAAGATTCAACGAGTGTCAAATTATCGAGAGTCAACTGTGCCTATACCTCGTTTTCAATAGTATATTTTATTCGTGAGGCTCACAAACGGTATAATAGGTGGTTAATGCTAATCCGATGGCCCATCAAAGAAATTTAACTGGGTCTCATCGCCATTCAAATAGAAATATATCCAGCTTCCGCACTCAAAGTGAACGTTATACGTCCTTGAGTATTTATTGCAGGCACATACATTTTGAAAGGAGATAATCTTTGATGGTATGCGTGGTATTTACATACAATTAATACGATTATATCTATGAAGTAAATTATTTAACATACAATAAAAAAAAAATAGTTTAAACTATAATACTGTTACGAGTTGCGGGACTCGAATTAAAATGCCGTTGGAATTACTACAGAATTTATTAGAACTATACAAACACGTTTAACACAAGTACAAAAATAACTGGATGCAATCAGTACAAACGTAATGCACGTTTCAATAACACGCACGAATACTGTACATATACTACACTATATAGTTTATCGAATGTACACACGTCTTGCCTCGCTTGCGATTATCGCTTGACTGCCCATCTCTCCATTGGGGCATTGCTTTATACTGCACAATAACAATGTTTCTCGGCCGCGCAAACTAAATTTCTAAGAATCACACCTGGGTAATGACTACCATAAACGATTACAATACACAATGAGATGTTTTTCTAATTACAAATTTTAAACACAAAGTAAACAAAAGAAGACGGTCATAAAAGCGCTGCAAGTTATGCATAAAAGATACATTAAATCAATTAAAAGAATATTACACACACTACCATGTATTTGACACACACACGTAATATACTCTTTTGTTTATTGTTCAAGTCAAATTAACAGTGTAGCCTTGGCGAAATCTGTTATTAAAGAAGAAGAGAAAGAAAGTCTTTGACATTAATTATTATGGTCGAATTTTACCGCGGGCGACCACTAGTCACTATAGTTATACAACTATAGTCTTGAGCAAAAAGTTCAGCTTATAAGTTATTTATATTTATGGTAAATTGACGTAGACTTGATATAATTTCTAAATTTGTGGTAGTGTATTTATTCTCTGTAAAAAAAGTTCTCAACATACAGATCCTGCTTGCGTCTATTTCGTTTTAATTTGAATTGGTGACCAAATTCATAAATATTAAACAACCTAGAACTATCTTTATTAACTTCCATATACCGAATGAGCGAACTGATAATACCGGGGTCTCCAATTCCAGCGGTTATAACAATGTCGAAAAATCAGCTGTCAGAACAGCAGGCGTATTTAATAGAGGGGTCTAACATCAGTATTCTGGTTACGATATTAGATTTAGGCCCTCTATTTAGAATTTTCATTAGTCAGATAAAAGTTATATATCGAAAATTATAATCCAACTGAATAAAGAATGTGACACTATTGTAATATTATTCATACAAATGTAATTTTATTCTTTTATGTTGTATTTTATCCTCCGAATAATATTTATGTGGTGAATAAGAAATCAATCCTTAACAATAAATTTAAATGTCCGAAAACTGGGCGACAAATTCAGAAAGTTTACCAAATTAAAAACTTTCGTAATTCTGGATTTTCAAGCAATATAAGACTTACATAATAGTCACGTGAAGTGCATTTCACGAAAGCTAATTTAATTCAAAAATATATGCAATGACACTGCTTTAAACGGTCGTATTATTGTTATTATAATATGATAAATTAACAAGCTATCCAACGTTAGAATTCGGTCAGCATTTTGGTTACCTACGCTCTCCGCCGACAACGATTTGGAGTCAATTTATGTTATTTTGTAAGTATAGTTTATAGTATATTTATTTTTTAATTAACTTTTAGTCTTATTTCAATACTTATTCAAATACGAAAATCACAAGTTAATAAAATATCGGCGTCAGTGAGGAGCTTGTATCTAAATTTTTTGGTGATAAATTTGTGAAAATTGTGATATATACATACAGATGTGGTTAACCAAATAATTATATTGAGAGTATGCAGAGAACACTCTCTTCATTGAGTCCCAACGATATATGGATATTATTTAATTCAGCAATTCTTGAACAACAAACTGACATATTTTTAGCAAACTTTGTATAGAATATGTGTGCAGGGATTATCGCTTTTCCGTCCTATCCATGTCATTCTTCGCAGTACAGAAGGATTAAAACGTCAGTTATTGATATGTTCTTGTTATTGCCATTTTGTAATTTAGATTGGTTGTGAACAAACATACTGAAACAGACAACTGTTTGGGGAAGAAGCTTATAATTGTATCTGATACTAGTTGTGTAAGCAATATTTCGTTTGCTTCGTTTTTAAATTATATAGTCGCCATGATTATTGATAATATAATAAAACTAGCTTCTGCCCGCGACTTCGTCTGCGTAGAAACTTTTTTTTTAACTATCTCACGAGAACTCTTTAATTTTTCGGGGTCAATACTATCCTATATGTTAACCAAGGATATAAGCTACCACCATTCAAATTTTCATTTAAATCGGTCCAGTTATTTCGGAGATTAGCCCGTACAAACAGACAAAGAGAGAAACAAAAAAATTGAAAAATACTAAATTAGTTCTATTCCACTTCTTACATCCCCCTAACTCGGTTTTTAGCATTTCCTTTTCATTGTACAGAAATTCAACCTCTACAGTTTTATTGTATGTAAATAGATAAATTATTATTAATAACATAATGTAGCAAAATGGTAACCTGATAAACATACAACAGGACCCTGAAAGTGATGTTCATACTTTTTGGGGCTCAGCACGTGTAACAATTGTCATAAAATTAATTAAAAACATCTATTCAGGTGTGAGTGGCCTTAACACTAAAATAATTATTATCTCTCTAAATTCAAAATGCCAAGGACAAAATCGAGAAACTATTGCAGTCATAAAAAGTACATATTATTACTGTCTGCTCTGTCTGTAGTGTTCACGAAGTATCACTAAAATTAAAAGGATTTTGAGAAATAAATTTTAAGATTAGATTTTATGTAAATGAGATGAAAGAAAAACTCGAGAAAAGACTGATGTTTTTCGTTCAACAATTATATTGTAGATAGAACACAATTTGAGTGCAGCTTTCGTAGAATAAGCAGATACGGCTGTCACTTGCTGTTTATTCGAGTTTAAGTAGATTGCTTATTTATCACAATGCTTTTAGAAGTCACAATAAATCGTTGAAATTTGAAATCTACGAAGCCTGAGTTACATTTTAACTGACGATACTGGTGACATCTACTTAATCGAGAACTTACTACTTAACTGGAAAATATTAAAAAAAATGTAATCTAACATATCTGCCCATAAATGATAAGGACGTAATTCACAAGTTACTAACTACTTAACTAATGTTAATTAGGATTTAGATAGAAATTAAAGTCCAAGTTGGTAAGTCTTAATTCGTCAAATGTTAAAACTAATATTACTCAGGTCGCGATCTCAACAAAATGTTTTATATAAGTGTAATGGATGAAAATTCATACAATAAATAAAGCCATTATAAATACGTTGAAACTAAAACAAATATTAAAGACATTAAATTAAAGTATCGTAGTGCGATAGTTATGATTGATGCAGACACAGCCTCGGCCGAGACGTTTAAATTATACCCATTCATCACAGCATCACCTAACATGCTTTAGGGATCATAGTTATGAAACAGTATTTATTGTCAGATCGATAATTTTTTGGCCAAAAATGTCTTTTTCAAAACAAAATTGTCTTTATACTTTTATAGTTCTTTAGCTATTTTGACGAATCGAGACAATGATGTAATAGTCTTGCGCGGCTGTCCATCTCTCTCTGTATGTCAGTCTATTCGGAAAGTACTGTATCTATATTGATAAAAACAAAAAGGTTGTTTATCGACACAATGTTAGGTAGTGAATTGCAAAAAATAAAGACTGAGGCTGGCCGCGACACGTGTAACTAACTGTTCTAAGTTTTTTTTTACTGTTCAGTGGGGTGTCGTTATACACATCGAAAACAGTAAAACTTTGTATGCCGTTGCATTCATCTTATAGTGTTCCATTGAACTTATATATGCCATCATTCGGTTTCACTTAATTCTGTAAATCATTTCAGCTGTGGCAAAGACATGATTAACGGGTCGTATAAATAACCCGTTCATTTGCAAAATATGTAATTTGATATATAATATTTAGACATAGACGGAAGAAATGATATCTAATAAATAACTGGATTTAAAACAATTATAATGTGTACCAATATTCAATGTACTCTTTGATGTGTACATTTTATGAGGACTTTTATTTTTATATCGTGACAGTGCCAGTGACAGCCAGTGAGCGAAAAGGTGTGATTCGCTACATGATGCAAAAACTAAAATAACTGTGTGTGGGAAAACAGTATTTAACGTTTAGACAGTTTCTCATGTTTAATGTGCTAACGCCAGAATTACTGCGTGCTAGCATTATAATCATCGGAGCGTAAACCCCAGTTTCATTCGAAATATTCTCTTCAAAGACTTCTTCTTCGCGCGATCTTCGGCATCTTTTGTTTTGAAAGTATTGGTAACCATGTCATCTTTCACGGCAGGCCAACATTTTTGACCCTACGTCCTGCTACTGGGACCTGGCGGAGATGGCATGACTAGACATTTAGATAGATAGATAGATAGATAACTCTTTATTGCACACCAAAACATACAATTACAAAACAGACAATATTTACAATATTTTCTAGGCGATACAATAGGCGGCCTTATCGCTCAAAGCGATCTCTTCCAGGCAACCTAAATGAAAAACAAATTTGAATCAGGCGATGTAGGTGGTGCAGGAAAAAGGCAATGGACACATAAATACTCAAACTAATTTAACAAATAAATATACAAATACATACATATATACATAGTTATAAATATAATATACGTATACAATAATATATTACAAAACACATATGTTATTATAATAAATGTATTAGCATGATTATATTGTGTTAATCAGACATAGCTATTTATGGATAAATAGTGTTTTCTGAGTAAATTTCTAAATGTTGGTAAGGATTTGGCCTCTCTGACAGTAAGAGGCAGCATATTCCAAAGTTTGACAGCCTGCACTGTAAAAGAATTATCATAATAGGATGAAGTGTGTGCAGGTGTCATAAGTTTTCGATACGTATCAGAGCGCAAATTGTGGGCAGTGGATAGGCGAAGGAATTTAAAACGTTCCTTAAGGTACTGGGGACTATTAGGAGTAAATAATATATTATACAGGAGAGTGAGAATGTGAGTATTCCGGCGAAAATGAATAGGAAGCCACTTGAGTCTTTTACGATATTCGGAAACATGGTCATATTTTCGCAAGCCAAATATGAACCTGATACAAAAGTTCTGAAGCCGCTCAAGCTTATTCAGCTGTTCTTGGGTTAAATCCAGATAGCAGGCGTCAGCGTAATCAAGTATGGGAAGTAAGAGAGACTCAGCAAGCGTAATCTTGGTAGCAGTAGGCAAGAAGTTTCTTAATCTTCTGAGGGATCTAAAAGATAAGAAGACTCTGCGACTTAAATCAGTGATGTGAGGCCGCCAAGACAGCTCCCTATCGATGATTATGCCAAGATTTTTGACAGTGTCGCTAAGAGGTATATGTGTGCCGTCAAAAAGAACCTGTGGTAAGGAGGACCAGTTAACTTTAGCATTCATCCTAGGGCTACCGACGATTATCAATTGAGTTTTCTGAGGATTTACGGCAAGACCAAACTTTTTGCTCCATCTTAGTATGTGATCCAGGTCAGAGTTGATTTTGTTAATTGCAATATGTAGTGCATCAGTTTCACTTTGTGTGTAAATTTGTAAATCGTCTGCATATAGGTGGTAGGAAGAAGTCAATTTGTCGGAGATAGAATTTATAAAAACAGCAAATAAAAGAGGAGATAAAACGCCGCCCTGAGGAACACCGGCAGTTAAATCACACCAGGATGAGTGTGCGTCATCAATACGAATTCTCTGCCGGCGCCCATGCAGGTAACTGTGAAACCAGTCGATTACTGATGGAGATATGTTAAGAGTGCGAAGAATACCCAGCAATAAGTCGTAATCAATATTATTGAAGGCGCTGCTAAAGTCCAACAGTGATAGTACAGTCAACAGACCATTCTCCATCCCATGCCTAATGTCATCCGTGATCTTGACCAGTGCTGTGACTGTACTGTGGCCTGGACGAAACCCGGATTGGAAGGGATTCATTAATGAATTTTGAGAAAGGAAAGTGCTAAATTGTTTGTGGACTAATCGTTCTAATACTTTGGAAAGAAAAGGAAGAATGGAAATTGGACGGAATTCAGAAAAAGACGAAGGATTTGGCTTTTTGGGAAGAGGAATAACGTGTGCTTCTTTCCAAGCAACTGGAAAGGTACAAGAAGCAATGGACGAATTAAGGACGTGGGTTATAATAGGGTATATGACATCAAGAATGGGCACGATCATTCCGCGACTAATACCATCACTGCCGACTGCATTTGAAGAAATAGATTTAATAGCAATCTTAACATCACATTCAGATAACGGACTAAGAATAAAACTTGGATGTAAAGGAGTTGGAATAGAAGAAAGATCTTTTAACGTGTTTGACTTAGTACATTTAGTAGTGACATTTAGTCCCCACATTCACCGGTTTCCATAAAACGTAGCCGTAAGTATGCAAATTTTTTGCAGTTCATCTACTATTTCACAGAAACGAGAACCTTCACAGATGCGGGAATCCCGGATACCGTCTTGCCACGTAAATTACCACGTGCTTTCTTATTGCAAAACTGGCAAACAGGACGGATGTAATGGTAAGTGTTTACTGTAGCCTATAGAGGCTTGCAAAAGCAAGGGCGAAGCTTACGCCTTGCCAGCCTTTAGGATGGAATATAGAGAACGGGATAAAGGGGATAGGATAGGAGGGATGGGATTGAAGGTACTAACAATAATAAAACATCGTGTTGACAGCTGCAGTCAAGTAAAGTAAAGTAAGTCAAGTAAGTTTTTGCTGAATTATGTTACATTTTACTCAAGCTTCTATCTAAAAGCACTACCGTATTATATCAAACGTAATAACGATATATTATTTTTATTCCGCTATCTGTTACTCGGTGCCCGGTAAATCACATCAGGTAATAGTGACGCATGAAATATGCGCGTATAACATGAATATTAATTTATGATTTATAGGTGTCTAGTCCATCCGGCTGCGATTTAGGGGGTGATGAATCGGTGTAATTTGGACGTCAGACGTGGTAGCCGACGGTACGAGTAGTTTACACAGCCTTTGACCATGATGATTATTATAAGATTGGAGAAAAGATCTTGGATGGAATGGAAAGTGCCCTAAATATTGATTATAGCAAATATTACTGAAATGAAACATTGCTTTATTTTCAATAATAAATAATAGCGTATTCAAAAACTTTGTAAATCTCCTTCTTAAGAGGGATTGCAAATGTTGTTGTTGGGCCACTAAAGTGATAAACCACGAACGTCTCAACTCAGCTGAGTTGAGAATGTTGAGATTTGTGGTGTTACAAGAATTTATAAGGTAAGAAATGAGTACATAAGGGGATCTTTGAAAGTTGCAACCGTGACTGTAAAATTAAGAGGATGAAAATTAAGTTGGTGTAGATATATAATGAGGAGGGATGAAAGTCACGTAACAAAAAGAATGTTAAACTACAAGATAGATGGGTACAAATGTAAAGATAGACTAAAAAAGAAGGATGGAATGTGTGAAGATGATATGATAATATGTTGTGTGACAGAAGATGTATTTCAGAATAGAGGAGTGTGAAATTTCATTGGGATATTACAAAAAAATTTCGTTTTAGAAAAAAGGTTTTAATGTAACTAATTTTTGGAGTGGTGATTGGATAGTAGTTATATTCCTGAATGTGGTGTATTATAATAATATTTATTGAGTAGGTAGGTTATACTAGACATACATAGATAACGTCTGTTTCCCATAAAGTAAGGCAAAGACGAAGGATCTCCACTTGCGACAATCCTCACAAACAACTTTCGCTTCACCTACTTTCATTATTCTCTTCATGCACGCTTGTTTCTTCATGTATATGTGGGCTTCTCCCGCAATTTAAATTCACGCGCGCTCATTACCCAGCGCGATGCATACCTGCAACCGGACGCGTCAATCTGCGAGCGTGGCTCACCGCCGTATGCGCTCGCGCAGCAGCGGGCAAATGAATATCCATGAATCACGCCACACGCACACCAGTCGTACGCTTGCGGATCGACAGCGCTATTGTGTCTCGCTATTATAATTATTATTGTATTCGTAGTTCATTGTTAGTTTTAGTTATCGAAAATAAACGTGTGTTGTGCATTCGGACTATTTATTACCGCCACCGTACCGTCAGCATATCCAGCCCCAAATTGGTGACCCCGCATTGAACATACAATGAGTCATAGCAGCAGTAGCAGCGATTCACCTAACGCCGACGCGCACAGGTCAGTCAAGCCACGCGATGAACATATTACTAAGCGCCGGCCAGACAAGAGAATGTGCGCACCAACCGAAGCAGCCGCGTCCACTAATCGATTAGCAAACTTTAAGGTCCCACCATTATCACCTGAGGATCCAGATTTGTGGTTTGCTTTACTAGAAGCACAATTCGACAATTTCGGTATAAAAGACGATGCGGAGCAATTTTCTCAAGCCATAACGAATTTAGATATTTGCTACGCAAAGGCAGTTAAAGATGTAATAATCAACCCGCCGAAACAACTGAGATACGAGAAATTAAAATATGAACTAGTTCGACGGCTGACTACATCACATGAAAATAAAGTGAGACAATTGCTGACTCACGAAACTCTAGGAGACCGAAAACCATCCCAGTTCCTGAGGCACCTCCAGGACCTCGCCGGATTGGATGTTCCTGAAGATTTTTTAAAATCCATTTGGAGCAGCCGCCTACCGCAGAGCATACAAACGGTTTTAGCGTCGCAGCCCAGCCATTCCCTAGAGCAGTTGGCAGATCTAGCAGATAGGATCCAAGAGATCACCGCACCTGCGAATGTGGCCTCAACTTCTTCGGGTTGCCAACCATCCAGCGAGATCGCCGAATTACGGAAGATGGTTGAGCATCTTGCCACGAAGGTAGACAATCTTGCCCACTCTCAGCGTAGCCGTGAACGATCTAGACCACGACGCCGTTCCACCTCGCGCAGTAGCAGAAGACGGTCTACTTCTAGTTATCGCAAGTACCCTATTTGCTGGTACCACTCGAAGTTTGGTGAACGAGCGCACAAATGCCAAGCGCCGTGTGACTACAAACCTGCGGGAAACTTGAAGGGCAGTCGGTAATGGCGACGTACGATTGCCCCGCTTCACCAGGTCGCCTCTTCGTTACTGACCGCGGTTCGAAAACTCAATTTTTGGTCGATACTGGAAGCGACCTTTGTGTTTTTCCTCGGACATTGCTTCGCGAACGCCGCACAGTGTCGGAATACAAACTGAGCGCAGCTAACGGTTCCGAAATATACACATACGGTCATGTGCAACTAAACTTAGACTTCGGCCTGAGGCGTACTTTTAGTTGGCAATTTATAGTGGCTGACGTCACAAAGCCTATAATTGGTGTCGATTTTTTGTGTCATTTTCAATTGGTAGTGGACTGTAAGAATAAAAGACTAGTAGACAATATTACTTCTTTAGCAGCTCCGGCCGCTCTAGCTTATAATTTAAGTAATGTTTATTCTGTAAAAGTGCCTACGGGAAATTCTTGTTACCACACCTTACTTGCGCAGGAATGTTCCGAAATTACGCGACCAGCTGGTACACAACGCACAATACCTCACAATACTGTACATTTTATACGCACTACATCCGGTCCACCTACATCATGTGCACCTAGACGTTTAGCCCCGGACAAACTTAAAATAGCCAACCGAGAATTTGAAGCCATGTTAGCCAATGGCACAGCAAGGCCATCTGAGAGCCCTTGGTCGTCACCGCTGCACTTGGCGCCAAAAAAAGACAACGGGTGGCGCCCCTGCGGCGACTATCGGCAACTTAACGCTCGCACTATCGCTGATCGATATCCGATTAGACACATCCACGATTTCACACACAACCTCGCTGGATGTAACATCTTCAGCACAATCGATCTTTTGAAGGCGTATAATCAGATACCGATCAACGAAGAGGATATACCAAAGACTGCAATCACAACTCCCTTTGGCATGTTTGAATTTCCATTCATGACATTTGGTCTACGAAACGCAGGCCAAACATTTCAGCGCTTCGTAGACGAAATAATGCGTGGACTGGATTTTGTCTACCCATATTTGGACGATTTTTTAATAGGAAGCAGGGATCAAGCCCAGCACCTAGACCACCTCCGACAAGTCTTCACTAGGCTCAAGAACTATGGCATGGTGATTAACGTGTCTAAATGTATTTTCGGCGCTTCCGAGGTAACCTTTTTGGGTTATCATGTCTCTAAGAACGGAACCAAACCTTTGGATACCAAAGTACAAGCCATACTTGATTACCCCATACCCAAGGACGTTAAGACATTGAGAAGGTTTTTGGGCATGGCAAATTTTTATAGGCGATTTTTGCCACATGCCGCTGAAACACAAGCACCACTCAATGCCTTACTTAGTGGCTCAGTTAAAGGTTCCACACCAATCACCCTAGCTGATGATGCTTTGAAGGCCTTCTTAGATACAAAAGAAAGCCTCGCCAAGGCAGCTCTTCTGGCACACCCGGATTGCCGATCACAGTTAGCATTGGTAACAGACGCATCGGACAAGGCTGTAGGAGCTGTTCTACAACAACGTTACGAAGATGCTTGGCAACCTTTGGCATTTTTCTCCCGAAAATTGAGCCCGTCCCAGCAAAAATACTCTCCGTACGATCGTGAGCTTCTCGCGATCTACGAAGGTATCAAATACTTTCGCCATATGTTGGAGGCACGTCATTTTACGGTTTATACGGACCACAAACCTATATCTTTTGCCTTCCATGAACGGAAGCAAAACTGTTCTCCAAGGCAGTTCAGACATTTGGACTATATTTCCCAATTCACGACCGACATAAGGCACATATCTGGCAAAGATAATGTCGTGGCAGATACCTTATCTCGTGTCCATGAATTGAGTAGTCCAATACGCTTGACTGAACTTGCCGAGTCTCAAACAGATGATCCGGAATTGGCACAGTTCTTATCTGACGGCACATCCCTTCGCCTCAAGAAAATGACTTATGCTGGAAGTACTGTACCTTTGTACTGCGACGTCAGTACCCCGTCTCCCAGACCCTTCGTCACTAAGCCATTCCGGAAACAACTTTTTAAAAGTCTACACGGTCTTAATTACCCGGGTCCATCCACGACTGCAAATTTGATAGCCACAAGATTCGTTTGGCCTGGGGTTAGAAAGGACTGTAGAGACTGGGCACGTACATGTCTGCCCTGTCAACGCGCAAAGGTTAGTCGACATGTATCTGCACCAGTAGGTACTTTCGATTTACCTCGTGCGCGCTTTAAGCAGGTACACATAGACCTAATAGGTCCCTTGCCCGTTTCACAGGGATACAAGTATTGCCTCACAGCCATAGACAGATTCACTAGGTGGCCTGAGGTAATGCCAATATCTGATATCACTGCAGAAACAGTTGCAAAGGCTTTAATCTCTGGCTGGATTTCCCGATTTGGTTGCCCCACAGATATCGTCACAGATCGTGGTCGACAATTTGAGTCCACCTTGTTTCAATATCTGTCGAAAATTACCGGATTCCAGCACAAGAGAACAACAGCTTACCACCCCGCTTGTAATGGTCTTGTGGAACGTTTCCACAGGCAGCTTAAAGCCGCCATCACATGCCACTGCGATCACAATTGGACAGAAGTCTTGCCTTTTGTACTATTGGGAATCCGCAGTTCATTTAAGAACGACTTGCAGACTTCTTCTGCAGAATTATTGTATGGTGAGCCATTGAGACTTCCTAGCGAGTTTTTCAACCCGAGCACACCCTGCACATCTGACTTGTCAGATTTTACAGCGCGCTTACGCTCGTTTGCTGAGAAGTTGAAACCAACACCAGCTTCACGCCACAATAAAGAGAGCATATTTATTTTTAAAGAGTTGGCTACAACAGAACATGTCTTCCTACGTGAAGACGCTGTGCGAGCCCCTCTTCAGCCTGCTTATACAGGGCCACATAAAGTCCTTGAGCGAGGTGACAAAGTTTTTAAAATCCTCATCAAAGGCAAACATGTCACTGTCACAATTGACCGCCTTAAACCTGCCTATATCCTTATGGATGATGAAGAAATATCGGACTTTCCAGTTGTTGCATCTCCTTTTCCGTCTTCAGAAAAGACTACACCAACCGACCAAGTCCCTGATGATCTATTACCAACACGACAGACTACACGAGCTGGTCGACGTATTCGATTCCCCGATTATTATCGACCCTAACCAGGTCTCTGGAGGGGAGTGATGTGGGCTTCTCCCGCAATTTAAATTCACGCGCGCTCATTACCCAGCGCGATGCATACCTGCAACCGGACGCGTCAATCTGCGAGCGTGGCTCACCGCCGTATGCGCTCGCGCAGCGGCGGGCAAATGAATATCCATGAATCACGCCACACGCACACCAGTCGTACGCTTGCGGATCGACAGCGCTATTGTGTCTCGCTATTATAATTATTATTGTATTCGTAGTTCATTGTTAGTTTTAGTTATCGAAAATAAACGTGTGTTGTGCATTCGGACTATTTATTACCGCCACCGTACCGTCAGCATATCCAGCCCCAAATATATTTTATTCTTTTCTGTACTTTTTACCTTATCTTACTTTAACATATCTGCTATTTGATCTTAGTGTGCAGTTGCATATCGAAATCTAACGGCACCAACTCTCCTATTCACAATGCTGTCATACATTTGTTTTCTGATTCTACTTTGATTCATACTTTCTACAAGCCCAAACCACCTTAAAATTCCTTCTTCTATTCATGTTATTACATCTTTTTTCAATCCACAAGATTCTCTTATTACACTGATCATTCAACCTAACCTCACATACTTGTCAAATGTTTCGTCTCAATTGTGTATTATTATGCTATATTAAATAGATATTTGGATTTGGTAGGTACCACGAGTAGTTACTCATATGATCTAGTGTAGCTTACGTTGATGGTGTTAGCACCATCTACGTAAACTTGTTCATTAGTTACATACAAAGAACGCAGTAATATTGTAACAAATCCGAGCTTCTAAACAGAGTCGCATGTGAAGCCACTCTTCCAATTGGACGTCTGACGCGCTGACCGCCAGTTAACCTCACAAAGTTTGCATGTCAGTTACTGTCGCTTTAATTAATTTCTGTTGCGAACTAACCCCATCTGGGATCGTTGAAATATGTACGAGTTTTATAATTTAAAATTTGGGTTGCGAAATGACCTGATTC
Organism: Dendrolimus pini; assembly: GCA_949752895.1. Taxonomy (NCBI): domain Eukaryota; kingdom Metazoa; phylum Arthropoda; class Insecta; order Lepidoptera; family Lasiocampidae; genus Dendrolimus; species Dendrolimus pini. The sequence goes on from OX457139.1 coordinate 8,122,266, forward strand.
AAACATGGATTTTTATTTACTAAGAGAAGGCTAGATTAGTTCTCACATTACAAGGCCAGTTAGGGCAGTTGCAAAAAACCTTTGTATTACTATGCAATTTTATTTTCAAAATAAATATTGATTGTGAGATATTGTTTACTTTATCATTTAAACGTAATGCGTAATATACTCTTACGGTTTATCCAGCAGATTGGTGGGTTTCACATATCAGATTTGCCAGTTTCATTACGAATATCCTACTCTACCATTCACAATGAAATTTGAATACTAGTGGATATAGAATAAATTATAATCATTTGCAGAATAATTCATAATTGCAAATCATGATTAATTCTAATTTAGCTATTTCCAAATAACAAAATGATAACATACATAAAATTAACAATCGATATTATGCAATACGAGCACTGATGTATTGGAAAGATCATTAGCAAACTTGATGAATATTCAATTTTCATGTTACATTCCATTGATAGATCTGTCGCGTAGGCGGAATTATTATTATATATTATTATAAACCCGGTGTCACTAAACACAGTTAACCCGAATATTAATGATATTACAACGGAAGAACAATGCTATGATGATAATCCCAATACTTTCGAATATTGCCTAGATGATTCATTTTATGTTGTTCGGTGGGTGTCTCTAATATAGATTCTTCTTAAGTTTACGTAGTATTATGCATTAGCGATTAAAACGTAATTATTTAGTTTTTGACCGAAGTTATTTTTGTAGCATGTGTTCATCAGACAGCCCACCTGATTGGAAATAGTTATTATCGCCTATGGACATTTTTAACAATAAAGGTGCTACTAATGTACTGCCGTTCTCTACACGGAGACTAAAAGCTGGCCACTACTGCCGGAAAACAACTCAAGTTTGTTATGGTTGTACCTGTGGTTGAAGCCATCCAGATGGGTAAATACCATATATCCCTAACCTGGCTATAAGTTGCTTTGTCGCCTATTACGATAGGGCACCCGGCCGCAACAAATTGTATTCTTCTTCTGTTCCTGCACGGAATAAAGTTTTTTACTAGAATTTGCATTATTTTGGTGCAATATGACATGAAGTATTCAACTGTCTTCTTTGACATCAGCGTATCAATCGTCGTCGAGTCGTTCGAGACTTTTATTTCAATCATTCGCTACATTGCGCCGTCGCCGTGCAAACATGGGAAGCCCAAAAATTATATGCTGGGAGGTCTCGTCTCTGGCTCACATACGTGTTGTTACGAGTTGCAGGACTCGAATTAAAATGCCGTTGCAATTACTATAGAATTTATTAGAACTATACAAGCACGTATAACACAGGTACAAATATAACTGAACACAACCAGTACAAACATAATGCACGATTCAATAACACGCACAAAGTCCGTCACTATATAGATTATAGAATGAACACACGTCTTGCCACGCTTGTGGTTATCACTTGACTACCTCATCTCTCAGTTGGGGTATTGCTTTATACTGTACCGATGCAATATGTCTGCCCGGCCGCGTGGGATTTTTTTTAGAATCGGCTTGTATTTTAAATACGAGAAACCTGGCAGTGATCACACAATACGACAATAGGCCCTAAAAGATTACAATACACAATGGGCTGTTTTTTAAATTACAAATTTTACACACAAAGTAAACAAAAGAAGTCCAAATGCCGAAAAGTAATAAACTGCTGCACTGTGAATTGATCTTTGTCGGTCGTAACAGTATGATAGGTTCTCTTTGAGATTGAAGCGTGCCAGGTTCGGTGAGAATCCACCCCATGTTGTCATCTAGCTATCAGTGTTTTACCTATGATGTCATAGCCGTGCAAAAATTAGAAGTTATCTTAGATATATTTTAATAGGTGTTTGTAATCCCTGGTTTGCCATTCTTCTATGGTATAAAAATAACACTTGTACTACTCATAATTTGAAATCTCGTAATATGGAAAAAAATACAATATCAATTTAACAAACTGAACGGAAACAGGTTCAAATTTTTGAATTAGGGGAATGTGAACGAACATTTTATACTGCGTATGTCATCACAACTATTGGATATTTAGTTGCCAACTAATATTGCAGAAACGTACTGCAAATTCAATTGAAAGCAGTAACTTTATTCTCGATGCAGTTTAGCTTAGTATACCCTGTGCTTATGGTATGGAGTTGCGGTGGCGACTAAATTCTAGTGAGTTGGGCTTAAATCGAATAAACGTCAAATGTGGCTACTCCACGGTGGAAGTTAATCTACGACTGGTACGTGAAACTACGGCATTTTCAATGTTGTACTTTAATCTAGCTTCTGATCTAAAAGTAGAAATTATAACAAAATATTAGCACAAAAAAACACCGCGACGACTTTGTTAAATATGGCATTAAAATCGTTAAGAAAATAATATTTTTATAAATGGTTTTCAAAAACAAGCTTTTGAGATCCTGGATATCATGTAGCAGCAGAGTGCTAGCCAAGACAAGTAAAACGAGTCCAAACACGACGGGTCTATCTAGTTTAGTACACGTTTAGTATGGCCACCTTCCGACTCCATCATCAGATCAGCTCCATGGTACCATATTATTGCATTGTCACGCGATATACATATTCGTGCAAAATTTCAGCTCAATCGGAAGCCGTGAAGTTGGTCAAATTTAACTTGCAAGATTCCACCCGAACTTACATACATCGCAAGTTACAATTGCAACATATAGGATACTTTTGATCCCGAAAAATTAAATAGTTCCCATGGGATAGTTAAAAAAAGCTAATTACTTAAACTGCTTATAACAAACTCAAAGTAATTTCTTTGCGACGTAACATAATAGAAGCGGAGATTTTAATAAGATGTGGTGTCGGTGAGAGAGTTTTATCTTATAAATATAATATATAAAGTTGTTAAGTTTGATTCTGTATTTGTTTGCTTGAACGCGCTAATCTCAGGAACTACTGGTCTGATTTGAAAAATGTTTACAGTGTTAGTTAGCCCATTTCTCGAGGAAGATTATAGGCTATATACTATCACGCTAAGAGCATTAAGAGCGGAGCACCATGAAGAATGTTTCAACATCGCGGGGATTTTTTAACTTTTTTTAAACTATTCCACGCGAACGAAGGCGGGCAGAAGCTAGTATTATAGATAAAATTAGCCACCTCTATTTTCTACATAACCGAAATTTCATCACATAATTGAACCTATAGCAGCATATATTCAAATCCATATAGAGCTAATGCTTTTCGAGAAAACGGAACTTGCTCGGACTTGAACGGAATTTATAAGAGCTCATTTGTCATGATTTTTTAATTCAAATTATAATAAAATTCTAAGCCAACTAAGGACACGATATAATGAAAAATATTATTTTGCTACAATTTTCGTTTTCCAATGTACTTTCGTTCCATATGTTCGTATAAGGGCCATTTTTTCAGTTATTAAATCATATGGCTCGCTTCGCTTCAGAATATTGTAGTCTTTGACAAGGGAAAATTGGCAATCACGATGTATTCATAAATACCATTTCATCTCTTTGAAATTTCTCGTGTATTTTTGATTGATTTATCAACTTTATTTCTTAGAAGTATTAATTTACTATAAAATGTTAACACTGAAGAACTGAAGGTTACTTAAAACCTGAAAGCATAGTAATCAGCTCTTAAGGTGCTAAGTAAAATGTAAGATACATTTTTATATATTAAATTATTATTAAAATTATACATAAGTGAATGCATCAAGTGGGTCTTCAAGGCCAAAGGAGTCTTATATAAAATATTATACTTAAAGTTTTACATGTAATAAAATAAACCGAACACAGTGTAAATCTATCGCATCTCCTAACATGAAAACAAAATGTAGTGAATACCGTCTATATACAATTGGGAGATTTTGAATTATAATCTGTACACAATTACCACATATTAGAAATAAATATTATTACATAAAATTATGTTAAATTATAGAGAACTACTTACTCTATACTAAACAGGCGCTAATCACTGAAAAAATAAAAATATAACATTATTATTCAATTACAGAAATGGCCGATAGTATTTTTCAGAAATAAGAGTGTACATAACAAAATTAATTTTAAAAAGAAACATGATAAGAACAACTATGCTACTAAAAAACTGTTACATAAGTTTTAGGAAATGCTTCACTTCATTTAACGCCTTTGTCCATGTAGGTAGTCTCCAAATTTAATTCATTCGTCTGAGGTATAACAACAAATAAATAAATGAACAAACAAAATTTGGCGTACTGCGCTATCAAACCAATCATGACAATTTATAAAATATAAACACGCTATGATTGAACGATTGCTTGCGAAATTAAATGTGGTGCGCGCGAATGCCATTGGAGCGTGTACATTGATTTCCATACCTTTGTCTGGCTGACAATAGCGGAATTTTAATTTTGAGTTTCATTACTTCACTCAATATTTTTAATATTCATGCTACACTTATAAGCGATTAAATATTTATGTATTTTACATGAATAAAGAGTTTTCTTTTGTGTAAATTACGTTTAATTTTAAATCGAATCATATCAAATCAAAATAATTTATTGTATAAAAACATGGTTTTACAATAGGTCTTGTTGTTATACATTGAGCACAGGTTTTTTGCCGGTTGGGCGTACAATTTTTTTAAATGTTATATTATAAACCTACATACTATTTGGAAAATGTTATATTGTTAAAATCACTAATATTTTAATCTTAAAATTATACCTATAATAGCCTTAAATTTACAAATACTAAACGACGCACAATTTAAATTTGTTTGTAATGATATTTACATAGTACAATTATTATAATATATTTAAACACTTAATATTCTAACTTATCATTTACATTTAAAACTTATCATTAAGGAACTCAGTTACACTATAGTAGCTTTTTCTTATTAGCACTTTTTTAATCGTGATTTAAATAAATTAGTTTTCTGAGCTTTCAGCTCTTTTGGGATTTTATTGTATATTTTTGGGGCCATGCACACTATACTCTTGTACAGTAAAGTTGTTTTTGCGGGGTGCACACAAAGTTTTTCCTTATTACGTGTATTCCTCATCGTAACGTCGGATATATTTGGAAACAAATGTAAATTGTTGTGCACAAACATTGTAACTTCAAATGTATATAACGATGGCACCGTGAGTAAACTATATTTGATGAATAGCGGTTTACAGCTTTCAGTTATGTGTATTTTGAACATTGCTTTTATACAGCGTTTCTGCATTAAGAATATAGTATTTGTATTGGATGAATTACCCCAAAACATGATACCATATCTTAAAACTGATTCTACAAGCCCATAGTAAGCTGTAAGCAGAGCATCTGTATTGACTGTCGGTGCTAATTTGTGCAGTGCAAATGTCGAACTACTTATTTTTTTGCTTAACTTATCTATATAATTTTTCCAATTTAATCTATTATCTATTACTAATCCTAAAAATCGGGCGGAGTTTACTTCGCGTATGTCATTGTTGTCGTATAAGACACTAACAGATTTAGAGTTGTTATTAGGTCTTTGACTAAAATGCATTATTTCTGTTTTGTTGATATTTATTTTAAGGTTGTTATTTTTTAACCAATTTATTACAGATAATATGGTATCATTTATATCGGTTTCATAATATTTTACATCACTAAACGGTATAGTTATTGTGCTGTCATCCGCAAATAAAGTCATAGAATATGTAGTACATTTTGGCAGGTCATTAATGTATATAGTAAATAAAAGAGGGCCGAGAACACTGCCTTGAGGGACACCATATGTGACGGAACGTTTATAGGATGAGTGAACAATTTCAGTTTTTGTTATAGGGTATATTTTTGAAATTTGTGTAATTTGTTTTCTATTACTTAGATAGGAATGTATTAGTTGGAGTAAGTTTCCCCTTATTCCATAAGCTTCCAGTTTACGGTTTAGAATATATATAATTTCTGTTCATGATTAATTAATTTGGTCACATGTGTACCGGATTCTCTTATTGGACTGACTTTATCAATAAAATAATTGTTGAATACTTTAGCGATTACATCTGGATTTGTAACATAATCATTGTTTACTGTTTTAATTTTAGTTATAGCGTCTTTTGGTATGTTATGTTTAGAGCTGTTAATAATTTGCCATGTCGTTTTCGATTTATTGTCTGATAAGTTAATTTTGTAATTATTTTGTGATTTTTTCGTTAATCCTATAATTTTTTTTAATATTTTTTTATAGTTATCATAGATTTTTTTATTTGTTTTAGTGGGGTGTTTTCTGAAGTTCCATAATAGTTGTCTCTTTTTTTTACTACAAGTTTTGATACCTCGCGAAATCCCTTTACACTTTTTCAAAACATTTATTTGTATATATTTTTATGGGAAACAGAGATCATAGAAAGATTTAAATTCGTTAATAAAGATTTGATATGCGGTACTAGGGTCATCGGCTTTGTACATATCTGAAAATGATAGGTTACTTATACAATCTTTAAATTTATTTATATTTTCCGTGCTGTAGTCTCTCGTGGTTTTTCGCCATTATTTTAATTTGTAAGTCTTTTTAATGGAATTCTTATCAACTGTGCTGTATGGTCCGATAAACATTTCTTCGTTTTACATTTCTTTTTATAGTCGTGAATGAAGTTATCTATACGTGTTTTACTAGCAAGTCTCGTTGGTTGCTTTAATTCTAATTTCAAGTTAAAATTACGTAATAAACATTCAAAATTTAAAGTAACATTATTAGTTTTAAGTATATCAATATTGAAGTCACCTGCTAATATGAGACGTTCGTGTTTCACTTTTTGTAAATAATTTAGTAGTTTTTCCATCTTGCTGTAGAAAGTATTTAAATTTTTTGTGTTATGCACTCTGTAGACACAAGCTATAATGATTTTAAAGACAAGAAGTTCAATTGCACAGCACTCAAATGAATTTTTTAGAGCAAATTTTTTAACCTCTAAAAGTTCCTTAACTGCATATTCTTTTCTTGCTAAGATACAGACAGGTACCTCCTCTTTTTGTGTTGCTTCTGCTGTAACAGGCAGTAATATTTTTATTTTTAGAATTCTTATACCTGAATGGAAAAAACCCGTTCCGATCTCCGTCTTTCTATGTATCACAGCTTGTTATCACTATATATAAATATATTCTAGTTAAAATAACATTAAGTCATAATACAGACTATAATCTTAGTACTATTAATAATTAGATTATAAATGACTGAAAGTACTCTAGACCAGGGGTAGCCAACCGGTCGACCGCTGCTATTAGTCCAGTTGATCGTAGCAAGATAAAAAATATAAATTTATACATAGAACAGAGTGCGCAACGTCACAAAACTGCTGCGCACATCATCTTCGTCTTGTATCATCAATAAAATATACTATATATTTCGGCTCCGATGTATGTTAGACAAAAACGTTAAAACAAAAAGTGTTTTTATTAATGTATACTATCTACTGTAATCACTGGCCGCAAACTTAAAAAATCAAGCCATTTTTAGCCAAACCCCATCAATGTGTCTAATCACCCCGTGAATTCTATTAACCCCGTTTTACGGTATCTTAAGTTCACGCAGCACGATTTTGATCTTAAATAGCTCGGCTCCGATGTAACTTAGGACTAAGTTTTTTTAATAGTCTTGTATCGCAAGTATAGAACTACTAAATAGCAATAGCTAAAAAAGTGGCCACTCATAAAAAAATCATGCCAACCTCCGAACAATTTACCCAAACCCCTTTAAAGAAATGTCATTGGTAGATCGCAGAGTTTCGTCAGTAAACAGTAGATCTTGGTTCGAATCAAGTTGGCCACCCCTGCTCTAGTCTATATTATAATCAGCTTAATTTTGAATAGGTACTGTTAAACACTTCTTTACATATTAATTTCTTGTGGACTGTAATTATTTTAATTATAAAAGAAAACTACACGTGTTTAATACAATGACGATTTTTAGTAATGGGGAAAATAATAGATAAAAAAACAAACGAACATCTGTTCTAAATTTAAACATTTTGTATATTTGCTGGCCAATACCATGCCACACCAGATTAATAAATACTTTTTGTAGGAGATTCCAACAGGTACCTACAAAACTTTGACAATAACGTAATACGAGCGTTCAGTTCTTTTACATAAAAAGAATACACAAACATGTATACAAACTAGTATCAATACGTAAATTTTATACAGGTTTTTCAAACCCACTTTCGTAAGCTCTCTAGTTCCCCAACTAAAAGACTTTTAGCGAGATGCCAGCAAATAAGTATTAATATCTCATCGTTCAAAACTCTACCGCATAACTTCTGACGTACACACTTTAGCTTGCTCTAAACTCTTGATATATTGCCAATAATTTGTCCGTGCTCCAGGCACTAGCTTTTTTGATCGTATAAAATTATAAATTCTAACTTTACGTTCAAGTATCCGTAGAACTAACATGATAAACACTTTTACAATTTAAAACTGAAAGTAATTCATCATCATAAGCCTTGATATTTAAATAAGAATAATTAAGTAACTATATACGTACTAGAATAATTAATCAAAATTGAATATATTATTTTTGTTGATTCAGTTAGAAATAGAATTAAAATTAGAGACAGCTATATACACTTATTTATGTATTTATATTTTCTATTAAAATTCACTTGTGTATGTATAATTAGAATTTCATTAATTTAATGTATAATATATTATTATCAATATTCAGAGGTATGTTGCGCACAGGTTACCGACCCATTCTTCTACGTATATCTCTTTCAGAAGGTTGTCTGGAAGAATCGCGGTAAACGATATAGCCGCCCATTAAATAGTACATATTTAAATTAGTGTTAATACTCAAGTAAAATACTTTCATGTGTGTAAACTTCATTTACATAGCAGCTGGCCCCAATCTCTTATACGAGTTTTGTACGAGTATAACGTTTTTATCTTGCCGTACTTGTAAGGAATATATGGAGATATGTTGCAAAAAAAAATAGTACGTTATGTCTTTATATTTATAACTATAATAATATTTTCTATCCTTTTATTGCGCTCTGTCTTATTGAATATGTACTGTTTGCTACAACTCCATTAATTCTTCAAAAGTCATTCTGTAACACAATTCTGTATAAAACTTTAAAAAAAGAACTTAAATATAAATAGAACAAAAAATATAATAAAAACATTTTTTAGCTAGACGTTTTGCTGGGGAGTTTCTTGCCGCTTCTTCTCCTTAACAGCAATAACACGTTGCGAAGCGGTGTACATAGACTAGGAAGTAAAATTAAATTTTAACCTATATGTATGACCTTCAAAAAGTGTTCTCCAGTGGAACTTATTTAGAATAAAAACTTTTGAATAAGAATTTGAATAAAGAATATTCTATTCAATTTTATTCCTCCGGTAGGTTGTCCTGGAATTGGGTTAAGTATTTCAAAGCAGGATAACGACAGCTGGCCCCGCTAATATGAAATAAATGAACTACTTAAAAGAGAGACTTCTCAATTCGTCATGTGTCATAGGTTAGCTATTAAATAGAAGTTCGCATTCAAACAGCAAGGAGCATATTTGTTTACTCACTGTTCGTGTAGTAATTCAAAGTGCAGAAGCCTAACTGACGGGTTTATAGTGCCCATACTACCGATATATGACCACGTCTAGTACCGTAAGCTCATCCATTCTATTGCACATCCATTTATTGGCATGGTATAGCGCTTCTCCAATCAATCTTAAATAGATTGACAGTTTTTGGATCCTCATATAATGTCGATACAGTTTATTGTTGCTGAAGGCTCCATTTATTTAAATGGTAAGGTGATGCAGAAATATTTAAGCACATCATAATAATCAGTGGATTATAATATATTCCAATTTGCTTATATAAACTTTAACGCTGTATACCTTACGCAATAAACCTTTTTTTTACTGCATGAGTTCAACAGACAGACGGCCCACCTGATGTAAAGCAGTTACCATCGCCTATGGACATTTGTAACACTAAAGTTTACCAATGTGCTGTCGCTTTCTAAAGGAAGACTGGCCACTAATGGCGGACAACTCAAGGTTGTTATGGCGGCATACTCGAGATCAGGGGTGGTAGCCATCCAAACGGGCAAATACCCTACCACCTGCCTGTGAGTTGTTTTTTCGTATCTTTCGACACACAGGTCACACGGCCGCAGGTAATTGTATAATTTTTCTATTCCTGTAAGGATAGGCCTGAAAACGCTGCTTGGCGACGATGCGTCCTCCTTTAACTGGAGCGGTGCAAGGAAACCGCCTCCACCTTAGCAAGCACAACCCGCTCGCATAACGCCTTAACTTATTACCTCGATCCCTACTTAATAAGCATAACGGTAACATTTAATACACTACTAAAAAAATTATCCGTGCGGAAATACAATTTTCTGCAGCCGGGCGGCCTCTAAGGGGCGACAAAAATACCCCACAGCCAGTCTATAGTATGCCGCCATAACAATCTTGAGTTGTGTTCCGGCATTAGTGGGCAGGTTCCAGTTTCTCTTTAGAGAGCAGCAGTGCATTTGTAGCAGCAGCAACTTTGGTGTTGCTAGTGTTCATGGGCGATGGTAACCGCCTTCCATCATGTAGGCCGCCTACCTGTCTGCTGAACTCAAACAAAAAAAATAGAATGAGTGCTGAGCTTAATAATACCTGACATATTGTAGGTCATGTGCGCCGAGAGGTGCGAAATTAGACATCAAATGTTTGAGATTTACTCATAGGTGTTGGTGCCTGATATAAATCACGTCAAACAAACCATTACGTTAATTTATATACGCCACGTTGAGCGTCAGACGTGTATGAGAAACGTGGCTGCTTTTGTTATAGTCACGCTATTGCTTACACGTAATTATAATTGGCTATTATTTTGGAAAATATACGTCTTTATTGCTCTGTTTGTATGTAATGGTAAACCATACAAGCTCTTAGAAGTTGTGTTGGGAGCAAATTATTAAATGTATATTTAATCATATCGCTAACGAATATTGTAAGCAAACTGCTGGGCGGAAGGCAGCCTGAGGGTATGTTTCAGATATTAAAAATAACATCACGCGTGAGTTGAAACATTTAGTTGACAGCTCGAGTGTTAATGATGTGTTCCGAAACATAAATTTATTAATACCCGATACAAGTCGGTAACAAAATAATGATATTAATGTTGGATAATAATAGGTGTATGAGGAATCCTAGCTAAAATAACAAGGATATTCCCCAACACATTGCCGCTAAAAATACCAAATAAAATGCCATTGGAATTACTATAGAGTTTATTAGAACTATACAAACACGTATAACACAGGTACAAATATAACTGGACGCAACCAGTACAAACTGCGCGATTCAATAACACGCGCAAAATCCGTCACTATATAGCTTGTCGAATGTACACACGTCTTGCTAGTATCGTAGTGGTCGCTTGACTGCGCCACCCCTCCGTTCGGGCATTGTTTTATAGTAAACTGTACAATACAACAATCGACCGCATGCACTGAGTTTTTGCAAGAAAACGTAATCTGCAAACCTGCTTAATTATTCCTGCGAACGGCCATCAAATCATCATTTATTTCATAAAACACAGTACATAAAAAAGGGTAGGATTATTTCATAGTTTCACATGTTTTTGCCTCTAGGGCGTGCAAAATGTTGTTCATATTATAATTTACAATTCTCATTGATTCTGACAGTACTAATATTACATTAATATTAAAAAAAACGGCCATAAACGGATACATAACAATAAACAAAAGAAGTCCAAATGCGGGAAAGGTAATAAACCAGGTGTGCATTCACTTTGGCGGCATGTAACACTAATATTTATTCATTTATATTAATTCAATAACAAAAATATTTTGTGTCTGAATATAAATACATAGTACATAAAGCTCAAATAATTATTTTAAAATGTCCATACTTACCATTATAAGAAATGTCAAATAATAATGGACGCGCCGGTTGGCTCCAGCCAACAATCTAATTTTGCTAAAGGATATAGATGCGAATTCGTAGACGTTACTTATGATGCTAGACTAACCAAAGAGAGCCCCATACACCTTTCACATAATATTACTATATTAAAAACACCACTTAAGTTTCAAAGATTGGCGCCGCCGCGAATTATTCGAGCACTCTGATTTGTAACGTCACATTAGCCCAATTAGACATGATAGAGGAAGATATTTCCTAGTATATACACAAATTAACAGAATAGAGAGAGAAGGAATATCTTCACACGGTAGTATGCGTGTGTGGATATGGCAAGTAGAAATTTATAATTTCACTAAATTAAATAATTAACAATAGTTTTTAAATAATATGCAAATAAATTTCATTTCATTTCAATAAATAAATAATCATAAGTTTTCATGAACTGTGTTGAACACAGGCGGATTATGGCAGATACTTTATAATTTTTAAATGATTCTATCCATATTGAAAGTCATTAATCCTAGGTATCACATCCGTAAACTCTTTTATATTTCCAGCTACCTGGAAAGAAGCACAGGTTACTTCTTACTGTTTTTTCTCAATTTAATCCTATTTCCATACCAACGTTCCTTTTCAAAGTCCTCGAGCGCTTAGTTTATCAGCAGATTTTCCTGTACCGTAACTCCCTTTTGAACCCTTAGTCTGGTTTTCGTCCTGGGCACAACACCACCAACAGCCCTGGATAAAATTACGAATGGCATGGACAATGGCTTGCTGACTGTGCTATCGCTGCTAGATTTCAGTAGTCTTTAATAATGTTAACTATGAAGTGTTACTTGAACATCTCTTGGGCGGAATAATCACATTATTTCATTGCTTTATAGTATTTCATTCATCCCTACTACTCCACTCTAAAATTTCTTGCTCTCACAATTTACGCTCTTCTAGTCAACATAGACTTAGACTTAGACATAGTCAAAATTACTCCTATCTTTATATATATAATTCTTCTGTACGTGTGTTGACAGTGAACACCTCCTAAACGGCTGAATCGATTTGAATCATTTTTTTTGTGTGTGTTCAAGTGAATCGAATTGTGAATCTAAATCATCCTCGAATCTACATTCGAGGATGGTTTAGATTCACAATTGGACCCTGTAGATGGCGCTGCAATCGGGTTCTAAATTTTATTTCTTCAGGGCACGACAACGTCTTTCGGGACAGCTAGTTCATAATATAATACAAAAAATTTCAATCATTCCTTTTCTGTAAGACAAGCAAAATCTCTAATAACATCTAAGAGCATTGTCAGTAAATACTATCTACATTGTAATGATATGTAATTAATACTCTTGTTACAACCTAGGCGCCGACAAAGACAAATTCCACGAGCAGATTTGTAGAAGCACATTTATTACCCGTAGTCATTTGAACTAATAACTAATAAATAACATTGAAACTATTGTCATTTTTTTATGATCGTCTTCTTTTACTTATTTATTGACATACGTTTCTAGAGAACAGCCTATTGTTGTATTGTAATCATTAGCCAGGTGTTGCGGATTTTAAAGTACAAGCTGATTCTAGGAAATTCGGTCCACGTTGCTGGGCGGGTATATTGCATTTGTGCAGTATAAAACAATGGCCTGATTGAGGGAGGGGCAGTCGAGCGAGAACCACGATCAAAGCGAGACTGTGTTGTTGTGTTGAGGTTGTGTGTGTGTACTACAATCGGGAATCTAATAGTGACGGATTTTGCGCGTTTTATTGAATTCCGACCTTCTGCATTACGTTTGGATATGTCTTTTAGATGGAAAACCATCTGTTTGTGTATGAAGCCGGTGTCAAGTATTTAAAAATATTCAACTCTTACCCTAATTTTAACGTGTATACGTTAACCAATAGGCAGAAGCCGAACCTATTCTAATTGATAAATAATTTCTCAAGCTCTATGTCAATCTACAAACTTGAAACCTCTTCACCAAGTTTATTATAATCAAGCAGAGTAAACAGAATTATTGTAATGAAACAATGAGCGAACTTAATTATCTCTTTGCGATCAAATAAAGGGCACTACATTAATTAAAAACCTTATGTATTTGTTTACTTTAATATCAATAATGAATGATAAAGTTTTGCTCATAAAATTATATATTGTTTTAAATTTCTTTAAACTTAATTATTAACCTTAAAAATAAATGTCGCTGTCGTAAAATGCGACAGAACAACCTATCGGCAGGTGGGTTGTACAGGGTATTTGCCCGTCTGAATGGCTACAACCTCTGGTCTAGAGTATGCCGCAATAACAACCTTGAGTTCTTTTCCGGCATTAGTGGCCAGATTCCTGTCTCCCATAAGAGAGCAGCACCGTATTTGTAACGCCTTTGATGTCCATAGGTGTTGGTGACCGCTTGCCGGGGGGCCGTCTGCCTGTCTAGGTGTTGTATTCTTGAATGTCATTTTATTGGAAACTCAACAGGAAATTAAGTAGTTGAAAAATCAATTATATCAAAATATGTATATGTTTACAAAGCCCAGGTGAGGCCGCAGAGGCGGAGTACTGCTCACACATTTGGGCTGGAGCACCCGCTTACCAGGTTGATTCCCTGGACTGTGTTCAACGTCGAGCCCTTCGCATTGCTGATGACCCCATACTTACAGACGGTCTAAATACGCTTGGCCTTAGAGGAGACTTCGCGTCTCTCTGCGTATTCTACCGACTGTTTATAATAGCAGGAAGTGTTCCGAGAAACTATTTAGAATGGTGCCTTCGTCTTCTTTCTACCACCACTTCCTCGAGCCGCTTTGCACATGTACTTAACGGTTCTCTTGGGTTCTGTGGGGATTTAAACTGAGGTTTTCCCACAGCGTTACGATATGGAGTTTTTAAAAAGGGTGTCATATAAGGGGTGTATGTGATGTGTTAAATCAGGCCGGCAGCACGTTGGCAATATCTCTGATGTTGCAAACATCCATACGCGACGGTAAACGCTTTCCATTAGATGGGGCATCAGCCTATTTTTTGTACTCCAGCTATAAAAAATATGTGTGTACCTACTAAATTTTCCCGTAAAAAACCTGTCACATGCATAACGTTCCCTCCCGTTTACACGCAATCCGGAATATGTTTCGTGATATATGAAACATCATTTCACAAGCACAGTACGACGTGACGTGTTCCACGGAATGTCGATGCACCTGCGATTCATCAACCGCGGCACAACACATACCTACACTTCTGGTGCAAAATGAAAATATAAGAATGCTATACATACATATTTTGTCTTATTTTATTTATTTAAGGAACGAACGGTTTTTTTATGGCAAGGCCGCACCCGCAATAATGTTTAAGAATTAGACTATAGTCAAATGCTCCTCATACTGAGGCTTGATTTACATTAGTGTTAAAGATTTAGGCTGTGGTCAAATGCGTTTTATTTAAACCGTTAAAAAATAACGTCCTCAACGCACAGCCATATTAGTGTATATATGTATATAAAAGCTATCTGTCAGTATTTAAGGTCATTAACAATGTCTCATCACAAATAACTCATTAAACCCATCGCCATATCTGCTTGAAACGTCCTATATGTGTATCACTATCCCAAATATAATCCCAATAACTTCATATCTCTAAAACTACTAAACGGATTTTAGTTAAACCAATTTTGTTTTAAAGTACTTCTTTCATGTTACTACCATGATTTTTTTAGATTTTTATTATAGGTACCCTACAAAAGTTGCAAGGGGCTTTTTATAATTTCAAACACTTACTACTTCTGTCTTCACACGATCCTATAAATAGGATCGTGCATTATAAATAATGAATGAATATTCCGAAAAATCGCGTTTTAAAAAAATATTGAAGATGATATGATATAGAAATAAGCATATTTTATGCCTATCTAGGTATTGTATTCTTGAATGTCATTTTATTGGAAACTCAACAGGAAATTAAGTAGTTGAAAAATCAATTATATCAAAGTAAGTATATGTTTACAAAGCCCAGGTGAGGCCTCATATATGGTACTTCTCACACATTTGGGCTGGAGCACGTGCTTACCCAGTTGATCCCCTGGACTGTATTCAACGTCGAGCCCTTCGCATTGGTGATGACCCCACACTCACAGACGATCTAGATGATTGGCCTTAGAAGAGAACGAAGTCTCTTCTCTCTCTCTCTGCGTATTCTACCGGCTCTATAGCAGGGAGTGTTCCGAGAAGCTTATATGCTTTATAATGGCGCCTTCGTCTTCTTTCTACCATCACACTTCCTCCAGCCGCTTTCCTCATGTACGCAACGGTTCTCTTTGGTACTGTGGAGATGATGACATACATAAAATATGCTTATTTCTCTCTTTCAATTTGAATGAATCAACCAGTCATAGATATTGTTACGAGTGCGGGATTCGAATTAAAATGCCGTTGAAATTACTATAGAATTTATTAGAACTATACAAACACGTATAATACAGGTACAAATATAACTGGACACAACCAGTACAAACTGCATGATTCAATAACACGCGCAAAGTCCGTCACAATATAACTTATGGAATGTTCATCTCTTGATCGCATCGTAATGGTCGCTTGACTGCTTCACCCCTCCGTTCGGGCATTGTTTTATACTAAACTAAACAATACAACACTTGACCGCGTGGACTGAATTTTCCAAGAAAACGTAATCTGCACGTGTGCGTTCACTTTGTCAGCGTGTAACAATATAAACATAACATTGAATCGTACGATGTCATTAAACATTGGCTTGTTCTTTCAGTTCTGTACCTTTCAGCCAAGTTTATTCAATTTGATTAATCACTCTAATATCACGTAAATGTTACACGCGTTGTACCAAAAAAAGATTATCACAAGTATAATTTCAATTGCTCACTACAAGTTTGCCCAGACAGAGACCCTTCTCAAACTACATTTACTTTTCCTAAGAAAAACAATCTCTCAAACATTATAACACGTACCAGGAATCTCGCAGGGAATGTAACTTGAGGAGGGCAAACATTTACAGGTGTGAAGTTGACATTTGCTTCTCAGGATCTTGTATATATTGCGGGTATTATTATAATGGACAGTGTTCATGCGAATTTACAGAGCAACCAGCGTACAAACACACACATTGTGTATCTTATTATATCTGTGGTATATCTTCAATTTTAGCAAGTTACTCTTGTAAATAATATGCAATGGACAACTCTGGGGCGGAACCCACCAGACCACAGACCACAGACCCAGACCACAGTATATAAGGGAAGGCTTAGTTACAAAATTTACCTCTGCGTTGCAACGGGCTAGGCGGGCAAGGCCTTAGAACACTCAACCATACATGCAATCGAATAATTAGAGTAGACAAGGTAATTGTCATTTATGAATCATGATAGTAATCCAACCTTCAACTAATCAAAAGTCATCTTTGAGGGCCTAGCCACCAAACGTCTAAGACGCGTGATACCACAACGACCCCAATTTTTAGTAACGTAATATGAAAATTATTTGATTAGTAAATGATAAGATACACCTAAACTAACCATATAAATATTCTGTTAAATTTGTGATTCAGTTAAAAATACAACTCATGCTTTTTTATATTGTTATACATGTAAATTCACTTCTTTGTCCAATATTGCACATAGATAGGCCTACCGTAGTTTCCGCTACATATTCCCGTTTTTCGCTTGCCTTATGCAGCCTTAACCGACGTCATCTCCAAGTCCTCCGTCCACCGGACTAGAAGACGTCCTACATTTGCCGAGGTTTCCACTCCTGGTGGATATTAGCCAGCCCATTCTCTTCAGCGTGCAATTTTATGCTCTATCTCGGTTACTTTGTTTCCCTTATGAATATCTTATAAACTCTGGTTTTATCTATAAGAAAGAAATGTTTTTCTTTATACAGCTATAAAGAGCCTGGAGTACAGGAAATAGGTAGACGATCCACCTGATGGAAACTGGTTGCCGTCACCGAGATGTCATCAACGCACTGTGACCTTGAAGACATTTTGACTGGAGTAGTAACCCTCCCTTTCTTCAACCATCTCTTCGCGGCAAGTATGCTCATAACATCAATCCACTAAACTCATAGATAATACACCTACACGTCTAATACACCTGTATTAGACGTTATCTTTGTCATATGCTCCATGAACTATTGAACCTGCAGAAGACGTGACGATATCGTTACTAGAAGTAGTAATCACATCATCAAAGGGCGAAACCTTTGCTGATGTTATTAGTAAGTAGATGCGTCCAGACACCTTAAAACTTCAAGCAGATCATAAATATTACTTTAATAATAAAAAATATAAATTGAATTCTTATCAATATTCCAATCAAGAGAAAGCTTTATTTGTAAAATAAATCTTTTCAAATATTGTTTAATCAAAATACCCAAAGCCTCTAAACGGCGAACCATTTTTATTATTTATTTTAATAGATCCAGTTTTATTACTGAAAGGGTCAAATATTTTATAGAGAATTTTATTTTTACTAAATACATTCATGTATCTTGTCAAAGATTTTATTGGTAGAAATAGGTATGCTGGATTTTAATCTAACTACAAAGGTATATAGCGTGTAGACTAAAATTAAATGTATTGATATCATCAATCAAGATAGATGAATACGCACTAATACTCGTCATAGGAAAACATTTATACTTTGTAAAAAACGCATGTTCAATCCTTGCCTAGTATAAGGTAGGTAGAACATCGCTCCTTTGATTTTGCTGTCTACCCTCTTTCTATGTGAAGCGACGGTTAACGCACAGCAGGGTAAAGCCAGCCATTTTGAACATTTACATCTGTCAACATTTGACGAGACGTATCGCACCGTGCGTTTTCTATCATTTTAAACATATTCTGTAATAAATGTAATTACTGACCGTAGTGACCGTATCAAAAATGTATGGTGTGATACTGGTGTAAACAAATGACCACTCTAAAGTGAATTTGAATGTGCGCTGTTCCTCTGTGTGCTGCAACCTGAACCGAGCCAGGAGACGTCGGATCTAAAGGTTGGTGAAGCTTCTGCTACATTGGATTATTATTTTCCCAATGGCAACACCGCGCTATCTTATGGGTTATAAACGCAAAATTAATCATATGCATATCTTTTAGAAACTTTACAATCATGCGATAGCTATGGTGAGGTCAAATCCCGTAGTATGTCTATATGCTCGTTTATTTTTAACCACTTTATATGATTCGCTAGTTAATACATTCGTCGAAATGTTCCTTTTACATTATACAGCGTGTTTTCTATGTGTTTCCGGGTGGCACAATGTTTGATAGTGTTGGTAATGGGTATTGTCGGCTCGAGGAGGCAACGGGAACGAGTACAAGGGACCCGGCGTCTAGGGTTGTCTAACATAAAGACTTTTCTTCAAATTAATTATTATTAATCTAGAATTCCCCAAGTTTGTCTCAAACTATGCATATAGGAAGGGTTTACTGAAAGTGACTAACATCTATCTACTGTTTTTATAATTATCTACAGAAAACTTAAAACATTAATAATGCTCTAAAGCAGAAATCTAAATATATATAATCAAAAATACTTATCTTCTTGAAATTAGAAATTAATTGAAATTACTTCTTGAATTAAGTGGACCGTCTGCCTGTCTGCCGTACTCTTGCAATAAAAATAAAAAATAAATTATGTTGAAGTATTTTTTAAAGTTTACCACCTAGTTTTTTTTAATATCTCCACTCCATAGTTCAAAATACACATATAGCAACTTTGTTCGCGTATTCTTTATATTCAGTTTACACGAAAACTATCCTATTCTGAAAAATAGATATAGTGTTTATTTTCGCTCCTTGGCGAGAACGAGGCGAACCCAGTGTTTAAAATTGCAATATTCGCCACTGGGGGCAACATGGTGGTGTAACCAGCAGCCAATCAGCGCGCGGTATTTAAATTGCACATCTTTTTTAATATATTTCTACCTAAAAACCAATTACATTCGAGACGCTACTAAATTTTACACACGCAAAACATGTTTTTGTTATTTAAAATATTTTTAATCCGGAATATATTTTGCCAAAGCCGTAACATGTTTTTAATCCGAAATACATGTCTCGCTTCCAAGAACTGCTTTCTTGGAAATTGTCACAATCAAAAATTTAAATATTTATGAGAAATAAAATGTTCAATTGATTTTTTATAATTACCTAATTTTTCAAGTCCCATAGTCGAGTAAGTAAATAAAATTACAAAAGATTCATCCGGATCCAGTTATAGTGAAATTAATTAATAACATAAATTAAGAATTACCTTCATTCATTAAGTATAGTGTACATCATTAAAGCCCTGATTACTGGCAACCTTAAATAGTAAAGAGGAGACAGGGCACCGGTACCGTGGCTTGAACGCCGTGCTATCGCGCCCCAGTAGATTTGCATAAAGCTCCGCGGACAGCGTTTTGGCGTAAGTTCAGCTTGTATCTCATTAGCATAACTGCTCAATTATTTTGTGCAGAATAGTCATTTTACAGACAAATTTTGGTTTTGCGCTACATTGAGTGCGCTATTGAGCGATGCGCTGTTTATCAATGCTACGCCTTGGCGGAATCTGGCTGCTATTACGTGCGAATGCCAAAGAGCTATCGTCATGCTACCTGTATTTATTATACTATAATTATACTAACTTTACCATGTAACCCCGAATTCAGATACCTTGGTTCATTACTGCAGAGTAATTGTGATATAGAGGGGGATGTAAGGAGAAGAATAAGTGGAGCAAGGCTAAAGTGGCGACAGGTAACCGGTGTGACGTGCGACAAACTAATGCCACTGAAACTAAAAGGTCAAATATATAAATCTGTCATACGACCATTCATGCTATATGGGTCGGAATGTTGAGCCACTAAAGTGATAAACCACAAACGTCTCCACTCAGCTGAGATGAGAATGTTGAGATGGATGTGTGGTGTTACGACAATGGATAAGGTGAGAAATGAGTACATAAGGGGATCTTTGAAAATTGCACCCGTCACCGAAAATTGAGAGGAAGAAGTGTAAGTTAGTATGGGCATAAATGAGGAGGGATGAAATTCACGTGAAAAAAGGATGTTAAACTACAAGATAGGGGTACGTGGGTATGGGTAAGATGGAGGGATTGTGTGGAGAATGTATGATGATATGAGGTGTGACATAAGGTGTATGTCAGAGTAGAGAGTGTAGAAGGAAAAGATATAGTATGCCGACCCCAAATAATTGAAAATGGATATGGTGAAAGAATTATACCAATTTTACCCAGCATTTAATCAATGTGAGGCTTTGATTTTTCTATTAAGTAATATCTTCTAAATCTTGCAAGATACTTAAAACAAACTAAGAAATATAAATTTCTTTTTCAAATCTAAAAGTCGTTAGGACTTTTAGAACCCATTCAAACTTTAAGATAGACAGACAGACATTAAATAATATATTAATTATTACGTCAGTAGTATTACAGTCGTTTATTATTACGTAATATAAATAACAGATACATCAATTTTATTGGCATAAGTAGTACGTGCCGAAATGAAAATGATTTGACCCAACTTTCTGTCACTTGTTTAACTTACCACCAATGGGCGCTATTTTTTAAGAATCCTCACTACTATAGAACGAACTCCGATCTGGTCATATTACATTGTGGCACAGATATAAACAGAATCCTCTTCAAATTAAAATGCATGAGGTACTTTTCCAATTAACTCGCCATATATCTTTGCTGTTTAAGTGAAACATTCTAATAATATGAAAGGGATTCGTCTTATCAGGTCCTCACTTCTTCAATACATTGAGATTAAAGAGCTAGCAGACCAATGTCGTCGTCAAGTAGTCTCGGCAAGTTGTCTTGACAGCCAAGACTGAGATGTGACCATTACGAATAATAACAAATTTAAAGTTGCAAAGTGGATGCTAGCGCGAGTTATTATATACAGGTGTTATTTTACAAATATCCATCACAAATAAAGATAATCTATATAACTTTATAAATTATGAAAATAAATTACATTATTACAAACTTACATCGCTAAGCACGTTATCTTGCGACCTGTTTATTGTTCAGTATTTTTATTAAATAAAGCTATTTTATTATTTTCCAAATAATATTTGTTAAAATATATAATTTCGTTACAAAATAGAAGAGATGATTAACTAATAAAGCATACGAGTCTTTCTTTCACTTACATTCGCCATCCATCATCATCAACAGCCATCTAGGAATGTATAACGCGTATAGGACGCCTTTAACCTTGATGGATCGACAATCTGTCTTAGATCAATGGTATCAGAATTAGGAGATATATATGTATATGGTGCACTGGATCCTAAGAGTATACAAATGCCCGAACAACCAATAAAACTTCAATAATCCATACTTCCTTTTTGCTCCTCAAACGTCCTGTCTCTCTGCATAGCTCGCTTTATAGCCCGTTTAACTATTTAAATTGATTCACATTTAGTTGTTGGTTTTCATAACGATACTTTATGACGTTCCATTCAAAAACCTTTGTATTTGGAATGATCGATATATTTCTTTCCTTTTGTTTTTAAAGCGATATGGAAAAAACGCACGTTTTAGATTTATTCTTAGGTCCAACTTGAACCGGCAGTTTGACACAGGTATATATAAATGAAACTCCAATTCTGGCACCTTAACCAATGATCACTTCCTTTATATTACTCGATGGCACCCTACACCGCATAAATAAGATACATTGTACTCGCAAACTTGTTTCTTATGAAAACAGTTTCGCACACACAATAACTATCAAATAAGAGAACTATTTTCGTGATGTACCCAAGCGTGAGGTTTGACAGAACTTCAAACAAATGAATAATGTGAAAATACAGACAAAAGAAAGTTGTTATTTGCGAATAAGTATTTATTATAATAATAGTAGGTATACGCGGCCAGCGTTTTGGGAACGTTCCCAGTTGACGGCGATTTGAGACTCGTATAGTTTGTATTTTTATTATTATAATATTTTTATCCATGTTTACCTGTAGATAGATGTAGATTTTACTTTATTTACTCTACTAGTTTATATTTAGCAAACACTAAATGAATTAAATATTATCGTTATATTATTATTTTATAAATTTTGTTCAAACTAACATAATATGTGTCAATGATTGGAACAGCATTGTATTATCTATATTTTAATACCTGAAGCAAAAACTTTGTGCCCCTTTTTACGAAAATTGTTCAGCTGGAGTATGTTTTTTTTTAAATTATACATAAAAATACATTAAGGGCCGCTTGCATAACGATCGCATTTAAATAAAATTAGTTAATCATATTAAAATACCTAAATATGTTTTACGCAAAACATATTGACAGTTCTTTAAACATATTTAACGACAAATTTTGCGTTGTGCAAGACGCTAATTGTATTTAAGGGTGTTAAATACGTTTTGTGTTTCCTAAATAATTTTAAGTAAGCTTACGCAAGCGGCCCTTAACTAACTAACTAACTCCGTTGGCTCAACGACCCAAAGTGAGTCCTGGCCTCCGAAACGAGAGCACGCCATTTCCCTCTGTCCTGCGCAGTGTCCTGCCCATTTTGGGCTTGCAGTGCGGTCAGGTCAGCTTCCACTCTATCACTCCAGCGATACTTGGGACGACCAACCGGGCGCCGACCGATTGGTTGTCCCAAGTATGCTTTCTTCACTCCCCGATCCTCTTCCATCCGCTCTACATGACCGAGCCAGCGGAGACGGTGAGATTTTATCTTCCCAATTATGTTAGGCTCGGCCATGAGGTCTTCTATTTCGGAGTTTGTTCGGACCCTCCAGCTGCCATCTTCTTTTATTGTTGGGCCCAAGATTTTTCGGAGAACCTTCCGCTCTGTGACCAGCAATTAGTTCTCCTCCTTCAGTGTCAGTGTCCAGGCCTCACAGCTGTACATCAAAATTGGTCTAATGACAGTTTTATAGACGCGAATTTTGGTCGTCCTGCTTAGGAGCCTGGACACTAACACCTTATGTAGGGCAGCACTGCACCTGAGGGCATTTTGCCATGCGGCCCTTAATCAATGAAAACCATTACACACACTACTATGTATTGGACACATACACACGCATTTATTTACACTTTTATTTATTGTTCAAGTCAAATTAACAGTGTAGCCTTGGCGAAATCTGTGATTATAGAAGTCTTTATAGTCTTTGACATTAATTATTACGGTCAAATTTCGACCACGGGCGACCACTAGTCCTAATAAATATGCAATGAGATGTCACCATTAAATTATGATAGAGTTGATTGGAACATATTTTTACTCAATAATAAAATATAATAATGTTACGAGCTACACAGGACTCGAATTAAAATGCCGTTAGAATTACTATAGTGTTTATTAGAAACTGTAACTGTAACTGTACAAATAAAACGGGATGCAGCCAGCTCACAAACTGCACGATCCAATAACACGCGCAAAGTCCGTCACTATATCGTTTATCGAATGTACTACACACGTCTTGCTAGTAATCCTCGCTTGACTGGCCCACCCCTCCGTTCGGGCATTGTTTTATAGTAAACTATACAAAACACAATCGATTGCGTGGACTGGGTTCTTCCAAGAAAATGTAATTTGCACATCTGCGAACGGCCAACAAAGTCGAAAACAATAACAATAAGGATTAATTCGCCACTAATGACGGCCATAAAACAAGTAGACAAACAATAGAATGTTGGTCTTTATTACAAATTCTGAACTCAAAGTAAACAAAAGAATTCCTAAATCCGGTGGCAATGAACTGCGTGACAGGCAGCTGTGCATTTATCTTCGACGGCATGAAACAATAATATCAGTCCATAAAAGTCCCACTGCTGGGCCCGAGCCTCTCATTATAGGGGGTACGGACAGTACACCCGCCACGCTTGTCCAAGCCGGCTTGGCAGGTTATATTATATATATTTTTACTCAAATCCCATAAAAAATAAAAACATTCATACCACATTTTATCAGGCTTGTCTACCATTAGGGTAACCAGAGACTGCTTCCTCTGCGTTTACAAAACGCTCCATATTTAGATGTTAGTGAATGCTATAGGATCGAATCCTGGATGAAACCACGCTTCCATTAGAGAAGTTATACAAATACTAACTAATGTTATAAACGCGAATGTAAGTTTGTTTGTTCGTTATGCTGTCACGCCTTAATAACGTACCAGATCACCAGATTTAAATTTCTTTGATTTAGGTTGCCTAGAAGAGATGGCTTTGAGTGATAAGGCCTATATTGGATTGCAGAGAAAATATTTTAAATATGGTCTGTTTTTGTAATTATGTATTTTGGTGTGCAATAAAGTTTTATGTCTCTTTCTCGCTCTCTCTCTCTCTCACTCTCTCTGAAATCGTCACGAAGTTTCATATACACATCATCATGGGTATAAAAAAAAGTGTGTGTGTACTTATGTACACGCGTTAGAAGTTATACTTCTTTGGCCTAACAAGATAAAAAACGACACTAACAATAGAAAACCTAAAATGTTGACTATAGCTAACTTTAAGGTGTCGGTTGACTATAGCTAACTTCAGGGTGTCAGTTGACTATAACTAACTTCATGGTGTAGGTTTTTAAAAATTTACTCTCATCATTTTTCCCTAACGCGCCTAAAGAAGTATAACTTCAAAAAGGATATAGGGTACCATTTATCCAGAAAAAAGCTCTGTTTGCGAGGAATAAACAAATGTAGCCGAAAAGATAGATCTACGTCTACGATTGCATTTTATTGACGCCACCGTTTCAATTCAAACTCATCAGCATAACAATGAAAGTGACAAGAGCGTAATTTTAATGCATTGCTCTCTTGGTTACTTACTCACTCTTTGCTCTTACTTTCCTTTCGCTACACGGCAACTTCGAGGTGTTGTAGATAATATTTCTTTTTGTTTTTTTAGTTATTTTTGAACTGGATTCTGTGTTTTGTTAAAAACCATTAATATTCTTCTTATTATGTAAAAATATATTTTATTATATCAAATCAATTAAAACATTAAAATCTTACAATATTTCTCGATTACATATTTAAAAAGTATAATATTAGAACTAAATAAAAAAGTTTTCATATTAAGTATATTACGTTCGTGAATAATGAACAGTCATCACTAGTGACATATTGAAGTACTAGAATTGTTATTATGTTATGCTATGCTTCATAACATATCCTCAATTCAAAAGCCACTTCGTTGGATTGAAAAGCGGGTGCCGTAACTACTTAGCTATAAGGGTCCTGTGTTGGTTAAGATTAATTAAAAATTAGCAATTTGTAAGTATTAAAAGTGTACAACTATGCTCTGGAGGGAACTCCCCGTCACAGATTTCCCCCTGTGCTATGAGATAGAATTTTCTACGATGGGTGTATCAAGATTTCTTAGAGGTTGGCAACTTAGCGACGCCTCTGGTTTTGCAAATCTCTATAGACGACGGTAACCGCTTTCCATCAGGTGGGTTGGCTGCCTGTTTGCCTGTTTCAGGCTATAAAAAATATAGGTTTTTCGTCTATCAAAGTGTAATAACAAATTAATTAATTTTATCTTTAATGCATTCTGATATGTATACACCGCAAATAATCAGATTATACATATATAAAATGGTGCAAACTAATATTAATCACGAAAGACCGCAAATGATAGACCTTCTGCGGTCTTTCGTGATTTGAATATTAATTATTTAGTAAATCATTATTGTTGGATTCACATATTATTTCAAATAATGCCATAAAGAATTTTGAAAACTAAAATATTGTTACGTGTGAGCGGGGGTACGCTCTTATGGATTGGAAGAAAACACCTGTTTTTGACTAAGAGCTTTTATTGACTTACACAGCCGCACGCAGTACCTTTCTGCAGGGTCGCCCCTATACGCACGACCAACGATGCACAGTCCCGACGATAAGTAGACACACCCTCAATACCGTCGCCGATATTATCGCGTGTAGCTTGCTTTTGGTTCCTCTCTCGAACTACGCCACACACCTCCTTCACGTATCTGTCCACCAAACTTGTCACTAAATTCACCACTTAATTCGTCTCTGTCTTCTTTTAACCTTCTCTTCCAACTTTTACTTTAGTATCGCACTTCTCGCTTCACCGTCTTGGACTGAACTCAACTCTAAAAACTGCCCGGTAGGCGCGCCTTACGCTGTTTATATTAACCGGATGAATTTTCTAGAACCCATCTATCTATCTCTGTCTCTTCCTTCCCGAACCTTCTGTTCGGGAACTTTCGTTTATACATCTATCCCTTTCTAACATCTATCTATCTCTTTCTTTCGTTCATCGTCTATCCCTTTCTAACATCTATCTATCTCTGTCTTTCGTTCATCGTTTATCCTTTTCTAAATATATCCATCCTTGTCTTTTCCTTCTAGATTGTTCTAGTTTCTTCCAAAAGTTCTAAAACTAACTAGATGGTTCCACCATCATTCGCCACAATATGTTTAAATATTACAAAAAATATAATAAATCTGACAAAAGTGTTTTCCATGAAAATTGAAAATACCTATGGAAGGTTCCCTAGGATGTGGCAAATGTTCACTGTTTTCATCCTTTGACAACGAAACCAGAAACTGAAAAATCACCCAAAAATAATATACTCTGCCAAAAAGTTTCCTTTAAAGTATTTTTAAAGCAACATCAAAAAACCAATTGTTGTTTGTTAGTCTGGCTAAGTAAGTCTTTAAAAAGACAACCGATTTTGATGAAATTTTATGTTTTTTTTTGATACCAGAATGGTCTATAGTTGGTACTGCAATCGGGTTCTAGATTATCTAGGTTTTTTCAGGGCAGTGCAACGTCTATGGAGCCCACAAGTCTTTAAAAAAAACACAATTTTAACGACATTAGAAATTACTATTTGGCTTCTTATTAGCGTTTCGGCCGCTTTTCAGTGGCCGAAACGTCAGAATAACCAAAATCAAATAAATTACCGCACTTAAAACCGTTAAAACGTAGTTTTATTATGTATACAAGTCGTGAAAACTTTAGAAAATATGTCATTTTCATGTAATTAAATATATACATCTTAAATTCTGTACGATTGCCTCATTTTTTAAATTAAATATATGTCGATTGAGCAAGTGCCTAAAAGGGTGGCCGCGTTACCGCGCCGAACGGCAATGCCGATGCGTTGCCCAAAGTACAGGCCAAACGCAGAAACAATGTTACAATTCCAAAAAATAAAATTAATAAAGAAACATAATTTAAAACATCACGACTTTCATTACAAAGTATTACCATAAAAAGTCGAAATGATAATTTTATACCTACCGGTTCTATTAATACATCCGTCAATTAAGCAATTTAATGTGATAATAAAGACTGAGATGTTGCCATAAAATGCTCAAGTCGAGTAGGAAATGACTTTGGAGTGAGGTAAAAGGCCTTTTTGCGCAAAACTGGAGTAGGGCCCCTCTTCGCTTGTTGACCCCTAACGGGCCTTTGAAGTACAAGTTAATTAAATTTCTGCTGCTTACATTACAATAGAAAATTTGCATCCGGTATGTGGAGATAAGCCCGAAAATGTACATAAATTTACAGATTTATCTGACGCTTTTTAGGGCGGCTTGATTGATTAGTGTTTATTTAAAACATGTTTTGTTCGGTTGTTTGAGAGCTTTGAATTTAAATGTTGTTTTTAAGGTTCCTATACCTGCTAGGGAAGGTGTTGCTGGGGAGTTTCTTTCGCTTCTTCTCCTGAACAGGAATAACATGTTGCGATGAAAATAGGAAGTACATTTAAATTTTAACTTATTCAACCTTCAAAAAGTGTTTTCCAGTGGAGATTATTTTAATAAAAAGTTATGAAATTTGAATTTAAAAAATAGGTAAGGAACTGTTCTAATCGTCCCCTGTTTTTACTATCTAGGTACGAAACTATAACAAAGTATTTATTCTAAACTACCTCAACGAATATTTTTCAAAGTAACTTTTGAATTATTTTTAAACTGCAACATCAATTTTTGACATAATTTTAAATTTCATAGTTCAATAGTAATGGATGAGAAACACAACTTCTACGACTTAAGAAGCGAATAATTTGTTACCTGTTTTAACATAAAACATTTAAACGTAATTTTTAATTTATATACACGTAAACCCAGTAGTTTTCAAGAAAAATTACTATGAAATACAAAGTAGAAGGACTTTATAAGGGTGAGACCACAACGCTGCGATAAACCGCAGAAATCTGTGACGTCGCACTACGCATCGTTTCGTCGTCTCGTGCGAATTCTCCGATACGTTCCCGCATCGTACAAATATCATAATAATTCAAAATATACCTAATACTGTCCTTTCCGCTTTCCCACACACACTCACAAACAGACACATTTATCACATTAGCGTACTAATATTTTAATGTATTAGACCAGTGATTCCCAAAGTGGTCTATATCGACTCCTAGGGGTCTATGACAACCTGCAAGGGGTCTACGTCAGCGAAAAAAAATTTGGGAGTCCATGAAATGAAAATGGGGGTCCACGATAGTGGATCTCAACACATACACTGATAGTACCTATTTACTTACATCATACTATCTTATAATATCAAAACATATACATTATTTATAAAAGTACCTATAAAGTATAAAAATTATTATATATGTTTATAAAATTGTGTAAGTTAATCCATATGGTGACATAGAAGAAACGAATGTCATAATACAAGAGGAACTGACTGAACTAAGTACAAACGAAGAACTTAAGGTTCAGTTTAAAAACGGATATCAGCAATTCTGGCTGCAAAACAACATACCCGTTACCTATCCCGTATTATGGAATATAGCGAGGAAATTTTTAATTTCCTTTCCATCGTCATACCTAGTGGAAAGGGGGTTCAGCGCTGTTACCAATCTCCTAACGAAAAAAAGGAACAGACTGGACATCATTAGCCGAGGAGATTTAAGATTAACCCTTACAAAATTGACGCCAATTGTTGATAATTTATAATTAAAGCATCAGGTTCATCCTTCTCACTAAAAATATTGACTTATTGCTTATGTTATTTTATTTATAGTTTATTTTATGTTTATTTCATGTTACGTATATTTTACATAATAGATACAAAATTTTATTTTGAGTAGTTTTAATTTAAATTCAATTAATAAATGTATCAATTAACATGTGTTTTTACTTTAAGTTTTTAACACTAACTTCACTACAGTTAGAAATTTACAGGAAATCAATATCAGGTAAGTAGGGGGTCTACCTAACACGGAAAAACATGGCAAGGGGTCTACGACACAAAAAAGTTTGGGGAACTCTGTATTAGACGATCATTTTGTTAATTTGAATGAAGTGTATGTTTAATCGTGTTCCGGAAGTGGGCGCTAACAACTGAAACACGGTACTGTGTATTACAGCGTTTTTTTGCGTTACTAGATTGTTTCCTGTACAGCTATATCAATGGAATAATAATAATAATAAAAAAAATCTCTATTGTTTTTTCTTTGTGTCTTAATGCAAAGAACAAGTTGGACAAGTCTAGTGCGATCGGTGGTTTATTATCAACTGAACTGATAATTAGCATCTACTTGTACGATAGCGTATGCGATAAAAAAAATTGCGTTGCGTTATCGTATCGCGTTATGGTGCGACGTCGTTTTTGCGATGTGCTGTCGCGCCGCAGCATTGCGACCTAGCCCTAAGGAGTTCCGTCAGCTACTGAACTCTAATATGTCAATTACGTCATGGTTTTAACTAAACAAAATATTTTAATAATAAAAAAATATAAAATTCCATAAAAGAGAGATAATAAAGAAGCTGTTTGGCTAATTAGCGCACGCGAGTAATTTGCATACGCGAAGGCGATCCTTTGTGCTGGCCATTAAGAGACCCATATCACGTTTCTTTGTGACTGTAATTCTGTATAATACGGCCGAGTGGGCACGCACCGCCGCAAAACAAATTAATTTCAGCTTGAAAACAAATGTTGACTCGTTAGCCCAAAAATTGTTCGAGGGTCGCTGTTAGTTAGCGCTTTCAACAAGTTTAAAC
This sequence comes from Dendrolimus pini, assembly GCA_949752895.1. Lineage (NCBI taxonomy): Eukaryota > Metazoa > Arthropoda > Insecta > Lepidoptera > Lasiocampidae > Dendrolimus > Dendrolimus pini. The sequence goes on from OX457139.1 coordinate 8,153,183, forward strand.
AGTGCTTAGTGCGGGATTTTAATAATTGAGCTTATTCAATGCATTTGGTAATGTTGAATTGAAATTTTGAAGTATCGTATCGGATAATTAATAGTGACTCGTTACGCATTGGCTCGCACCCGATGTTGAAATCGTGCAAACGCGACAGTAACCACTTTTCATCAAACGGGTGTCTGTATGTTTGTGCGCTTCAAGAATTAAATAAATAATCGGTATATAAACACACATATTTTATATCCCCAAATTGAACGAGTGCTTGTGTTATGGGTAACATACAACAGAGTCTGGGGCCGATCCCAGACACCCAGACCATAGTAAATAACCGAGAAAATTCGTTTCCAAAATCGAACCCGGAACCTCTGCGTTGCAGTGAGCTAGGCTGGCAAACGCTTAGCCCGCTTAACCACAGAGGCCGTCATTAAAAACATGGCAAATTTTATAAACGATCTTTCCATTATTTACTACTAGCTACGCCGGCCGCTTCACCCGCGGGCTGATGGAAAATCGTTATATTTTACATAATTCACACTATATCTTTATAAATTATAGCCTATGTGTTATTCTGATGTGTAAGCTATATTATTGTAAAGTTTCATCAAAATCCATTCAGTAGTTTTTGTGTAAAAGAGTAACAAACATACATCAATACATCCATACATTCTTACAAACTTTCGCGTTTATAATATTTATAGAGATAGTCTGACTTTCTAGAATCAGCTCTAGTGTTATCCATTGTACATATATCACTTTTAGCACAAGCATAACGTGATTACTTTAGGAATATACGATGTATGTTTTTATCTGCTGACGATTGACACACACACATACACATTTATTCTGTGCTTTAATTATTTTGCGTCCAAAGATAGTGATAAGAAATCTGTATAACGATAAGACCGCCATTTGTACTCTCAACTACATTTTAACAACATCGTATGTAAGTAAGTCTATATATAACAAAAGAAAGCCTTGTTAATTACTCTATTTATAACTCAAGAACGGCTGTACCGATTTGGCTGAAAATAAGTAGGGAGGTAGCTTACAACCAGGAGACAGACATATGATACTTTTTATCCCGTTGGAATCGGTAGATGGCGCTGAGATCTGGTTCTAGAATCCACTTAATCACCTGGACCGATATTGGTGATTTTGTTTTTGTGTGTTTGAGTGGGTTCCCCGGATGGTTTAAATCCACAACTGGTACCCGGTAGGTGGCGCTGGGATCGGGTCCTAGATTTTATATTTTCAGAGCAGGACAACGTCTGCCGGGGCCGCTAGTATAAAATAAATAATGAAAATACTTACCAAATGTCATTTGATATAGTTTATTTATAAAGCTGTAAAGAAAATAATAAATAAGAATTCAAATAAAGTAACTTTCGTGTTCACGTAATATTAAAAATATAAAATTTGGTGTGGTTACCAATATTCGCTTGGACCGCGCGCTACAATACAACATGCAGATTTTATCGGCAAGCACCACTCATTATTATACAACACAATATGATGGTAATTTTTTACGATATCAAAAGGGTACTAAGCTTTCATCATAAGTTATATTGAAAAAGAACAATAGCCGCATAATGTTAAGTAAAGAAGCTCTAAGGCCTTAATACAATATATTTTATTGAACATAAAAGAAAATTATGAAGGTATTCAGTTCATCAAGTCATACAACCGTATATCGAGGTTTTCGCAAACATTTTATGTAAAACTTAACCATGTCGTAAAAATGTACCCGGGATACTCATGTCGAGTGAGAGAAGTGTGTCCCCCATTCACATGCAAATTAGGATAAAGGGACGATTTTTTTGTCGAATAGACATCGCACGATTCAGGATTAAAGCGGATTACTATACCTATAGAAGCGGCCGGCAACAAAAAGGTACGTGAACATAAATCTTGTAGCACTTTTACGGCATTTATAAAGAGGGAATAAACCTGCTTTAGTACTTTTCAAGATAATCGTAAAACGGCATAACAATGGACCCTTCGCAAGCATTATCAGATTAACAATTTTATAAAATTCTTCAAGCGCGACTCTATGCAAGTGATGATTTATATTGGCTCGTTAAAATAGAATAGAGTAGAATATACTTTATTGTACAATAATATTTAAGAAACAATACACAAAAACAGCTTAGAATTAAGTGGCGGCCTTATCGTTGGCAGCGATCTCTTCCAGACAACCTTGGGATGGACAGAGAAAAGGACACAAAACCTAGGGCAGGGTTTTGTTGTACGATATTAACAAGTTATATTTGGAGCCAGAAATCCGTTATCCCACTTGTCTTCTTAGTGGTTTTCAGCATCCTCTTATCCTTAGACCATTGACACGTACACTTTCACAGCGTCAAGCCAGGGCTTTTAGGACCTATCCTTTAAACTGAGATCGGGCGGAGGTGGCATCATAAATATTTGTGCCTCACTTAACTAGCTGATTGCTGCAGTTTGACAGGTTTTGCTCGAACATACAGAATGTCACTGATGTGAAAGTTGCTAACATGAGTCTCTTGCGTGACTCCACACATCCATCACAGTGTATTTTTCTCCATATACGTGTAGTTCTTACTTGTGTTGTTCAAATTCAGGGCCTCACATGACTGAAATAATTATATAAGGCCAGGAAAAAAGGTAAAATTGTCACCAAACTTTTTGCAATGTTTCTTAGTAATTAGATATTATTTTTAATGTAAACTGTCAAAAAATTAAAACCAAGTCGTGATACATTGGTTTATACTACCTCTGTTTGTCTGTAAATTGTCCATATTTTATGGTTATCCTAGTATAACAGTGGAAGCGTAGAACGTTTGGCTGGTATCACTTGTTTAATTCATTAGCAGTTTTTTATGTTTGTATTTTTTGAATTGCAAAAATATTATCCGTGCACGTTATGGGAAAACTTTACTTACTCTTAAGGCGTCTTGTCGTCGCGTGTGTACTAAGGACATTATAGTAAAATATCAAATGCAAAACACAAATTGGGAGCGTATAAAATTGAGATAATATAAAACTACATTGTAACAGAAAGCACTTTTTGGCAGTTTCGTATTATTTCGGCGAAATAAGAAATGGCATGTATGAATTATTATCTTTTATGGTAGAAATGAACAAAGTCAACTGTTTTTGTTATTTAGCTGAAGGCTTTACAAAAAGTATTTAATCGAAAACATCTGATTCAAAAACTTCTCAATGGATCTTTTAGAAACAAATTTTTGATGTAAGGAATCTCTATGTACTTCATAGTTTTCTATCTCATAGCTCAAAAGTTAAAAACACACCACATTTATCCAAGGTGAATTAGCGTGTTCCAAACATCGGTTATTTCCAGGTAACCATGTCAACGTTTTCCTTCACCGCCAGCATATATAGTAAATGTTATATTAAAATTATTAGTTATTTAGAGAAAAAGAAAAGTCCTTTCTTTATATATACAACAACTTTATTTATTCGAAACATGCGAACGCTGCGACAGTCGCGGCGAAAATGGCTTATTGCTCCGTCCACACGATTTAATAATCAGAACTACCTGCAAATATTATCTAGTCAATAAAGTAACTCGTTAGAATAGTACAATTATAATATAACATAGCGATGCGTATTCCCGGACCATGCTTAGAACCCACGTAATTTGAATAAGCTTCGAGTGTATTGATCACTATACTACTATGATAAGCACTAAGTACAATTTTCAGACCTATATTATAAACACGTTAATCAAAACCTGTATTTTGTATGAAAATTTTAAATTAATAATTTAAGAGATCATTTCAAAAATAAGCGACATTTGCGTTTACAACATACCTAATCTTGATTTACAAGAGGACACCCCGAATACCCACTACCGCGAAATTAATTTTTGTTTCGGCCTAAAAGAAAAACAATGTACTTATTACTTTAACAAAATACAGTCAGTACACAGAAAAAACACCTAGAGGATGTGGCCCAAATGAAGTGGTTGCCGGATGCCGGAACAGGATAAGCGAGATGACTTTCCGGTCCCGCGACGATCGTAAACACAACGCATGCATTTAATTTTCTGACTTTTACCAATTCTGTGTAGAGTAATTTAGTACGCTTATTCCTAAACTGACTTTTTTTGTTAACGCAAGGGGATGTCTTTTCTTGCGACACACGCTTGGGCCACGTAAGCCGTGGTAGCGTAATGGCTAGCGCATGGGTCACAAACTCAAAGGGCGCGGGTTCGTATCCTAGCCGGAACGCATGCACCTCTAAGGCAGTTTTAGGACCTATTGTGCATATTGTTACAATTACCACGTGCTTACAGCGGTGAAGGGAAACAGCGTGATGAAACCTGCACACCGACATAACCGAACGACGAGCTCAGCAGTGTTTATGGGCTGTTATTATATATTTATTATATGGGCCATGGATACGGAGGAAGGCCAAATGCAGCGCTTAGTGCTGCCTGTATGAGTGCGTGTGAGACTCTCAAGGGGAACCAGACCCCACCACTAAACCTAACCGGCGCCCCATACCCGCACTCTAGTTGGACGTCACGGGATCTAGTATATGATTATTACATCGTGATGCCCTCATGCAGAGCCGTCCCTTTTTTTATAAAGAGGAAATACGTTTGAGGACCGCGAGCCGCGCGAGGGGAATGGTCGCGGTCCCCAGGTCGGGGTGGCACTAGCACCTCACGTGTGATATGGTATTGCCACGCCGCGATTTGGGATACCCGCTAGTACCCACATGCGATCCTGTGCGTCCTTCGTCCGGGCTGTGGGCTCGCTCGCGCATTCATCACCAGCCCGGACGGACGACGGCCGGCCCCTTTGAGGGCTGGCGTCATCATTTGTTAGCCGAAGATCTGGGTCTCTCCGTCACCTCCACCTCACCGCGAGGTGAGAGACAGCGCGTGGATCGGCGCGCGTCCCGTTTTGCCCGTTATGTGCGGGCGGGTCCAGTTTTCAGTTTTCACAACCCTCCTAGTTACAAATCTGGGGAGCAGAGTATACCTCATTATCAAGCAGGGGGATGAACCCACTGTTACCCGCGTATACAGCGGCCCTCTGCGATTCTCAAACTAATAGATATCACCCTCTAGTGTTAATTTTGAACTACATTTTTTTTGGGTACCGTAGCGAATTTGGAAAAAACGGTTTATTTATGAAGTCGTCTCTCCGTCTATCTTTTTTTTTATTTCAGGAGACTAGTGGACCAGCTAACGGCTTACGTCATGGAAAGCGGTTACCGTTGCCCAGAATCCTTGTAACACCAAAAGTGCTGCCAAAATGCTGCCAACCTTAAAGGGCCGGACGCCGGAGCACAAGCGTCAAAGTCAGGGTACATATGGCGGTATACTCTAGATCAGGTTTGTTAGCCATCCAGGGCAAATGCCCTACTACCTGGCTAAAACCTGGCTTTATATGTGACAATATTTTTCCTATAAAATAACTCTGTCTAATGTCTTTATGAATTGAAATTTAGTAGTTTATGTAATTTAATAATTAAAGATTGAATATGATCGCTATACATTTTTATGGAGGGCTTAATTTATTTTATCAGGTATTCACAGTCTAGACAAATTCATTCACTAGAAAAATTCTGATGATCCTTTCATTACTTTTGTTACATGGAATGATACTCCTTCTTCTGCTGCAAACGGGCGGTTTCCGCAACTCGACGACAGAGCGCCTATTTTGCGTGCGAGGGTGGATGAGGGTTTCCTCCATCCAGCCCAGCTCCTCCAGGAAGTCGACCAGCTTCTTGACTGGATGATACTTACTTCCAAAGTCTTTGAAAAATCACCATTCCTCCCCTCTAACTTTTGAACTATCCATAGTTCAAAAGTTGAGTTGGAGAGACCTCAAAATTTGAACTTTAAAAACATTTACCTATACAAATTACGGAAATTGGAGTAATAAGTCACTCCTGCCCTTCAACTTGAAATATAATAAATAACCTACACAAAAATGTTATTGTTTTTTGTATTGCCTGAAGCAGTCGTTACACTTAATTTAATATAAGATAAAGTGTGAACCCTCACACGAATGAGTCTATGTAAAAATCTAATATATTATAAGAGTAACAAACATTAAAATCTAAGAAAGTCAGTATTGTTACAAGTATTTCGTCGAGAGCCGATGTAATATTTTACGTAACTTAATTAAGAGAGCCGTTGTCATTTTAAATAAGTGAAAATCCCTTTATTCCGTACCGGATGACAGTTAATGGTTCTTGTGTGTAATAAATATTTCCTTAAATTATCCTCTTTCTGGTACAAAATTTAAAGACAGTAATATTCAATAATCTTATTGTACTTTTTGTATAATTGTAATAATAAACAAATCTTAAGAAGACTTTCGCCGTATGTTTATATAAATTAAAGATAAAATTAAAATACATTATATTATGTTAAATATACTTTTTTTTATTGCATGAGATCAGCAGACAGGCAGACGGCCCACTAGATGGAAAGTGGTTATCATCGCCTATAGACATTTGCAACGCCAAAGGTGTTACAAATGCGCTGCTGCTCTCTTAAGGGAGACTGGAACCTGGTCACTAATGCCGGAACACAACTCAAAGTTGTTTTGGCGACATGCTTTAGACCAGGGGTGGTAGTCATCGTGTCGGGCAAATGCCCTACCACCTGTCTGTAGGTTGTTATGTCGTCTCTTTTGTATTATTAATATTATAATGTATGATAATATATATTAATTAATATATTAATATTAATAATTGTATTCTTTCTCCGTTGCTGCACGGATAGAAATATTTACAAATAAAACCTTAAAAATAAATAAACTAAACTATAGTAAAAATAAAGCTATACTTACAAAATAACATAAATCTATAAATAATAAATTGACTCCAAATCGCTGTCGGCGAGGAGCGTGCCCAAAATTCTGGCCGCTTTTCTGCGTTAGATGGCAACGCTAATTAGTTGCCCTAGGTGCAAGCCAGCCTTTTGGTCATGCGAGACCTCAGACGCTTTGAGAGGTCTCGATAGAGGTGATGAGCTCCAGGCCCCCACGGCCCCAGAGTCTCGACCCCGAAAGCCACAAATACGTACCCAAGTGTTTATATTATACTTATTTAAACTCCCTATGCGGCTTTGTTCGCAAGAAATCATATTATTATATTATTCATAAAACTCATAAAGTGTACCAAATGAAAATAGTAATTAGACTTCCGATTTACGACTTATTTAAGGCTTGTGTTTAAACGCCTACCAGAAATGCACCTATTTTACTACCAATAAATTCGAAATACCTGCCAGAATGGATAAATGATCACCAAATTGTGTTTCCAGAAGTATTGTAGAAATGAAGCTATTTTCCTTTTAATGCTATGCCATAAAAATATATAAACGCCTTTAAAGCTAATTTCAGACCAAATATTTTACATTATCACTAAGTAGATATTACCAATATTTTGTTTCTCCACTTCCAATTTAGTAATTTTTGCTGAGGCAAAAAAGCAAATGGTCGAACGTACAATTATTTTTAATACCAAATATAATATTGCGTTGTTTTTCACTAATATTTCACTTATATATAAGATAAATAGTGAATGGTTACAGTCGGTTCTGCTTTGGTCTACACAAAACCTAACCTAACCGACTGTTTAAAACTCCACATATTTAAATTTTCGGATACATACAGTCTCCTATTTAAATAAATCCCGTCAAAAAACGTCTCGGCGACAAAATTACCAGATCATTGTCGTGAATTTCAAACTTCGATAATTAATTGAATATGTATTTTTTCCACTCTTGGATTCAGGTTGGATAATTTGATTACACTTAAACTATTTAGAATTGTAATTTTCGGTTTAAATGTTAGTTAGTGTTTTAGTAAAACAATATTTAGTGGTGATTTATCCATTTTGATAAGCAAAAAGAATTTAAATACAAAACGTACAATTATTCTGATGAGTGTATATTTATTTTGGAACGTAAAACATTGTTTTTTAGGCACCTCGGTATAGAGTGGATTAAATTTATATGAAGTAAATATATATTATTTGGTGCTTAGTCTAAGGGACAAAAAATATTTTTGGTGAGCATTTAAATTGTACCCCTTATTTAATATTAAAAATACTTATTTTATGTATGTATTTTTTTTTTGAGCTATAGTTATACCTTAGTATTACCTATTATTCCATATATAAACTAAACCTTAAACAGTTCAATAAGTTAAACGCCATTGAGTCTCATAAGTTCGTAAAATCAGGGTTATGCGGCGCTAACTCAAAGAAATTTTTAACGCCCGTCTCAAACAACCCCATGTCTTAGCGTAGAGCTAAAATCTTGACGTTTCCCTCCAGATCGTTGTTGTTTACGAAATAAATATTGTAGGGAACTGTTGTAGCGTAGTTGATGGTGCTATTACCTCAATCAAATAATTTATCAATGTTGTATTCGTTTGTGATTTTTTTATTTTCTGAGACTTAATATAAATTACCTACTTATATTTTGGATTAATCATACCTTTGAGCATACTTTAAAATGGACATTTGTTAAGCGTCTTGTAAAAAGGAGGAGGTTCTCCATTAGTCACATAAATATGTTTAAAGATATATCAAACTATCTTCTTTCAATAATTCTTTTACTGTACAGGCTATTCGACTCTAGAATGCGCTACCTGTTACTATTAGACAAGTTAAATCACTAAGAATATTTAAGAACATGACAAAAAAGCACTACCTACAACATAGTGATGTTTGATATTTTTACTTGACTTTTAATAAGTGTATTTATATATGTCTTTTAAGTATAATTCTTACTTATATAATATTTTACATACTTATATGTTCATTAATGAATAAAATATAATGTAAGTAAAAGTAACTGCATATCCTATAATATTTATGTATACCACCTTTGACGAATATAATCTGTTTTATTCCTGCCACGGGTTGCCTGGAAAAGATCGCTTCTTAGCGATAAGACCGCCCATTGTGCACATTTAGAATATTTTAAGGCTATAAGCTTTTCTGTGTTGTCTGCAATGGCGTATAATAAAGTGTTATCTATCGATCTTTCAAACCGAGTGTCTACGATCCTTCGTAATAAGATTTGAGACAGTAGCATTCATAACAAATCACCTCATTTCACTTTCATACCTTAAATAAATATGCTAACAAAGCGCTTGTTTACACACAATCCGTCCGGTGTAATACGCTGGTGCATAGGTGTTTGTCTTGTGCAAACAACGGCCGACTGCCTCCTCTAGGCACCCCCTGTATACACAGCCACTATACATCAGGTGTTATACCGCTTTTCATATATAATATTGATTATAATACTTGAAACAACAGCGACATTTAAACAAAATGGTAGACTTATATTATATGTAACTTTTTTTTAAAGGAATATCTACAATACTAATGGCATTGATTTTGCTAAAGACTGAACTGAGAATGTTATTTATTTTTCAAACAATCATTAATGTTTCTTTGATAATTTCTTTTAAGCTAGGTTGCCTGAAAGAGATCGCTTTTAGCGATAAGGCCGCCTGTTGTTTTGACAAGAAGTATTGTAATTACGCATTTTGTTTTTGTATTTGTTTTTTTTTCCTGGGCAAAAAAGTGTTATCTATGTATCTAATTCGCAATATGACTTATTTTACTTACGTATGACGTCGTGAGTAGGTAAGCTGGAACGAAATCTATGAGGCCCGGACATTCTGAAGTAATCTGAAGTTTATACGCCTGGTCTGGTCAGTACCTAGTTGGCCATAAGACGGCAAAGACGGCCAACCGAAGCCCGGGAAGGCCATCGGGAGCCAATATCGGACAACCAAGCCACTGACGGAGTCAACGCGAAGCCCGCGAAGGTCAACGAAAGCCGCTGATTGGCCTGCGGGAGGCACTGACACTACGGCTGTTCCCGTTAACGTTACCGGAGGGTAGTCGCCCTCCGAGCTGCAGCTGGGTCAAAGAGCTCATGCTCGAAGACCCCTTATCGACACCAAAATCTTGGTTCATAGAAGATTGACTACTACCTCTAGTTACTTACCAGACGAGCGCGGGACGCGGTCGGTGGAAGTGGGAGGAGTAGTCATTGGCAAACCATCTGCACGCCCCTTTGTATGGTCTCTGAGAAGCGTTTCAATCAATAAAAATAATTATATTATGTTGAAAGCAGGCTTAATTAGTCTTTTTTCTCAATGTAGATAACTAAATAAAAAGATACTGAAATCAAATTCTTAATGAATCTAATTCATTGTTAAGATAGTCCTCTATCTGTTCCTATGTCTAGCGCTTAGAAGAATAATTATACGGCAATTGATTTATTTTTCTTGTAGTTTATATTCCGAATTGTTTCAGTACACCAGACGACTGGACACCAGGCAGGACAGGTGTTAAATTTTAAGCCTTTTTACCCATTACATATGTTGATATACTAGTTCGTTTCTAACCATATTAGGAAGTAACTATTGGCAATGGATAAAAAACAACTGACTTCACATCACCATATACAATATAGTTAGGTAGTGGACTGCGGAAACGCAAACTGCATTTGTATATTATTATTAATGCATTGTGCAACTTAGATATATGTTTATAGATTGCACTAGCTGCCTGTTAATTTGGTCGTGGCCAGCCAATTGCAGTCCACTGGACGTAGGTCTCCCCAAGTCGGCGCCACTCATTCCTGTCCTCTGACTTACTGATCCAGCGCCTACCGGCGACCTCTTGCGCAAGTCGTCAGTCCATCGGACCGGAGGGCGTCCCGATACTACGTTTACCGACACGCGGTCTCCACTCCAGAGTTTTAAATTCACGAATGTGTAATTACTAAATAAAACTTAAACACAATATTATAAATAACAAATATAAGTATACTAAAAATAAATCCCTAACAAATTTATACAAAGTAAAGAAAACACTATAAACTACAATTAGTCCAGCCCGACCAAACCGCTGTCGCTGGGGAGTGTTCCTAGGCGGCTGGTAATCTTATATACATATAAACATGAATCGCAAAATGTGTTGGTAAGCGCATAACTTGAGAACGACTTTACTGTGGCGCTGAGATCGGGTTCTAGAATCCTCCTAATAACTGGGAGTCATTTTGGTGATTTTGTTTTTGTGTGTTTGTGTGGGTTCCCGGATGGTTTAGATTGGCAATTAGAACCGGTAGGTGGCGCTGAGATCGGGTTCTAGAATCCTCCTAATCACCGGGAGCGGTTTTGGTGATTTTGTTTTTGTGTGTTTGAGTGGGTTCCCGGATGGTTTAGATTCGCAATTAGAACCGGTAGGCGGCGCTGAGATCGGGTTCTAGAATCCTCCTAATCACCTGGAAGGATTATGGTGATTTTGTTTTTGTGTCATGAAACAAAGTCTTTTAGGAATTCAGAAAATATGGCGGTACGAAGTTCGCCAGTCAGCTAGTTAAGAATAAATTTACATTTTTAATTAGATGTATAATGTAATTAAAATATGAATCAATCACAGTCCATTATAAGCCTGCCCAAGTTTGCACCACATATCCCGGTCCACCGACCGGCCTCCGACTTGTCCTAAAAGGCGACAAAACAACCTACACACAGGTATTAGCCCGTCTAGATGGCTTTTTCCACCAGGTGGGCAGTCTGCCTGTGTGCCTGTTTCAGGTAATATTTTTTTGTAATAAAATTGAATATACGTCCAAATTCAAGTGAAAATTATTCAAACAATTAATTATTAGCAACGAACACTTCGATGAAAGCGAAACACTGCCAATAAGCACGCGTACAACACACAAACGCCGAGTCGTTCAAATGTTGAAGGCAGACGGACTACATCCTATTAAAAGGTCTAATGCAGACGGCTGGCTCTGGCTGCTGGCTCCCTTTATATATAATATATATATATATATATATATATATATATATATATTCGGCGGGTACAGATAGGCCGAAAGACAGTGGAGTGAGTAAATTCCTTTATTAACTTTTGGAAGCCTAGAAATGGAATAATATAATATGGAATAATGAATATGTATATAAAATGTATTATGTGTACCACGCTATCGTATTGGTTACAACTGTAATAATAGCGATGTTTGTAAGTTAATAAATAATTTCCGCACTTAAAGGATCTAAGTTTACAATAGTCTAAGACCGTGGTAAAACCTAGTGACGAATAGTTTTTTTTTTATTACTTTTTCGGCATTTGGACTTCTTTTGTATACTTTGTGTTTGAAAATTGTTATTATAAAAACATCCCATTGTGTATTATAATCTTTTATAGCAGTCATTAGCCAGGTGTGATTCTAAGAAATTCCGTCCACGCAAGCGGGCACACATATATGGCATCTGTGCAGAATAAAGCAATACCCCAACTGAGAGAGGCGAGCGATAACCAGCCGCGAGGCAAGACTTGTGTACATTCGGTAATCTATTTAGTGACGGACTTTGCGCGTGTTATTGAATCGTGCTTTACGTTTGGACTGATTGTGTTCAGTTATGTTTGTATCTGTGTTATACGTGTTTGTATAGTTCTAACAAATTCTATAGTAATTCTAAAGGCATTTCAATTCGAGTCCTGCAACCCGTAACAATATTTTGAATAATCAGAAAATAATGGGGGTGGGGGGGGGGGGCCTGGGTGCCAACATTCGTATAGATTACTCTATTAGAAATGTGTTCAGTCTCTGTCAACCGAAAATAGTCAACGTGCGCAGGATAAACCGAGCTTAACGTCGTTCAAAGTTCCCCTCTATTTACATTTTGTCGGTGGTGTCAAGGACAAGCAATTAATTTTAATTGGTACTTGTTACAACAGTTTGCTTTAATCTACATATTATAATACGTCTATAACCTGTATATGTGTGTATGAGCTATGAATAAACGATTCACAACAAGTTGAATTTGGAATAATTATTACAAAAGATGAAACGATATAGTGTAAGATAGATAGATAGATTAATAACACTTTATTGCTCAACGAAACAAATATACTTCTTGGCAAAACATGCGGCGGCCTTATCGCTAAAAGCGATCTCTTCCAGGCAACCTTGATTCTACATATTGTATCATTTTCATCGTGTTCAATAATGTGTCTTAACTAGCTTAATATTTTTAATATAGTACTACAGTAACTTGTTTTTACGATATTTATTTGTTGTATATTTAAGATCTCTTAATTCATACATGCCAATCAAATGAAACCAAGACCAACCCATATGTTTGGGACTCAAATTAATCTTCAATTAAATTTTATATTCCAATAATTTAACAGAGTTCTTAGAAAGTACTAAACAAACCCTATCGAAACTAATTTTCATTTCAAGTATTGTTTTAAACTTATATTTAAAACAACAGAGTTTTCTACGTTATAGATTAAAAATTAGGTACTGGGAGGAAATGTCACCATTTGACTTTAGTCACTAAGCAATACCGCTGTAAATTTTGTGACTTATCTAACATAACCAATATATACTTATACGCTATATAGTATACTGAGGGCAATCCAATCAGTAACCGACCGGCTTGTGTGGAGACTCGAACCGATGGACAAATGCCCAGGGGCTAATACCCCACTAAATCCACCCTCTTCCCATGTGCCCCGCGTTTATGGTAGGAAAGGCATGAGACTTAGAACATAGTTACGCCCACACCGATCCTAGGGCAAAAGTGCCTGAGAGTGCCCCGGGAATCAGGACAAACTCGCTTCGACGACAGGGGTGAAGACTCCTCTGCTCTCTAGATGCAAGACGACCCTTGAAGCTGGATTTTCAGGGAGGTAAGTCATCCGCATATCTGCGCCTCCGGGCTCCCATCCAGAGTATACTACCATCACTAACGTTGAGTTGTGTTGTGGCGTTATTGGCCAGATTGTATTCGACTTCCGAACCCCCCCCCCCCCCCCTCCCCCCGCCGCACATTGGTACCTCTAGTACCTCTAATGTTGCAAATGTCCATAAACATCATTTTCCATCAGATGAGTCGTCAGTTAATCTGCTATACTCCACAAATTAAAAACACTACATCACTACGAAGTGGCATATAAAAACATCTTTCTTCCAAATTGGCTCTACAGTCCTCAAAGTATCCTTTAACTAATTTATTAGAAAGTGTTACAATTGAAAGTAAAATTATGACAAACATGAACTATTGACCGGTACCAGATTAAAACTGCAGTCGCCTATCAACGTATGCACGGGACTAAATGCTACAGTCAGCATTAACCTCAATTTGGTGTTATGAGGCGATGCCCCCGCGTTCTGTGTCAGCAAACCTCATAGTACTAATAGTTATAATACACACATAAACAGAGTATAATTTTGTTATAAATAATGATTCTTCTTTTACTTGCTACAGAACTCCAAAAACATTTCAAATCAGTTCATTAGCCGTAATATTATTTTGAAAGTTGTATCGACAAAGCACCTCAGAGAACGGAGTATTCGCATTTCAGTATTATTCCATTAGAACGTGGTTTATTTGATTTGTTTATTATGTTTATTTAGTTTGTTCGGGCCTCTCTGTTTATATTTTATTAGGTAAATTGCGACTAAAAATAGAGTCACAGTAATGTAGAAACATTTTTTGAAGTATCAATAAAATTATGTGTTTAAGTAAATATTTGATATAAATATTGAGTTCTCTATATTTTACATATCTTGTTCTTGTTCCATCCTTAAGCCGATATTAAACAGGTTAATTCTATCTTTCAAAATAAAACTACGTTTTAACGGTTTTAAGCGCGGTAATTTATTTGATTTTGGTTTATCCGACGTTTCGGCCGCTTTTCAGTGGCCGTGGTCACGGACTACAAAGATGACATTTGTCTAACGTGTATTGTCAAAGTTTTATTTAGCCTACCGCCAACTTGTTCATTTTAATTATTTAGTTTTAATTTTGTTTATGGATACTATTTACTCTATGGGAGCCTAATCTAATTTACCACCGCTTCACAACATGTTGTGGCTTGAAGAGAAGAAGCGGCGCAAGAAACTCTTCAGCAAACATGCCTAGTTCTAAATTTTTTTTATATAATATTAAAATGGGTGGAAGGAAAAATAAAAGAAATTATCAGTCGAGTTGGTTTGTGTTTCGTTACACAAACAAAACACGAACACATCTTTGTCGTCCGTGACCACGGCCACTGAAAAGCGGCCGAAACGTCGAATAAACCAAAATCAAATAAATTACCGCCCTTAAAACCGTTAAAACGTAGTTTTATTATGTATACAAGTCGCGAAAACTTAAGAAAATATTCTATCTTTCAATTTCTGTGTATCAACCAAAGTGATCGATATAAACAAACTTCAATGTCATTAAATAGCTCGTTATAGACCTACCTTCTAGCGGGGCCTGGCGAAGGCGGCATTACCAATGTAACTTGTTAGTTCTCTTAACACGTGGCTGGTCATCACGAGTCTCTTGTTTATTTGCTACGTCACTTATATGGAGGTGGCCTTGGTTTTGCTTTGATATTTTTATAACCTGAATCATTTTGCCGTACGTACACTTGTGTATTCAATTAACTTCACTTGTAGGAAAACGATACAACAGTAACCAAGCGACGCACTGTAGTGGATTGGGCATTTCCCAAGGGTGTCGATCCGATTGATTAGAGACAGCTGGTTACCTTGCAGGGCTTTGATTGCATTCAATACACGTATAGCTTGTAAACTAATTGCTAGCGGATACCTAATACTCGTAATTATGGTTTACATTGAAAGTCAATCAATGACTAATATCCGGTTACCACCACTGATCAAACAAATTTCATGTAGATATTTACGCATTAATAAATTTATCTCTAATAAATATCAAATCTAAACTATTAGGTATTATATATTATAGTATTATTATAGGTTATAATTATTAGGTATTTATTTATATTATAATGTCGTAGTCACTTCGTATAAAAGTAGTAAGAATTAGTAAGTAAGTAGATTTAATCAGGGCATTTGCCCGACTGGATGGCTACCACCTCTGGTCTAAAGTATGTCGCCATAACCACCTTGAGTTGTGTTCCGGTATTAGTGACCAGGTTCCAGTCTCCCTTCAGAGAGCAGCAGCGCATTTATAACATCTTTGGCGTTGCAAATATCCATAGGCGATGGTAACCGCTTTCCATTAAGTGGGCTGTCTGCCTGTCTGCTGAACTCCTGCAATAAAATATAAAAAATAGGTACATTGCAGATATTTTTCTTCAAATACGTTTTAGGTGTGCAATAAATCTTGTCTCAAAATTTCGGTGTAACTTGTAATTGAGTATATTATTCAAAGACACTTATAATGCGTAAATTGTATATTTTGTATGGATCTACAACAACAGCAGAAACAATGAAATTCTTAGTTAATACCTATTAAAGTATTTCCAATATGTTTATAATTATAATGACTTGTGACCTGTGTGATCAGATAACATCCTAGACTATGCTTATAATGTAAGCAATACACCACATGTGTCGAACTGCGGTCGACGAAAGCATGCAGATATGTGTCCTGCCATGCACAAGACGAAATTATTCCGTCCGGTTTAATCTGACTGCGGTCTCAGGTTTCTCTCGCACCAGCGGTTCATCCGATCGTGAGATAGAACGTCCGTACACTTACATCGTGTAACAGTATACTGGTAATATATTCAATGGCAAACATGCATAAAACAAAGCTTTCACGTTTGTAGTTATGTTAAATTAAGTTTATATGTTTTAATTAGAGAGAGCTTTAGGCAAATCATTTAAACAATATGGCCTAATCAGCTATGATCGAACTTATAACACTTATATTAAACAAAGAAAAAAAGAAATAAATAAAAAAATACTGTCGCGAATGAATGCACATATAAATATACCTAACTAGCGGCCCCAGCAGACGTTGTCCTGCTCTGAAAAAATAAAAATCTAGGACCTGATCCCAGGGCCTACTAAACTACCGGTTCCAATTGTGGATTGAAACCATCCGAGAACCCACTCAAACACATAAAAACAAAATCACCAAAATCGCTCGAGGTGATTAGGAGGATTCTAAAACCCGATCTCCGCGCCACCTACCGGTTCCAACGGGATGAAAAGTATCCTATGTCCGTCTCCTGATTCTAAGCTACCTCCCCACCAAGCCAAGCCGTTCTTGAGTTATAAATAGTGTAAGTAACACGACTTTCTTTTATATATATAGATTAATTATACCTCATATATACATAATGACTTAAAAAGATTTACAATATTTGCAGTTCAGAAAATATTATGTATACACCACATAAATAAAATTGAAATATCTGTTTGTATTACAAAATAAAAATATGAAAAAACAGGGGAAATCAGAATCTCCCGGAGATTCTGAAGATGTTATTTCTAGATTTTTTGTCTGTCGGCCTGTCTGGATGTTCCAGCTAATCTCTGAAATAGCTAGACCGATTTGGACGGGACTTTCACTGAGATATAGCTGATGTTACCAGAAGTAACATACACTACTTTTTATTACGGTACCGTGAAAACACAAATTTACGCGAACGAAGACGCGGGCACAGCTAGTAATTTATATACATATAAAAACAAAATACTAGGTGCGTTTTTCTCGAGATTCTGATTTTGTTGGAGATTGGATTTTACCTTGTCATACAAAGTGCATAGAACTAGCATAAATTTCAATTAAAAGTGCACTAAAACTATATTGGGAATAGTTTTTTTTTTGGTTTAAATAAAAAAGTACTTCTAATTGTGAATAATACATAAGAAACGTGTAAAATAAAGCGCGCCGTGGGCCTGTCCCCGGCCCCAAATTGAAGTTTTAAGGTCGGACAATATTGCTGGGATCTGCGACCTTTTCGCTACGTGCCCCAAGTAATTTAGTCCACTTGAAATTAAATTTCAAAGATGCCGAGTATTAGATCTGAATTGAACAAGCCCGGCTACCCTTATGAATACGTTATCCCTAAGATTAAAATGTTTATATTCTTTGCACCAAGAAATAAAACTATTATGCCCATCTAATTTCTTTTTTATTATTTTTTTCTTTTTGATTAGTTTTCTTTCTTTATTCATTATTGTACACAAAAAGTTACATACAAAATAATAAAATAGTGGTGATGTACAAAGGCGAGGTTAACCCTAAAAGAGTTTTCTTCCAGCAAACCTATGCATCTAGCGAGAAGGGGAGAAGCGAAAGGCACGGTTGTGTACTAAAGATATTTTACGATATAGCATAATTATAATGTAAATAGATTAACAAAAATAAATTATATACAAGATACTCATAAGATATATACATACATATATAATGTAAAATATAGATACAAGGATAATTTAAGATAAATAAGGCTCTTTGACTTTTTGAAGTATAACTTCTTATGGGAGGGTAAACCGCTTCGTTACGTAACGTGTTACAGCGCCAGTCTCCTCCTCTCACTCTAACCCACAGCGGCAGCCGTATTTCTGTAATTAGATTAAATAATGACACTAATAATGTACATACACAAAATTCTAATGTACATATACAACTAAAAATAAAATATATTTTATAATCCATACTTTTTCTGTTAATAAATAACCTCTTCTTACATTATCATATTAATATACATACTATTTAAGTAATAAACCAAGCTTTTCTTAAGTTAAGCAATTTCAATATTTAATAGTTCAACTTAGATTAGTTAAAGTTGATACTTCTGTCGGGCGTTTTTTTTAAACTGCTCTCCGATGAGCTATCTCGGATCGTAAGTGGCAGGGCGTTCCATAATCTAACTGCGTGGATGGAGAAAGAACCACTATAACATGCTAATGAGTGTGTGGGAGCTTTTAGAAGAAGGGATTTAGATGTTCTACAATGTTTGTCAGAAGGAACACGAAATTCAAAACGTTGACGAAGATAGGAAGGAAAAAGAGGGTTATGTAAGATTTTGTACAAATTCTTTTAATTTTTGTTTCATTTGTTTGACCTCATGGACATATTACAAAAACTTTATTTTTTTGTTATGATTTTACAATAGTTTTTTATCGACCGTTACGCCATGTTTGAATCTTCAAACAATGTGTCTACCCGTCTTCATGACGTATTATGCCTAGTCGTGTTCAAACAAGACCACAAATTTAAAGTAGCGGAACGGGGTATGGAACTGGATAATATCTGAAACGAGGATATCTATAATACAACAAGATAACCAAAATAGCACGTAAAATTATAAAGCTGAAATGGCAGTGGGCAGGTCACATCTGTCACATAACAGATGACTGATGATAGTCGACAAATCCTAGAGTGGAGTGGATACTGCATCTCGGCAAAAGTATGATAAACCCTTAAGCCCGGTGCACCGATGGCCTGTATAAACCCACCAGTAAGGACTGGATGAGAAAAGCGAAAGACCGTAAAATTGAGGTAAGCTATATCCAGCAGCAGACAATAAATAGCTACGACATACAAGTTTAGAAGCCACGTCTAATTTTTTTTATTCACTTCGGTGGTACCATAAAGCGCCTCGTCCACGATAGATTAAAATAACGGAGAGCGACTCTCATAGGCCAATCCACGACGTGTACACCTTCGCTAGAGTATCACTACAGTCTACTTAGACACGCTCGGCTACTCGCAGGAGGCGTCGTGGTCGCAGGTACGAGAGCGAGACAAGCGATACGAATAGAGAGCTGTCAAATTATCTACATGCCTTAATCAGCCTACCTAGGGCAAGGTCAATCTTTCTTCAACAGTTATCGCTTTTCGCATCACAGTATCTCGTTTTTCAATTTTTGGCTTGATAAGTTCTAGAAGAAACTGAAAATCTGACGGCGCTACGCGAAGGAAATTTCTATAAAGTATTACATCTTTTGCTTTCAATTCCTATATTAAATTACTATATGCTCCTTGTTTTGATCGATCTAGTATCCATTGTTTAACCCAGCAGCTTCGTTTAACCTTTTCCTTATTCTTCTTTGTCAATAACAAAGAAACCACAATCGCAGCAGCTAAGCGTGACCGCGACATGCTTTCAACTGAGAGTGTATATCGTGACTGAATAGCTAGTCTACGAGTAGTGTAGTGTACGCAGGTCAAAATTTCATTATGATAGAGCTACCCTACGATAGGGCAAAAAACTGCAATAGGGCGCTCTAATGATCTCTACGTGTACGTAGAAATTAGAGTTTAGAAATTAGATTAGTCTCTCTCCGAGCTGTCTAGCTCTATTCTCTCTCCATGGACGAGGCGCTTGAGAATTAAAAAAAAATATAACTGCATATATATTACACATACATACATACATACTAACTAGTATACCTACATATTTGCAAACATATTTCTATTTGTTATTTATTTATTTACTGTATGTCTCTTTCTAATCTATCTATCTCTGTGTTTTCCTTCCTGAACCTTCTAATTTAAAATTTCGATCTTCATTTCGTTATTATTTTGTTCATCATCTATCCCTTTCTAAAATGTATCTCTCCTTGTCTTTTCCTTCCAAAACCTTCTACATTTTTCTAAAAGTTCTACCCTTGGTTGCCACAGATCTACTTTAGATTATCTATCTGTATAAAAACATATAAAAAAAAAGTGGAAAGCGGACTCACACACGACAAATTGTTGCAATATTTAATTTACGCGGTTTGTTTCTGGTCTGGAATTAAACAAATAGCTATAATTCTATCAGTAAATTTCCTTAGAGGGCCATATGTTACTACTTTAACAACGCTACGTCGAGGGAAATTTCCAGTATACAGTTCAATTTTGATTCAAATATCAGTTTCATTAGATTTTATTTCGTTGAATTTCAAATTCTCCCCGTCTCTATTAATCCTCTCGAGACGGATGAAAAAGGCAAAACGAAGTGCACATAAAATTAGGAATAGCGAACCACGATTTTTATTATAAACATATTTAATTTTGAAATGTAAGTGGGAAAATCATGATCAAGACTTAATTTTTATATGTTAACTTTGTCGTTTATTGTTTATTCTAAACTTATCTAATATATCGATTAGTATCTCCTTCATATAACAATTAGTCACAAAGATGCAACCAAATCATGACAAAAACAGACGATTCAATTAATGCATTCTGCGTTTCTATCTTTCAATTTTGATAGAAATAAGGTCTTGTCTACTTTAAAAAGGAAACGAACTTAATTGTTAAAAATTGATTCATAACTGACTTTTTAACTACTTATCTATTTATGGAGTTTATTGGATTATGAAGTCCTGTCAAGAACAGCTTTGTCTTTAAAGTATAAAATACTGTTTTATAAATAACTAATACTTAACATAACACACACAACATTAGGATTTTTTTAATAAAATAAAAAAACACAAACGAGGTTAAGAAATCACTTATGAAACCTTTTTTAACAATTAAGATTGTTTTATTTTTTATATATACCTTGTAATATCTCTATTCTATTTCAAATAAAAGACAGAAGGGAACACTCTAATTCCGGCTTAAGTATATACATATCATAAGAGTCTTGGCAGTAATAATTATTTTCTTGTAGGTAGTCCCAATACTCGATTCTTTTCAAACATACTGTAGGTATAACAGTGTAGACTAGAGTGTTAGAAAAGAACAAATAGCTATAATTCGATCTCTAGTACTCCTTAGAGAGCTATATGTTACTGCTGCAACGTCCGGGAAAATTTTCCGCTCGTTGAATTATAAAGAGTTCCGACAATTAACAATTGAGATAAGTTATACTAACTATGCTAAGTGCAACAATGGGGATTGTTCACTTTTTTTCAATCTGGCTATTTGAAAAACCATTTCGAGGAATATAGTGTCCCTAATCATTTCTGTCTAGTTAAAATTCCAAAAAACGTACGATCTTCTTGTATTTTATAAGAAATGCGTTTGACCTTTATTTGACCTTACTAAATCCAATCGGGTAGGCCGTCTGCCTGTTTGCCTGCTTCATGTGTAAAAAAACATCTAGCTGTACATTATTTGATTTAAGTTATGTAACATGGATTTTCCCTAAAGACCAATAAAAAAGTTAACGATAACTATAGAAAATAATAATGGTTGAATACGAAAAATTATAAGCCTAGCGACAAAATACACAAAAATGATCACGATACGTAATGAGTAATGACAGTGATATTTAAATAAGTAGCACAGATTACTATGATTAGATATAGATAAAACTTGCTTTTATTATTTTTGTTTTCTAGGCAAAGAAATCAATGTAAACTTGTACCTTATGACGTCATCGCAGAAATAACTTTAAATTCGAATTATAAAAAAACTAACACTTAAAATAGAAAAATATTCAAATTAGTATCTTAAAATACCCTATTTTACGTATTAAAAATATAAAATCAGAGGGTATTTTTTTGTGAACAATCCCCATTCACATAATATACATACATACACTATTTTACCTCAGCAGATCATTTTTGTAAATTAAAAACAGGATTTCTGCAATGAATTACTGAAATACTGTACGAAAAAACAAGGTTTACTTATCCTGTTTAAACTATCTTCCATGAACTATTTAATTTATTACTAAGATATGACCGCGACTTCATTCACGCTTGACTTGAAATCCCGTGGAATTCCCGGGACACAAAATACCGCAACATTTGAAAAATAATGCAAGCTATCGTTTTAATGAAAACTGTTTCGGAATTAGCAAATTATAACACACCCGAGCAACTACAAACCGCTCTCTGGGATATTCCCGCGGGATTCCCGAGACAAATAATATGAAACATTTTATTTCATTAAATTTGTCATCGATCAGTAAAAAAATTACATTGAAATTAGTTTTTTTTCAATCTGGCTATTTTAGTCATTCCCATAAAAAACCTTATATTTCCCAGAATAAAAAGTAACGCTGGTTTTAAGTCTAATAATTTACTATCGATTGACGAAAACCGCATCGAACCAACCAAAACAAAGATAAACTGTCAAATAGAAAAGAAATCTAAAAAAATACATCATTTATATTCTCAAGGTTATTACATGGTCTTGCTCTGATCTTGCTAACATTATTCAACAGTTGTAGTATTGTTATTAAGTAAGAATTGTCTTCGAGTTTAATAATCTCAAGTAATAAATAAAATATCCCTATCCCTAGCTGCCATTAGCACTCCCTAATTTGGCGTTAATCAAACATCTACAATTCGATCGACGCTTCTGTTTCTGAGTCCACCTGTCATCTGGTTACTTGTTTGAAAATTATTCTAATGCTGAGGCTTTATCTGCATTAGTGTTAAAGATTATTGCTGTGGCCGAATGCGTCTTATTTAAATAATTAAAACATAAAGTCGTAAAAGTAAAAGTCGCTTTATTAGTAATCTAGCGGCCCCGGTAGACGTTGTTCTGCTCTGAAAAAATAAAAATCTAGGACCCGATCCCAGCGCCACCTACAGGTTCCAATTGTGAATCTAAATCATCCGGGAACCCATTAAAATACACAAAAACTGAATTGGTCCAGGTGATTAGGAGGATTCTAGAACCGATATTAGTGGCACCTACCGGTTCCAACGAGATAAAAAGTATCCTATGTCCGTCTCCTGGTTCGAAGCTATCTCCCCACTAATTTTCAGCCAAATCGGTACAGCCGTTCTTGAGTAGTGTAACTAACACGACTTTCTTTTATGTATGTATTATAGATAGATGTACAAATTGTACATACATTATCTGTCAATATTTAACGTCATTAACAATATTTTATGGCCAATAACACATTAAAACCATGGCCATGACTGCGTGAATTGGCCTAAATTTTACGCAGATGAAGCCCCAGCATTAAATTTAAAAAACACGAATACTTGACACTAGATACACAAATTGTGTCAAAATGTAACTAAAAAAAGAAAGAATCCATAAAAACAGTTTGCCATGAAAATGTTCTCCGATATTGTTACGCAAATAAATATCGACAGATTGAGCGGAAAAACGAAACGTAAAAGTATTTCACTGGCACCAGCAAAAAGGCAAAACTTAGGGGAAAAAACCTTTACTTAAATAATAATTTATGTAAAATACATATTTATTAAGGCAGACAAGCAAACAAAATGAAGAAGCCTACTTGGTTTGAGTGAATCTCGATAAGGTTTTCAAAGAACCGCGCTCCTGTTTATGTCTCGATTTATTTTAACTCATTTCTAATAATACTCATCGTAGGTATAATATAACCATCCTTCTGGGAACCTTACACATTTACTTCGATGACTTAGGCTTAGCATTCTATATTTTAATTATGGTCTTAAGGGATTATAGGTAGAGTACTTGATTAGTTTATAATTTAAGCTGTCCCGGCAGATGCTGTCCTACCCTGAACTAATAAAATGTAGAACCCGATTACAGCGCCACCTACCGGGTGTAATTGTGAATCTAAACCATTCTCGAATTCACGTGAACACACACAAAAAAATTATTGAAATCAGCCTAACCACACTAAGAGGCGTTCAGGCACATACACTCACAGAAGACTTTTATATATAAAGATGTATTTATTGTAGTAATAATAGTAGTAATACTTAGTAATAATACACAATGATAAATGGAGACATATTTACTTTAGATAAGAAAGCACAAGACGATAAGTTGTGGTAGCATAATGGCTAGCGCATGCGTCCCAGGTTCACTTCTGCAGTTGTCTGGCCTAGTGTGCATATTGTTACAATTAGCACGTGCTAACAACGGTGAAAAAAAGCAACGTGATGAAACCTGCATATCGAGATAACTGATGTATCAAACCTGCCAACCCCCCACCTTGGACAAGCGCGGCAGCAACTTGTGACAACTCGCTTGCAAAACTTGTGACCGTTATTAGCTCAAGCCCCCCGTGTTTATAATAAAATAAATCGCATTCTTAACATTTACCTCATGCAACTATATGAGTGTAAGAAAAATCTGACTGAATGGCTCCTTACCCTTAATTATGATGAAGTGCAAGATATCTTGCTTACATTAGCTTGAATCTGATACATGCTTAATGTAGTAGTAATTAGTAGGGATTTGAGTTCCATTCAAACTACCACACACAAACACACACACACACAAACGCACACGCATGCATACAAATAGTCTTAAAATTTATGTAACATAGGAAGAGCGAGGTTTCCCAACACAAGTACCTATTTCATTACTTTCTGGGAAGCCCCGGCGACTTACATGTATGGACTTTTTGAAATAAACACATTTTTATTTTATTATTTTTATTAAAATAGCCTAAGGAGGCCGCAGCGTCATCAAAACTCTGTACGTTATTTGTTATATAGTTCTGTATATGTAAATGACAATAGCATTGGACATTGTTGCTTACGCGGAACCCTTCGCTGTGTCTGTACTGATACGTACTTGTCCAGTTAATTAACATAATTGATTTTTATAATTGACAATAAATGTTTTTAGAGTAATCATACTAACAAAACAACCTTGACGTGGATGAGTCATGCTGGAATCATTATCGCGATGACAGCTCTCAGGACGGGCTCGGTTAGCGTGATACCACGCTCTCATAGATTAAAAGTTCTGCTGACCCACTTATCCATCCCCTATCATAACTTCCTTGTTTGGGGCCATCTACAAATTACGTCACATTCGGCAAGACTCCTCCCTCCCTAGTGTGACACATCACATTTTGCAATTTAACATTAAGAAATTATTAAACTAAAACAGGAGTTCCGTAATAAGCTTAAGTATACTAGATTTTGAAATGTGTCGTCACGAAGTTAAGGAGCCCCCCCCCCTACCCCTTGTCACACAATTGCACACTTCGTCAACCCCCCCCCCTCCTCCTTCTCCCTCACCTTAACGTGTGACGTAGTTTATGCATAGCCCCAATCTATCTCATCTCCTTTATCCCACCACGTATGTCACATCCCAAAAGCTGGCAACGCCATGGCTCTGGCTTTTTTTTATTGTTCGTATATTAAATTATGCGATCTTTATGATTGTTCTTATTAGAGAAGAAGACTCATCTGTGCTACCATAAAGTCATATAGGATCCAAAAGCTTTTAAAGCTATAATTTAATAGAGCATTTTACCTATAGAAGACACAATGTTCTTCTAGAATGCGGAGGAATGACACAATACAGGGCAAAGTATCTGGATGTCCCAAATAGCGTTCTAGCTTTTAACGTTGCCGAATACTACCCGGCAACGTTAAAAGCTAGTGGACTTACAGGAGGAACTGGGCTGGATGGAGTAACCCCTCATCCACCCTTGAAAGCAAAATAGGTACTACGCAGTCAAGTTGCGGAAACCGGCAGCTTGTAAAAGAAGACGAGTTATATATTTTACTGGGCGATCATAATTCTAGTGTTTTTCTTCCATGTTAGGGCTTCTTTAAGTTTATTATTCTTTATAGCTCTCGGAGCTGGACGTTAAGTCGAAAAGTTTTCAATACCTAAAAAATGTCAATACCCAAATTAGCGCACTGCCGCTTCTAGCAGAAGTTTCGTAGTATCGATATTCGCTGCAGGTAATGTTCCTAACTGAAAGTTGGGCCAAAGTTAAGGATTCATTAAAACAATGCCGGTTCGCGGATAACTTACTCCTTACAAGCCAACTGAGTACTCAGTTAATTATGATTCGGCCGCGGGCTTCCTTTTCCAAAACTGTACATCGCCAGCAATGAGCTATAAATATTATTAGAACTATTACTCATTTTGTAGATGCGAATGTAACTCCATTTATTTATTTATTTCCTTAATGGACATAAATAAATTTGGAAAAATTCCGGCTTTAACACTAGTATATTTACAACTAACGTCCATTTAGGTATGCATGCTATTTGTGTGTCTAAGTGAATCTGTCATTATTATATAAAGTGATGATATATTATACGAGTGATGTTCTATAATGAAATATATATTGTTACATGCCGGCAAAGTTAAGGCACACCTGCCTGTCATAAAATGCAGTTTATTACCTTTGTCCCAAACGGAGTTCTTTTGTTTTCTTCGAGTTTAAAATTTGCAATTAGACAATAGCCTATTGTTATTGTACTGTTGTTGTTTACCCGTCGCAAGTGTGCAGATTTAGGTTCTCGGAAACCTCAGTCAACACGGTTCTTTGTTGTATTGTACAGTTTAGTATAAAACGATGCCCGAATGGAGGGGGGGGCGGGTGAGGCAGTCAAGCGAGGATTACGATACGAGTAATAGACGTACATTCGATGAGCGATATAGTGACGGATTTTGCGCGTGTTATTGAATCGTGCAGTTTGTACTCGCTGTGTCCAGTTATATTTGCACCTGCGATATACGTGTTTGTATAGTTTTAATAAATTCTATAGTAATTCCAACGGCATTTTAATTCGAGTCCTGCACTCGTAACAATATGTTTTATGATATAATATAGCACCGAATTAAGTTTTTAAAACATTAAGAAGTCTTAATTTTTATTTTATTTGGTAGGTATATAGATAGATAGATATAACACTTTATTGCACACCAAAATATACAATTACAAAAACAGACCATGTTTACAATATTTTCTAGGCAATACAACAGGCGGCCTTATCGCTCAAAGCGATCTCTTCCAGGCAACCTAAATAACAGAGATTGAATCAGGCGAAATAGGTGTATAATGATAATAGTAATATTATTGTATGGGTATAAAATAAAAACCATTGAGATTTATTAATATCTTAAACAAATGGACTGGGTGCCAATCATAAGTTGGGTGCCAACAGTGGTATATGTTAACGACGGCCTCTTTGAATTGAATGGGACCACCCATTGTCACCATGGCAGAATCTGGTTAGTGGATTCCAAGGAAATCAAGAGTTACCATTACTGTTGCTGTTCAAGTATTAAGCCCATCAACGCTGGTGTGCCCCAGGGTTGTGTGCTGTCGCCCACGTTGTTCATCTTGCATATCAATGATATGTTGTCTATTTGCAACATTCATTGCTATGCGGATGACAGCACTGGCGATGCGCAGTACTCTGGTCGTGCAAACGTCCCTCGATCATTTGTGGAGGAAAGTCGGGTTAGACTTGTGTCTGAAGTTGAGCATTCCTTAGAGAGAGTCTCAGAATGGGGCAGACAGAACCTTGTCCATTTCAACCCCAAGAAGACACAGGTCTGCGTATTCTCTGCCAAAAAAACTCCATTCGAGCAAGCGCTACAGTTCCAAGGAACTCCCCTTACCACCTCCAAGAGTATAGGGATCCTTGGTGTTGACATCGCAAACGATGTACAGTTCAGGGGCCATCTTGAAGGCAAGGCAAAACTTGCCTCTAAGAAGTTGGGAGTGCTAAACCGGTCCAAGCAGTACTTCTCACCGCGGCAACGCCTTGTGCTTTATAAAGCCCAGGTGAGGCCGCATATGGAGTACTGCTCACACCTTTGGGCTGGAGCACCTGCCTACCAACTCAATCCCCTGGACTCTATTCAACGTCGAGCCGTTCGCGTTGTTGATGACCCCATACTCACAGACGGCTTAGATACGCTTAGCCTTAGGAGAGACTTTGCTTCTCTCTGCGTATTCTACCGACTGTACAACGGGGAGTGTTCCGAAGAACTGTTTAGAATGGTGCCTTCGTCCTCTTTCTACCATCGCACCGCTCGCCATCGGTTGGGAGTTCACCCCCACTTCCTTGAGCCACTTCGCTCATGTACGCAACGGTTCTGTAGAACGTTTCTCTTGCGTACCGTAGGAATCTGGAATGAGCTCCCGGCCGAGGTTTTCCCACAGCGCTACGATATGGAGTTTTTCAAAAAGGGTGTCATAAAATTTCTTCGAGGCCGGCAGCGCGTTGGTGACATCTCTGATGTTGCAAACGTCCATAGGCGACGGTAACCGCTTTCCACCAGGTGGGCCGTCAGCCTGTTTGCTGTACTCCAGCTATAAAAAAATAAAAATAAAAAAACTTACAAGGCCTAAATTCTTAGAGAAAAGCTTGTATACGCGTGTAGCGTACGTACGTATACGTTATATTTTCTACAGGCGCCTAATTTTATATTAGGTTCCCTAATTTCTCCGTCAACTATGGATCGATGACTTGATGGACCAGTCAGCATCTGATGAGTGGATCCCAGAGACATCGAAAGAAAATTATTAAAAAACGCTGAGAGCCTACATTTTTCCAAAAAAAGGTTGTTTGTATTGTATACGCTTGCCGGTATTACACTTTCCACAGGCGCAGATTTTTTTTTTTGCTTGTTACGCGATTTCTCTGTCAATTGTGATTTTCAAGTTATTTTTTTTAATTTCAGAGATGGTCCTATAGACACCAAGTCAAGATCTGATTTGTGGATCGCAAGGAAATCCAGAGCAACCTTTCTTGCAGAGCATATAGACCGAAGAGTAAGATGGCTTTGTATGCGAGTGCTAAGTGTACAATTTCTACAGGTGCGTAACATATTGTCTCTTAAGCCATTAGTTTCCGAAACTAAAAAGTAAAAATAAAAATCTAGCAAAAACAAAACACACTATAACCCAAAAATAAATAATCAACGGACTGCTTTCTACAACATCTTGATGTTGGTGTCAAGTAAAACATAAAAATTAATATATTTTGTAAAAATTTTGTTCATTTATATTTTATTGGCTAAGCAAAATTGATGCCCTATTCGATTTACACAAATTAAAAATAAATACTATTTTATTTAAATCACTTAAAACCTTAAATTTCGCCCAAAGCTATTTGAATACATTACTGAAAACCACATGCAAATTAGTTTAGTCATTGTTGAAATAAACGTTCAAAAATTCACAAAGAACTATTTGAACTTTTAATACTCACAGTGTATTCTGAATATACACTTGTTTTCATAACAGTTTTGCTTAACAATTTCTTTTAAAAAAAATGTATAATATTGGAAAAAATCACTGTAGTTCACAGTGATAATTTTTTTATCAAGAATTATGTCTTGTGTGAAAAATATCAACTATTTGGTGAATTGTGAACTTTCTAGTTGGTCAGGCTGACGTACTTTAGAGATTTACATTTTGATTTAAATTATACTGACAGAAAAATAATTTATCTAACATAGCTGATGAATGAATGAAATGAATGATGAAAGTTATTTTCACTCAAAACGTATTATCATATACAACTTTAGTCTCGCCGAACACAAACTACCATTCTCAAGTCAAAGTACCCATTTTGTGAGAACTCCAGCTGATCTTGAAGACTCAGAACAGAATCATACTTGCAAATAATTTGAATTTTAACAAAATGCAACTGTGGTCTGAGTTTCAGTTGAAATCTATGCACATTTTAAACGAAAAATAGATGTGGTTTTAATCTCTTATCAACCTGATAAAGTCTTACTTAATACATTAAGTTTTTTGTAACATAAAATATTACACTTTTTTGTTAGCCAATGCCTGTCATAGTCCCAATGTTTTATTTATATAAGTACTAAGTTTCTAGTGCCTCTTGTTTAAAGAGCAAGTTAATACAAGTTACATTGTATTCTATTTTTATGTTAGTGCTATTTGCCCCCGGAGTTCATTTTATATCGCAAACTATCCCATCCCCCGTCTATCTATAAACTAATAAATGTCAAAAAAGACAAGTTGCACAAAATGGACAAAATAAACAAAATGGACAAAATGGATGCAATGGATGAAATGAACGAAATGGTCGAAGTGCACGAGGTGGACGAAATGGACAAAATGAACTGCACAGCATGATGCCCCCTATCAGTTCCCGCCAAAAACTCCCACGTCGAATTTAAGATAAATAAAAAAACTGACAAACAAAAACAAAAGAACAATTATATTCTAAATTCAAACATTACATAATATAGTGGCCAGTCTCAACCACATTGAAATCTTTTTGTTAGAGATTTTAACATGTACTGTACCTATCAATATTTAAAGTTATCTATCTATCTATCTATCTATCTTCTATATATATATATATATAATGAAAATGGTGTTCGTTTGAGGCTCAATCACGCTTAAACCACTGATCGTATCGACATGAAACTACCACCATTCGATGCGAAATTTTTCCTAGATGGTTTATGGCTATTTATCTATATCTCTTATATTATATTATATATATATATATATATATATATATATATATATATATATATATATATAATGAAAATGGTGTTCGTTTGAGGCTCAATCACGCTTAAACCACTGATCGTATCGACATGAAACTACCACCATTCGATGCGAAATTTTTCCTAGATGGTTTATGGCTATTTATCTATATCTCTTATATTATCTATATATATATAATGAAAATGGTGTTCGTTTGAGGCTCAATCACGCTTAAACCACTGATCGTATCGACATGAAACTACCACCATTCGATGCGAAATTTTTCCTAGATGGTTTATGGCTATTTATCTATATCTCTTATATTATCTTCTTCTATATATATATAATGAAAATGGTGTTCGTTTGAGGCTCAATCACGCTTAAACCACTGATCGTATCGACATGAAACTACCACCATTCGATGCGAATTTTTTCCTAGATGGTTTATGGCTATTTATCTATATATATATATATATATATATATATATATATATATATATATATATATATATATATATTTCCCATGTTTTCTCAATTTGTTTGTTTATTAATTTATTTGAATAAGGCGGTACGAAGTTCGCCGAGTCAGCTAGTCTATATATATCTTATATATATATATATATAATAATGAAAATGGTGTTCGTTTGAGGCTCAATCACGCTTAAACCACTGATCGTATCGACATGAAACTACCACCATTCGATGCGAAATTTTTCCTATATGGTTTATGGCTATCTATCTATATATATCTATATATATATATATTTCTCATGTTTTCTCAATTTGTTTGTTTATTAATTTATTTGAATAAGGCGGTACGAAGTTCGCCGAGTCAGCTAGTAGTTATATATACTTTAAGTATTATACTCCGGCTTTAGACTACGTTTATAATTAACTATTACAAAACTCAATAACACAAACCATCCGTTTTCTCACGTATATGCCATATTGTAAAATTACTATCATTTATATTCGGTTTTACATTAGCATATTTCAGTGTCATTCCATCCAAAACCGACCGTACTTAAAGTGTTAAGCTGTAGTATGATAGCCGACATTAATAACTAACAACACTTAAACACACCTTAATTATTCACAACTTGCCGACGTTTATTACAAACGCATTTTAAAATATGCAAGGGTTCTGTTCATAATACTTACTAGCTTCAATTTCTCGTATTGATTTTTAAACTTTTCGTTCATATTGTTACGAGTTACGGGACTCGAAATAAAATGCCGTTGGAATTATTATAGAGTTTATTAGAACTATACAAACACGTATAACACGGGTACAAATATAACCGAACACAACAAGTCCAAACGTAATTCAATAAAACGTACAAAGTCCGTCACTAAATATATTACCGAATGTACACAAGTCTTAATTCGCTCGTGGTTATTGCTCTTGCATTGCTTTATGCTGTACAGATGCAATATGTCTGCCCGGCCACGTAGACCGAATTTCTTAGAATCAGTTTGTACTTTAAATCCGACACACCTGGCTGCCATATGACTGCCATAAAAGATTACAATACACAGTGGGCGGTTTTCTAATCACAAATTTTAAACACAAAGTCAAAAAAAGGAGTCCAAATGCCGAAGGTAATAAATTGTGTATTTATAGGTATGCAGGTGTGAATTTGTTTTTGTCGGCGTCTAGGTTGTAACAATATAATATTATTCCATACATTTTGTTGTCTATAATGTATGTTATATCATGCTTGTATATATTTATGTATTTATTTATTATAAGATACTAAATTCAGTAGTGCCATTTATACAACATACCACTGCTCTTAGTAAATTCTTGTCCATCCAAAGTTTATTGGAAAAATCGCTAATGGAGCTAAGACCGCATACTGTGTTGTAAATTTTTATTTCTCTTAAATGTATCTTTTAACACAATAAACATATTCATTCATTTATTTGATCCGTGCAGAAACGGTAAGAGAATTCTCATTTCTGCGGCAAGACGGCCTGTCATAAAAGGCAACAAAACAACCCACAACCAGGTGGTAGAGCATTTGCTCGACTGAATGGCTAACACCCATGCTTTAGAGCATACTACCATTATAACCTTGAATTCACCTCATCTTCGAGTCCAGCAACACTTTGGTAGCACATTTGGCGCTACGACGACGATGTCCGTAGCCGACGGTAAACACTGCCCATCACAGTTTATAGGCCGTCAGCCTGTCTGCCCTACTTCACCATTAAAAAAAATTACGTTCAGATGAGCAATGGCCTTTCCATATGAAGTAAATGAATTTTAAATCGACCTAAACCTTGCACGACTGTCAACAACGGCCTCCTTAGAACTTATTACTTTGTAATTTTTTATTTTATTAAATTGTTTCGAAAGAAATCAACAACAAAAATTATTGAATATGTTTGTCTATGCTTTGGTGTACAATAAAGAGTTATTCATCTATCTATCTCCAGCAAATTTCGCAATGTCAAGATTTTTTTCCTAGTGTTTATTACTAACTACAGAACTACGTGTGCTACGAAAGTACGATGAGCTATAGGATGAGAAATGATCGTAGTGACATCACAAGCTACGTGTGCTACGACGCTACGATGAATTGTTATGAGAAATTATCATAGTGACGTCACACCCGCACTTGGCGTGTTTCCCGTCCTCCCGTACTTCGGGTTCATTTTTTTATATATATTAGATGTAACTGTTTTATTATAATGAAAAAAATAATTTATCAGAAGTTATATAACCCTAAATATGATGTTTCCATTTATTACAAAAAAATTGGTTCAAATACCCAATTACCAGTTGACGTCATTTTCCTTATTCATTCTCGTTGCTTGATTATTTTTTATTTAAAACTTATTTTTGACCTAATCAATCAAGAATGTATTCTTGATATTGTTCAATTTTTGCCTGAAGTAGTCTTAATACTAAAGTAGAATTAATGCTATCTGTAATATGTATAAAATTGACGTCAGCAGGTTTTAAAGAATAACATCAGTGTTTTAATTCTACCACGAATGAAGGTTGAGCTCCTTAACACTCTTACTGTTCTGGGATATTTTTTATCTCAATTACCAATGTCTTTACTTTGCCAAAGTCATTCCAAAGTCCAAAGATTTTTATGCTATTACGTAAAAAATGTGTGTCATTTCAATTGTAAAGTATTTTTTTATTATTAATTGACTGCACTCATTCTGCGATAATTGCCGCGGTAAAAAACCTTTCTGTTCTTTTAGGTCATAAAAATACCTACCAAGAATAAAAATCCCAAAAGAATGGACTATATATACCCAACGACGTTTGTGTATACTGTAGGAACATAATAAACGTAAAAACAAAAAATAATTTTACATCTTTATATCATATCCTATTTTTGCATATTTTAAATAGAAGTAATAATACTTGACATGTTTCTTCTGGATATACTGATAATTTAATTAATTAAAAAACTTGCGTGAGAAAAAAAGAAGCCAGACAGACTGGCGCCGTAACGCGTTACGTAACGAAGCGGTTTACCCTCCCATAAGAAGTTATCACTTCAAAAATTGCCATTATGAGACAAGGTTTTCTATTAATTTCGTTACTAACAATTAAGCACTAGTAAATCGGGACTTGGACAATTATATATAACACACGATAATTTTGTTCTCGTTGTTATAAAAAATAATTCCGCACGCGTAGTGTTAAGTAGGTTTGCGGTATTTTTTGGCAAACGCGGCAGACGCTTGTGAGTCGTGACCAATATGAATGTGATGCAATTTGTCAGGTTTACGTGGTTATTTGTACGAGAGTTGAGAGCAGGTGTGGAGCTTGTGAACCACGGCCCCATTTCATAGAATAATAATGAAGGATTCTATTTTGAGACGATACGAACGTAAGACATTTTGTCGCAATTTTTCTATCACGATAGCTATTTTATTTTTATGTTTTTTTTTATCTATCATAAAGTATGATGTATGTATAATATGTTTTATTAGATGTATATTTATTACTATGCCTTAGATAGATAGATAGATAACACTGTATTGTGTACCATTACAAAAAAAATTAAAAAAAATTAGGGGTGGACTGCCGCTAACATTTAGGGGGATGAAAAATAGATGTTGTCCGATTCTCAGACCTACCCAATATGCACACAAAATTTCATGAGAATCGGTCAAGCCGTTTCAGAGGAGTTTAACTAGAACCACCGCGACACGAGAATTTTATATATTAGATATATATTTTAAGACTATTGTACAACTAAATCCTGCCCTAGCTTTTATGCCATTTTCTTTCCCCATCCCAAGATTGTCTGGAAAAGATCGCTGGCAGTGATAAGGCCGCCATTTGTGCTTAATTCTAAACTGTTTTTGTGTATTGTTTCATAAATATTATTGTAAAATAAAGTAGTATCTATTCTATTCTATTTAATTTTGCTTTACATAATTATGATTCTAGAATGATTTCTCTATATGAGTAGTTACAACTCCATCAATTCTCAAAGAAAAACTTTTACAATATAATACGTTTAGTAAATACGATAACAAGGAGATAAAACAAATGGCCCAATAAAAATCGAACTCGCACATAAAATTTGTATTTTTGCTAATAATTTTTATGCAAAACAAACTATTCTCTTCCGGAGTTGGATTGTATAAGATTTCATATCCGTATTGCAATTAAGTAATATTTTAGTAAGACAGGGTTGTCTTAAGAATATTGGGACCCGGGTCCGAAAATCTGCTTGGACCCCTCTTACCAACGATAAAAATGGCATTTAATTTATATGTTTCATTTTCAAGGTTCTCTAGCCATTTTGGCAAAAACCTTTATGTATTTGCCAAGCCCGCTCGACCGTCTGTCCCTCTGTTTTTGCATGTAACAGCCATTTTTCTCAAAAACTACTGTGTTTAACTGGATAAAATTAGACATAAATACGTCTATTTGGCGCTACACTTTGTAGTAACAAATAAATGGGGGTTGATTTTTTAAAATGTTTATTAAAATCACGATATTTTTTTTAATGAGTTTTCATTGACGACTGTCAAAATGCGCCTGCTAAGTCTTTGCATCCAAGTTGCCATACGCCCCTTGTA
Source organism: Dendrolimus pini (assembly GCA_949752895.1). Classification (NCBI taxonomy): domain Eukaryota; kingdom Metazoa; phylum Arthropoda; class Insecta; order Lepidoptera; family Lasiocampidae; genus Dendrolimus; species Dendrolimus pini. Next base: position 8,189,111 of record OX457139.1, read on the forward strand.
CTCTTGGGTAAAGACGGCCCTGTTTACAGAGGATCCTTGTAAGCGCGAATCCGACTCGCACATGACAGTTTGTTTTCTCTAGGTATCCGACGTTAAGTCCAAATTGTTGAAGGTAAGTCTATTGTCTGCGCTATACATAATAATGACGGATTCGACTTAAAGCGGACTTAGCGGGTTTGTTTCTACTCGCTGTGAGCCTCATAGCACTTACCCTCCTTACTCATTTGCACGGCTTAACTTACTTTGCTGAATGTCTCGAAGGGTTTAGATAGTTTACGCCTTATCCAAGACGCTATCGACTCGTTGACTTACATTGATAAATTACCGCCCCCGGACCACAATTTCGCATTGAAGCCTTACGGGTAATATCTATGTCAATATTTTTTTTTACTAATAATCAATTTTTAAAGTATTTATAAATGGAAATGAAGATAAAGGGATGGCCACATTGCATGGAATTAATGATAATATAATCTCTATAGTAGTGTGGGGTATTTTTAATCAGATGCTGAAATAACATAATAATGTATCTTAACGTCTTTTATAATAAAGTACTGAAAAACGAGATTTCAGTAGCCAAGGTCGTGAAAATTATGGTACCATCGAAAATTTTGTAACATTTTTTTATGGCATGAATTCAGCAGACGGGCAGACGACCCACTGGTGGAAAACGGTTACCATCGCCTATGGACATTCGCAACACCAAAGGTGCTACAAATGCGCTGCTGTTCTCTGAAGGGAGACTGGAACCTGGCCACTAACGCTGGAACACAACTCAAGGTTATTATGACGGTATACTCTAGGCTGTAGAGGGTATAACTAACTCATTATTTTCTATTGCCACGACAGTTTCTACTAAAACTATAGCTTCCGTTCTTTTTTAAATGCTGCGATACTTTGTGTCCTATGAATGCCGTGGGAATTTCAAATCAAGCAAGGACGAAATGCCGGGCAGATCCTAGTATATATATATATATATATATATATATATATATATATATATATATATATAAAAGTTGGTGACCATTCGAGATGACAAATCTCAATAACATAAGATACTACAAGAAGCGTAGACGATCTTATAATACTCGAAAAACGATTTCCAATCTGCAGTATCAATTTTCATCTCATACAGACATTGATCTAGTATAAGAACTTTATTTCAAAGCAAAGGCACATATGAAAAGCAACAAGCAATATTGCCTTCAAAGAAATATATTATTATGTATTATAAATATATATAGTTCTGAGTAAGTCAAATTGCATTGAACATCATGTAGGGATATTGAAAGATATCCCCCTGAGCCATATACTGTATGATTGTTAGAGTGGGGTATGCCCTGGAGTATTTGCATATTGTGTAAGGGATTCGGACGCCTATTATACTACATATATAACAAGAAAGTCATAAAATTACTGCATACAATTTTTAAACAAATAATAAAGATAAGATATAGTCTTCTTTAACTTTGATTAATATAAATATGTTTTCTTTAGCCTACATCCGTCAACATATCACTTTTAACTTTTCACTGTTCTTGTCAAAAAAAATATCAGTTTTATTTTGGTCTGAATTGGACCTATGTTTAATCGTCGGTCTTATGGACTCTCTAATCTGTACTACTGTGGACTGCACAAAGTAAAACTCGTATTTCATTCTCTCGCAAGCAAGATTCGCTTTTTCGTTTCATCGACTTCCAAATCACATCGATTCTAAATTTCACTTCAAAAATTAGTCGGATAAAAATGAAATAAAATATTTTTCATGTACGTGGTAGAGCCATGCTGGAAACGTGGCTCTCTGGGCCGATTCGATCGGTGTGTTACCACGCTCTCACAGACTATCGTCGTGACACAATTAGCCTTGAACAAATCATGTTTCGCGAGTTGAGAGATGAGAGTTCCGATGGTCCACTTCCCACTCCCCTTTTCAATTGTCCCAATCCTCCATTCCAACTCCATATTCTATCGCCTATATCCAATGCCCCCTATCTGATACGTAATTAAATCTTTATTTAAGAAAGATAGTGCTGCTTACCAGCGATTGAACCGCCGCGGTCAATCGCTGGTAACCTGATCCGCAGAGAAAACAAGTTTGTATATGAATACATTTCGTAGCCAATACAATACATGTAAATAGAAACCTCTACAGGTTGATAACAATTTGTCTTTCGGGTCGCGCCTTGAGAGCATACCTAGTTTCTATCATGTCACGTCGAATTTATGTATATCCATTCGTTTCGCTGATTTAGGCACACCCCTGTGATCCGATACACGTACAATTCCCATGTGAAAGTTCAACCCGAAACACAATTGTAGGCTTCAGTTTACGCGAGGTACGATCTATTTTGCACAAACATTGAAATTTAGAGAAATGGGCTTAAATATAAACAAAGGCCACAGATACGGCCTGGTACGAACATGGGCTTAGAAGCGTCTGGCGATGTGAAGAGTGACGCGACTTTGACAGTGAACAAGTCCTTAAGTTTTTGGACAGACATCTACTTAATCGACAACTTATTACTTAACTGGAAAACGTCCAAATGATGATAGATCCTTAACTCTCCAGTTACGCAAGTATTACTTAACTAATGCAAATGTAAATCAAGTACTAGCACCGAGCGTGACGAGTTGAGACATGCTTCATACATCTTACGAGTAAATTGTTTTATTTGAGTTTAAAAATAAATTTAACTTTGTTTTTGTCACCCGTAGTGTTGCACTTAGCTGTCGCTCGCAGCGACATGGCTGTGGCTAGTCTGTTAGACAGTGTCTCGATTTGATTATTAGCGGAGTTTTGGAAAAGCATCATGATGTAATTGTAAATAGCGAATAGTCATGTAATACTAATCAATATCAAATATCTTTAGGTAATACCTTAAAAACTATATAACTATAACGTTTGTTTCATGTTTGCATTTGAGATGATAAAAATAGGGAGAACTTTAAAAATCGCAAAAGACGCTGATTAAGTCATGACATCAAAGTACATGTTGAGATCGTCAACAAACACGCGTTTACTAGATGTTTTTATAGTTCACAAAATGCAAATGTTATTGCGTGACATCCGCGGTGGCGTTTTTGTCGGTGCGCCAAAATCGCAGCATTTACCTAAATCGCCTAAATCTGACTGCAGTTATATAATGCTAATTTTTAACATTTCTATCACGATTATATTTTTTACTTCATGATCGAATATGAATGGTTACTCAGCCGGAGCAAACTTTGACTCTTTGTCCACCTGATGCCACCTCTCAAATCCTAGCGAAACAAGGGGGAAACAATTGAACGCTTACCGTCACTGGAACCGTGTAAAGAGAGATGCAGCATTTTGGACGGATCAGAGCTTGCGTTGCATAAACACTACACCGGTTGGCGGGAGACGGTTGGCACTCTGAGAAACGGTTTTGAGGCACAATTCAGCAGTTCTCCAATTTTTTTAAATAATAATTGACGAGCGTGGCATCGTTGTGACAGTTAGGCAGCCATTGAAAATTTTCTGTTCATGTTAGGGCTTCTTCATAAAATAAACTGAGAAAAACTACTAATATGTTTTATTTAAGATTTGCTGCACAGTAAAAAAGACATATAGCCACAACAACAAAAAAAAACGGTACTGCCATCTATGCGAAAAGAAAAAGAAAAACACAATGGGCAAAGACCCTGTAGCTATACATCCAAGATCTAAAGTTAAAGTTAATGAGACGCATGATTGTGCACAGCGCCCTCTACTGGTGACCGGCCGAGTAAAGGTGTGAAAGACGAAATGTTGCCAGGGAAGGATGCTTTCCAGGACTGTGGCGGCATGTCGTAACACTCCTATTTAATTGGTGAAAATTTAATAATAATATTTGCATGTACTTTATCCGATTACAATCGGATAAAGATTTGAGTTATGTTTTATTATAATTTTTATAAAAATAACTCGCAACGGAACTGAGTGTTATATGTACGTAAATAAAAGTCTGTGTATAAAATACACGAAAAATCTATTTCTTTGTGTGCTATTTTACAACATTCTAAGTGCACTTAGGATTTTATCTGTGAGTGATTTAGATACATTTAAGGCAACAAAGGCATTTATTTATTCGGCTACTACAAAAGTCAGTCATAAATAACCTAAGGTACGGTGTAACCGTTCTGTGTGTTTATCTTTACTTTAAATACTATAGACGACAATACCATCTTTGAATCATAAAATGTAATTAAACTTCTCTCTTCCTCACATGTGATAATTAGTTGACGACCGCAATGATTGAGCAGACAGAGCTCACTGCAATGGACATGCTTTGGGTAAAACCTTGACATGGCAAACTCCGTAAACAAACTTTTGGTCGGGGTATCAGGAATCGGCCCCAGAGTAGTATGTTATATATTATCCATAACAAAAGCATAATTTGCTTAGCTTAAGAATATAATATAGTGCGTGTGTTTGTTTGTCTACCGCTATGTATCTTTTTATTACAAGAATTATTTTTGTTAGCGTACGACGTTTCCTCTTATAAACAAAAATACAAAACAAATGGTATGCCTATCAAAGGAAAAAAAGTAACTATATTCTATACTACTTAGAATAACATCTGCAAGAATTTCAATGTTCCAAACAAATAAATTATTTTGACTTAACCGGATTTCTCACACTAGTAATCAGTATTTAAAAGTCTATTGAGTCTGACTTTATCTTTTCATTACCGTTCAACAAGTAATAACATGGTAATAAACGTGATTTGTAATTTATAATTAAAATATCTAACCATGACGTCTGTCTTTGTTTTAAATATACTTACATCTACTATGAAACCAAAACTGCTTCAGTGTCTGCTGCCTCGAAAGTGTAACAAACATATATCCTTTCCTATTCATAATGTTCGTATAGATTAGCGATATGTATTCTTAATTTCCAATTTTTTGAACTTATACAGGTGTATTTCGTGTATACCATTACTATTTTATTCCACTGTTGTAATTTATCGTCCCGAACATTAGTCCTTAACTTAGTCTTCTAAAAAAGAACTATTCGAAAGCAATGCCAATGTTTTTCTATTTTCGGATGTAGTGTCATTTTTTTTATTATATACATTAAAAATTTATATCAATAAGTGCGATATAATAATGAAATGTTGAGAGTATTGCAGTATGAGTAAAATTCATAGTGTAGATAAAAGACAACGGTAACCCCAAAAGATTACCGTAGTTTGGGCCTACCTACATTAGAGGAATTGTACTAGAAATTAAGATCGCCCGGTGAAAAATATCCCTATTAATATTATAATATAGTTTCCGGGATAAAAATATATATTGGTCTCTCTGTTTGTTATGGTTTTACGGACAAACTATTGGACCGAATTGGCTGAAGTTTGGTATATATGTAACTTTAATACCGAGGTCCACTCTAAGGACAAGGAATATTTTTCATCCCGGATAATGAGATAAATTTTGGGATAGATTTATATAAAGGTTATCCAAGAAAGTAAGATAGGTTTTGTTTCTTTTGTGATTTGCCTTTAAAGTAAATTTTGGTTCTTTAGATCATTTTGATGATTTCGGTCGGTTTTGCAGTTTACAAATAGATAGTCGGGAGATAAATAAATAAATCTAGAACGGGTTGAAATAGGGAATAAAATTTTGTAAACGAGACCAATCTTGTATGTAAGACTCAAGTTTATAGAAATAAAAAATTATAAAATGCTACAGTAACTCGATGTGTCCGTCTGTTAAGCTTTCACGGAAAAACTACTAGGAGTACTAGAACGGCTTTGCTATAATTTTGAGCAATTATGTTGTTTTAATTCTGAGATGGGATAGTTTACTGGGAGATGGGATAGTTTGCGATATAAAATGAAGTTAATCTTTTATATTTAAACCTGCTCTCTAAACTACAGGTATGCACTAGAGTATGAGCCCCGCAGCAGACGCGGGGTAAACTCTTGTAGTTATATAAAAATAAAGTTCTAAACAGCTTTTTCAATTTAGTGGACTAGATGGCACCACACAGTCAAACGGCTATATATGCCGGTTTACTGTATTTTAATATCCATTTATATCCTTATCTATGGTCAATATTTGACATAAACCGAACTTACTAAGAGTGCATGGAAATAGTTTTGCCATACTATTCAATTTATATGTTTCTGATAAACTTAGAAATTGGTATTAAGAATATTTTCAAGTAGATTATGGTTATGCATAAAGCTATTTTGTCATCCAAACGTAGAAAAGCGGAAGACAGTTTTTCCGAGAGCTCAAACCACTTTCAATACCCTAAGCAATTCAAGAAAGTGGGTAGACCTTTACCTGCTCAAAACTAATAACTGTCTAAACCAAAAATATATGGCGAAAAAATCCACGCTCAGGAATTCCTTGTGCGCGAAAACCGAACATTTTCCCAAATTTCGTTGCTTAGTGAAAATCTCGACATCGCGTGACCTAACCTTTGTGGGTACTAACATAATAATATTATTCTTCGGTTTTATTCTCAGACCATAAATTTATTTATTTTATACAATGTAATATAGACGACACGCAAGGAACATCTTTAATTTCGTTGTAATAATCTGATTTTTATTTCTATGGTGAGTGAACTAAGCCTTTGCTGTCCTAACTTACAGCAGCATCTGGTACCAACACCTCATTTTTACAACCGCACCGCTCGCCATCGACGGGATGTTCACCCCCATTTCCTGGAGCTCCCACTCTCAACTACGCAACGGTTCTCTAGACCGTTTATACCGCCTACAACAATGATCTGGAGAGAACTTCCCGCCGAGGTATTCCCTCTGCGCTCCGACATGGGGTCGTTTAAGAAGGGCGTTATAAAATTTCTTAGAGGCCGGCAACGCGTTGGAAACGCCCCTGGTGTTGCAAACGTCCATAGGCGAAGGTAACCACCTTCCATCAAGTGGGCCGTCCGCCTGTTTGCCTGCTTCAGGCAATAAAAAATAATTTAAAATAAGCATAAACACTTCGGATTCGATTCGTGGCTTTGGTAAAGAAAACGATTCTTCCGTTATTCACTATGGTCTGAGTATTTAAGATTAACGTCAGATTTGTCCCCTTTATTGTAGACCAATACAAACATGAACTTAAAGACTAAAATGATATCTAGTTATAAGGGCGGTCGTATCGCTAAAAAGCGATCTCTTCCAGAGAACCCCAGGAATAAATTGAGATGATAATGGCGATGGTGGTATACGTAACATATAGTACGAATTACTTACATTTTAATAATAAATACATAAATTATATAGTATATATAATAATAATAATTAATAATTATATATATATATATATATATATATATATATATATATATATATATATATATGCGGAAATTTAGCTTAAGTCTATGCATGCGATATGTTTGTTGGTCTGCTGATTATTCATTATTATGATTAGGACGAAGGTGTAAGGTCGTATGGGATTCCTGATGACTACCAGGTACCTACTAATATTGAGTTTCTTTATTTTATTTACTATCAGTTTATTTGCCATATTAAAGTATTTGAAATAAATCCCATACACGTAATGTCCATCCTGTACCTGTAGTATTGTACAGGTGACACATACAAACAAGGTTGTTGTGTGCAATATTTAATTATTACTTAAAGATTTATCTATTATTTATTTACTTATTTATCTATTTCACTATTTTATAGTATCCAATAATAAATATTATCTTAAAATTATTACTTCTTTTGTATTATTATATTTTGTGGCATGGCATCAACAAGTATAATAAAAAATCTATGTAATATGATTGTTGTTCCTCTTATTACCTGAACTAGTGTTGCATGACAACAGATACGTCACTGATGATAGTTCACTCTCTACTTTGTACTTTAGAAACAAATATATATAGCCCTTATTTTAAAAGTAACATAATTAAAAAAGGGGGAAAAATGCCTAAAGATTAATTAATGGTTCCAAACCACTGTCATTTACCTGGAACGTTCCCAGAAGGCTGGCGGCGTTACCACGTTGTATGGCAATGCCTAGTCTTTGCGCAAAATAGACGCCAGCCTTCTGGTCGCGTGTGACGTCTACCAGACGTTTGGCGACGTCTCGGTAGACCTTTAGGGCACTAGGACCCCACGGACCCAAAGTTTCCACCCCAAATCCCGCAAATATATAACCATTTCCGATGGTGGCATATTTGCGACGCTTGAGGGCCTCCTGTTCGGCTGCAGCAGAACCGGCGGTGGTGCACGTACCTGAAAGATGGGACGCCGCCAGAGTGTCAACGCAAGTAGCATCCCACACTAAGGGGCGGCCCATCTTCCAGGGAATCAGCGTCATCCCATCCGGTCTCTTGCCATCGTCGCGGCATAAGCCGTTTGGTTCCAAAATGGAAGGTACCCCGGCGGTGACGAGAGCCCGGCGGATGATATCGTTGAGTGCCGCGTGTCGGGAAGTTCTACCGGCGCTTCTGCTGCAGGATAGTCCGTGGTGCCCCACACGTCCAACCCTGTGCCCGCATTGACAGAGGTGTGGGACCACACAGGCTGCTGCCAGGCGAATGCTGGCACAGATTCTGAAGGTCGCGTCATCCAAAAATGTGCCAAGATTCGCCGAGGGCAATGCCTGTAGCCAAAGACCTGACTCCCAACGTGAGACAGCTAAGAGGCGAGCCGCGCTCAGCCTCTCCGTTACAAGAAGAAAACAATTTCTGGTACGTTATAAAGCTGAGCGGCTCGTCCCAAAGCTTCTGGCGCTTTATGTTTACGGGTAAATTTTGATTCGGGCAGGCAAGAGACCACGCATTTTTGGCCTCAGCCAAACACGGGACCTCAAAATCACGAAGTGATGGATTTAATAAATTACCGATGAGGTCCATGGTGCTATACACTAAGGCCAAGAAGGCGGGTAGCGCTACGTCGGAAATTTTGCGTATTCCCAGACCGCCATGCCTTATCGGCAGGGCGGCTTGGGTCCACGAGCGATCATCGAAAGGAATTTTGAACAATGATGAGAGTGATTGCCTGATAATATTGTCTAAATTAGTTAGTATATGTGAATGTTGCCATAGAGGACAGCATCGGAGCACGTACGTAAAATTGGGAACAAACAAGCAATGTCTAATTATGAAATATGCGCAATGTATACTAATATTTTTTAAATTAGCAATTTTGGAAAGAAAATTTTGTATTTTGGAATCCACGAAAGATGTGAAGGAGTCATCAAAAATGGGGCAATCTAGGAGGGTTAGATTACTTTCATTGACAATTTTAAAATTTAGACCCAAACTTTGAAACTCTGATATAATGCTGTCAATATTGTTTAGCTTATTAGAGAGATAAATTTCGCATTTAGACAAATTAACAGTTTGAAACTGTCATTTTTTATTGTTTGAATGTCCCCGCCTAGGGTACCATCGTCTAAATACCATGCATTAAATTTTGAATTTAGTTTTTTAATGATTGGATGAATTGCAAGGGTAAAAAGGGCCGGCCCGAGAGGGTCACCCTGCTGACAACCTGTTGCTGAAATTATTTGTCTGCCTTGGTATATTAAATTTGTGGCCTTGTGTAAAAAGCCTTGCAGAGATTTGGGCAAGAAAGTACCAAATATACCTAATATTAACTATTTGGGCAGAGTTTACCCCTTTAACACACAATAAGCAATGAACACCGTCTACACGCCACACCGCCTTTTATACAAAAATACTACGAAAACTACCCTACATAATAATATTATTATCTATGAAGATTATCTATGTGATATTAATATAATCTATGGTTCTCATAACTGCTGTGATGGACATCGCGTAACACTTGTTATAGCACTGAGAAGTAAAATTGTAAATTTGTGGAAAATTTTCATAAACTTGTGTTAGCAGGGTGTCCCTATCTACCGAGTTGAAGGCATTTTTTACATCCACCTTAAGCACGGCCTCACAGCAATCTCTCGCGATGAAAGTGCGTAATGCGTGGACCGCCGCTTCGCAGCCACCTTTGGATCCGAAGCCCAATTGGGTAGGGGCGAAATATGTGGAACATGGGTCTATTATTTGTCGGCAACAGATTTTAGCTGCGAGGCGACGGTACACTGTACAATCGCTATAGGGCGGATACCGCCATCCTTTTTCACGAGAGCAAATAGATTAGCACCGAATAACGTTGGCACGACTTCGCTTGTCACAGAGCCCGAGAGCATTAAATTCATCAAGTCTGTTAAATCCTTCAAAAGCGTCTCACCTGCGACTCCGGTAGACCGACCCAGCAGATCCTTAAGTTGTTGCGGAGAGCGAGCCATCCAGGCCGCTCTAAAAGCTCCTTCCAGGCCTGTAGATTATTGTATGATATTACATTTCTTATTAATTTTAAAAAAAATTGACATGCTGAAGCATCGCGGGGAATTCTTTTAATTAAGGGGACTGAATTTTTAAGGTTACCGAGAGATTGACAAAGAGAAAGGGGAGTTGTTAAATTTGTACTGAGATCTGGTTGTATGGCAGGCTACGAGTTGGGGAGGTTTGCCTCTTTATGTGCTTTTCCCAGATGTATTTTTAAGCCTCTCTGACCTTTAAAGTAACCTAGTAAAAGTAAAAAATAAAATTTAATATATTAGAATAAAGAATATAAATTACTTATGAGTTACAAGTTGTGACTCATTCGAAACAATAGAGATAATCGTTTTTTGTCTAACTCCGACTTATAGGATACGTAGCTTTTTTTTCATATTTTATATGAATAAAAGAGTTGTTTTCATCTTCTATTTTAGCATTTCTATGGCTTTAATTATTATTCTGTACACAATTCTTCCTTTGTTGACAACCCCTTCACAGTACAGGCTGTCCGGTTATAGTACTCACTGCCACTCAACATCAGACATGTTAAGTCAGTATCATCTTTTAAAATCATGGTTTTTAATTATTTTTGGTCATAAAACTACATTTTAATAAATTTTTGGTCATCTCAAGTATAATAATGCTGCTTATTCTGTATGTATTATGGTATGTACTGTGTTTTTTTTTATTTACTTATTTTAAATATACTTTGAATATTTTATATTATTTATTGTCTACACCGCCTGACAGTTTTAACATTTTCCTTAGTTTAGGGGGTTGCCTGGAAGAGATCGCTTTAAGCGATAAGGCCGCCCTTTGTTCAACATTTATTATATCTAGTTTTTAAGAACGCAGTTTTAAATTCGATGAAAAATAAAGTGTTTTCATTAATTCAATCATTCATACTGAGGTAAACAAACATACATACAAGTTAATCCCACAAACATGTGGGAAAGGGGTTTACTAATTTCAGTCGATTGTTGTTTACCCGTTTTGTATTGTCAAAGAATTTAATGGATGTAGTACAATAGATGTAGCTTTATTCAAGTTTTATCAACTAGGTGTAACTTCGTCTGTTTGAGCCAGGTCCGTCAGCTACCGGTGGAAACCGACGCCCGCATATTACAAAGCATTTAAATTCTATTCATACGGAACTCTGTCGGAGAACCCGATCGTACCAAAGTGCATACGATGAGTTCTTTCACACTTATTCTTCAAGAAATACTTAAAGTTCTCCCCAGGGATCTATTCCCAAGTGAATGTTGAAGTTTTATACAGCATTTTAAGAACAAATATCTTATCGTTTAGTTTCAATGATGCTGTTTGATTTCTATTTACAACTTCCAAATTTCAGCTTAAATTAATTCGGTAGACTAACACACATTGTATACACCCAAGCTTAGCAAGTTACGCTTGTGCTATGTGCAACTATACTATAGACCACTCTGGGGCTGAAACCATACACCCACACCATTGTAAACAACGATAAATTCGTGTAAGAAATTTACTATACCAAGAATCGAACTTTGGTACCTTGCATTGCAATAAACTAGGCTGGCAAAAGTTAACCTACTCAATCACAGAGACCGGCAAAGCAGAATGGGCTAGAAATTTATAATATTATTAAATTCTAAAAATGCCACTCTGTACATGGAATGTTTTTTATACAATTAAAACAAACTAGATTACACTATATAAAGATAAACGATAGATAGAATGCGATGCAAATTTTTTTCATTTTCTTGTGTTTCTTTGTTTGAACGGGATTCACGTAAAACTTCAGAGCCGATTTTGATGCGATTTTCCTTAATCGACAGTACTTTCTTAGACTTAAAATCTGTGCTACTTTCTATGTTGGAAATCCCGTGAGAGTTTTCCCCGGAGCGGTTTGTAGTTTGTTCGAGTGCATAAAAATTAGATTATTCCGACACAGTTTCCAATAAAACGGTAGCTCCGCTACCTTCTGCCCCGGGAATTTCAAATCAAACAGGACTGATATGGACGCTAGTCCAAAAGTCCTTAAAATAATTTTTTTTTTTAATCAAACGTGGACAAAATCGCGGGCATATCCTATTTCTTTATATAATATCTATTTATATAACTTAAAATATGGACACAAGTTTTTGAATATTTTATTTACATATAGCTTATTAGTATAATGTTTATATTTTACTAATGTATGTATGTTAATCATGTATGTATAATATATTTGTCTCATGGTATACTGATTCAGTAAAGTGAGAAGAATGCAACATACCATTGTTCTTATCAAACTTCTTGTCCATCCAAAGTTGTTGGAAGAAATTGCTAATAGCGATAAGACCGCTTATTGTATTGTAAATATTTAATCTGTGAACTCTGTCTTAAAAAACACATAAAGCATATCATTAATTAATTCAGGTAAATTATTTGTGCCCTTTGCTGCTGAGACGCTTAGACCGAGGGGTTCCTAGGCCATGAGCTAGAAAGAACTATCAAAACGGCCCATTAACTTAACTTTTCAGGTCATCAGAGGGCTCGTGCCTACCTCTGATAATGGAACAGTGTGGCAATCGAGCGAGAAAACGTAACCAGCCTCCTTCTGGGTACCTTACTCATCTAAGACCTATTCTAATTATAGTCTTGAGACATTATAGGTAGAATACAATAGAACTAAATTATTTTCGTCTACGTAACCGCTATATGGTGGAAACACGGCCAGTTCAAATAAAGCGTTTCGCTTTATCTTTTCCGTTACGCACTGCCGAAGAATTTAATAATAAGTCGGACGCCATAGTCCCCATATCGCCAGATCCCTAGTACCACTAGCAGTTCACCCCAATAGCCCGGTACTTTTTGTCCTCATTTCCCACAATAGTTCTACACTGGCCGGGGCTTGTCCTTGGGTGCATTACTTTATGGTATAGACAGGGATAATCCCCGTCAGTGTCACACCACATTTATATTAAATTTGTCAAAGGGCCTCTACGTGTTGGCCTTCCCATGGCCCCAAAGCACTCCAAATGTCCGGGCTGTTTTTATGGCCCATGGGTCTTCAAAGTCGGATTCTGTTTTTTCAGACAACCAGACAAATACAATCTGACAGTCTTTAAGTCACGAGTGAATAGGTATCTTCTAATTCAAATTCAAAAAGTTCCACTGGAGAACATTTTTTGAAGGTCATACATATAGGTTAAAATTTAATTTTAGTTCCTAGTCTATGTACACCGCTTCGCAACGTGTCATTGCTGATAAGGAGAAGAAGTGGCAAGAAACTCCCCAGCAACACGTCTAGCTAAAAATTGTTTTTCTTTATATTTCTTGTTCTATTTATATTTGGGTGTCATTTAAGCTATCGCCAATTTAATTAATTTTCTGTTTCTTAAATAATAGGGTTTGCCCGCAAAATAGTAGTTTTGTCACCAAAATGTAGTATAAAATCAAACAATATAAAATCAATTCCACAATAAATCACCTAAAATCATGGAGATATAAGGTCTAGTACCAAATAAATGTTTTTGTATGTATTATAATAGGTTTGACCTAATAAGTATTTAAGCAAACTAATTTTAAGAGATCACCAATAAATCATATATTATGTCACTAGAAAATTTCATAAAGTTCCAAATAAAATTAAGGGTTGTCGTCATCATCGTTTCAAACAATAGAGTCTACTACTTAACTGGACATATGCCTCCCCCAAGGATCTTAATTTCCACAGGAAGTATAAATATATTTAAATAAAATTTCTAGCAGAATAGTAAATAAAACACTAAATTTAAGTCAAAATAATCAATATTTATTGTTAAAAATAATATCAGCGCTGATTTGGCTTTTGAAGGGCGCCCCCTTTTTCTTTTCTGGCCGATAAGCACATTTTGTGCTTGATCCTACCTAGTTACCTATGACCCATCGTTGAGGTCGGATAGCGCGCCAATTTGTCTCCTCCTCTTTGAACATTTTTTCATTAAAATTATAAATTGATGTATTAAAAATCGAATACTATTATTTTAATAACTGAACGAAATAAAATTAAATACTGTATTGGTGACAAAATAACAAATAAAAAGGAATCGCAGTCAGGGATCGATAATCGATTTATTTGGTGACAGATCGACCATTCTGAGCACAAAGCTATTATTTAAGTAATAAAACTATTATTATAAGAACGAAGTTTATATTCATCTAATACACTACAATTTTATTGGTAATCCATCTCTTATTTTACACATATATTAACATTAATTTGATAATACATACCTGGGAACACTTTCTTTTATCTGAGAACGCAAATATTTCGTGGCGATAGATCTATTTATTAGGTGATACAACTTGATGACAAATATAAATTTTGGTGACAAGAAATATAGTCCCCTTTATATTTCAAGTTCTTTTTAGTACGCTTTTATTAGCTTCATATATATGTCAGTATGTATGTTAGTATGTAACGGAATCTTTGAATATGATTTTGATCCCCTTCAAAACGATTAACTCGAAATTTGGCATACTTATTAAGGACCGATGACAATTCAATATTTTAAACAATTTGATCCGTTATCCTCACTAGGATAATCAGGATTAGCGATGTTTTCCTGAGACCCGGAGTGTCTCCGTCAAGACCAAGAAGGGAAACTACCAGGCGCGCCGATCACCTAAAATCCGACAAAAAAATGAACAATAAATAATAGTTTAAAAAGAAACTAAAAAAATATGCTTTTATAGAAAATCTAACTAAAAAATAGAAAATAAATTTAAATAAATTTGAATTGAAAATAGTGTAAGAATAAATAATTTTATTGTAAAAAAAACGTGAGGTGCTTTTCAGGATATTATCAAAATAAACCTTTTACTCATATCTGTTCATAAAATATTTATAACTATTGATACCATGCACCCCACGCTTTTTTTACAAAAAAACATTTTTTCTTACACTATTTTTAATTCAAATTTATTAAAATGATATTTTTTTGTTGGATTTTCTATAAAAGCTTTTTTTTAACTTTAATTTTTTAAGTGTTATACAGAAGTATGTTACAGAATGACTTTTGAAGAATTAATGGAGTTATAGCAAACAGTGCATATTCAATAAGACAGGTGAGCGTGCTCTATTTTCGACCGCGTCATCACTTAACATCACGTGTGACAGTGATTATACGCGAACATATTTATTTTACTATTATTGTGTATATTTTGCATTTATATGTATACTTTAATCTAAGTCAATCCAGTCAACGGAACTGAGTTGGCTAACGCTTTAAATATAAACTCAAGCACAAACTTTTTCGCCCATTGAGACACCGGAACTCATTGGATCAACTTTATAAACAGACTTATTCCCGACTGTTTTATTCGCTTTCCAAATTCCTTCACTTCATCTAATCAAGCGTCGTAAAAAAGTTCTTTAAGTGTACACTTAACCGCTGTAGTTTTAATCGTAAAACAAGCGATTCCCTTAGTGATTAAATAACAGTAAAAGTCTAGACGTGGCAACTTCCGAAATCAACCTCATTAATACAGCAATTGAAAGTTTAAACCGAATTCGCGAACATAATGTTTCGAACCCCAATTCAAACTAATCGGAACAATGGAAACTGTATATTGCGGAGTCAAAGCGAATCATTAAAGTGTTTATGTTTTAGCGGTACAGTAAACAACCGCAATCACAGTATTTATCCATACTATCAATTGAATATTTTATTCGGAACTAACTTCCTGGTTTCCGAATAAGCTGAAATTTTGCACACATATGTATATCGCGTGACAATGCAATAATATGGTACCATGGAACTGGTCTGATGATGGAGTCAGAAGGTGGCCAAGTCGGTGGCTCTTGTACAAAAAGATAGACCTGTCCTGTTTGGGCTCGTTTTACTAGTCTTGGCTAGCACACTGCTGCTACATGATATCCAGGATCTCAAAAGCTTGTATTTAAAAACCTTTTTAAAAGACAAATTTTTCTACGTGTTTTTTTACAGTATTTCTCACAGAAACTACTGGAGACAACACGAATAAAAGCTAGGAAATTTTATTATATAAACCACAAGTCAATGGTTACAATTAAGAAAAACTTAAAATTGAAAAAAAACTATAAGAATAAAAAATTAAATTTCAATGCACCTACATAAAAGTGTAGATTATCTTTAGATAAAATTAAAAGTGACTTTTTTACTAAGTCAACAGGTCGTAAAGTGGCACTCTTGAAGTCGTCAAAAGTATATAACTTTCTATTTCTAACTTTGTAAATAGGATGAGCAAAATTCTCTAAAAGTCTATGTTCGCATTTATATAGTTCTTTCAACAAACACAAACAAACTATTTACATATCTTTATACTACACAAAAGAATTACATTTACGTTTTTGAGATTGCGGTATTTTTGATTAAATTATTTTTGGCATTCTGTATTTGTCATATACAAAAACCGTTGCCACGTCTACAGCATCTCTAATTGCGCCTGAAATAGCCAATTCTTCACTGACATTATTTCTTAGCATTGTAATTATTAGCCATAATTTCGATGATGCATTTGCGGTCTAAGCTACAAAGAGTATGTAGTACCCTTTACATACGAGTATACTCGTATCACACATACACTCACCATTTATCTTTTGCTGGCACTTGAAAATCTTCGTAAGTCAATTCAGAACTGCATTATTTGCTCTAAACAAACGCTCGACTCCCGTACCTGACTCTTCATATTTAAATGGCTGACATCTATTTAAGTTGTAAACCCTAAAATCCGCACAGCTTAATTTCTTTGCACGTTCGTGGTCCCTAGGAAAGTCGTTTCGGCAAAGTAATTGCTTATGAGTGGAAGCGGATAAACGAAACGAGCTCCACTCTACTGGGGCTCGTAAAATGGACTCAGGGGCTTGCATTTAATTAATACGACTAGAAGAAGTACGTGAGAGCACATCATGTTGGAATGGAATCATTTCTTTTCACTACAAACTAAGATATAAAAAATATAGGCCACACGCTTAGCACTACAACCAATGTCAATACGTATAATAAAGAAATAAATAGGTTTTTTTAGATAAAAGCGTAAAAGCTTTGTGTAAGCGCGTGGAGACGCATATATTTACTTTGGAATAGGAAGCCGATCATGCCCCAGCACGTTACGAGACCTTAATAGTAAATAATAGCATTAGTACGTATATGTTGGAAAGTTTCCAGTGGATACATTACTATTAATAACAGACCCAAACCACGTGTATACTCTATACACGTGCTTTTAAAAATGCTTCACTTCATTTAACGCTTTTATTCACGTAGGCTCCATCTGTAAATTAATTCATTCGTCTGAAATAGGATACCAGTTTTAAGAAAAAAAAATGATTGAAAGAATAAACTGCTCGTCGTATATTATACTACAAACTATGTACTAACTTTATAATTCACTGCTATGAAATTAGATCTTGGTCTATTTACCACTGTTTACAAATATTTAACTGCACGACCATTATAATTAGCCAGTGTACGTTTAACTTCGTTATCCCCTCGCGTACCTTTCAAAGCAAATTGGCTCATTTCAGTGCGTTTTATTCTGCTTTTAACAAGATTTTAATTGAGGTTTTGGTGAAATTAATATTTTTTACTCTTGTTTTCCTCTTCGTTGGTCGCTTACACATACCAGGCCTTTTCTAGCTGAGAAACCGTATTATTCCGTTTATAATAATTCACTCACAATTCCCTAACTAGTCGCTGAATTGATATTCTTATAACCTTTAGAATAATAACATGGATTAAGCATATTAATAATAATTAATATTCTTGTCAACACCTTGACATAATGATAACCTAAAATTAAATAATTGACCGACACCTTGAAAGGCTCTCGCTTGGTATCTGGGTGAAGGGTCGGATGCAGAAAGCAGCCCTGCTGGACACGGCCCGTATCGTGAGGAGTTTCCTGTCTCTGGAGCGTTAACCACCGGTAGCTTGGGCCCTGCTACCAGCGGACATAGATATTTTACATATTTTTTTTAAATATATGTTTTTTTGTATATAGTATGTAGAAAAATGTAAAAAATTTGAAAACAAATAAATATGTGACTTAATATTTTTATTTATTGCTATTTTTATACACCCCGCAAGGGGGCTTTGGTGGCGAAGCCTTAGATGAGTAGCGATACCTCGTACCCGATTCCGTGCATACCTTAACCAGTCGGCACACAGTGGTGATCGCCAGAGCTAAGACTCAAGATCCAGAGGTGGAAGTGATCAATGGCCTAACGTCGGAGGTTAGTTTCGGTGAACCTGTAGCCCACCTCTCCACGCCCCTTAACGACTCTACTGTAGTATAGGTAGTAGGTATGTTGTATACCTTATAAGCTCTATATTTAATAGTCAGTAATAAACATGCAGTTTTACTGTAAACACGACTTTTAATTAACGCTCCTCGGTCCCATCCGTACATGGCGACCCTGCGAGTTGACGCGGCGCATTTTCTCAAGTGTATCAAATAACCCAGAAACAATGTAATTGCGGCGGCGAACTTTGATTAACATAATTATATTAAAATGTGAACAGTGGACAGTATAATTCTAGAAAGCACGCGAAATTTGAGTTGTGCCGTAATAATAAAATTCATTTAAAAAAAAATATGAGGAGCTAGTGTGCCTACGAGTTCGTCATCATGTGCCAATCAAAGGTTGAGAAAGAGGATGTATTTTTGGCCCAAACTGCATCAGGTGGAGACAACGATGACCATTTACAGCATATCAAGGCGCACATGTCCACTATGAACGTGTTGTTGATCGTAATAACGACAGCACTGCTACTTGGAGGTATTTTCGTCCTTTTGCGTTTCTACAAAAAATGCCACCAAAACTGGATGAACAACGCTTTGCGAGAGGAATCTATTCGCCGATCTGTGAGCCGTCGGTTCCGTGAAGCACGTGAACGTGGAGCCCGTCAACATGAGTCTGGAGCTGGACCAAACGTCTAATCGTCGAACGTCGGATCGTAAGTGCGTACCTATAGTGAAGTGATAGTCAATAAAGTGCTTTTCTTTTATGAACGCAATAGTACCGCGTTAACAGTGCGTATATCTAAATACCTACCGCTATATTTTTTATAATAAAATAGCCTGTAGAAGAATATATTTTGTTCCCTAAAATCTTAGATTCTTAATTTAGATATTATAATAAGGTGGTTAATTTGGTAAATTGTTCCAAACTTATACAATAAGTAAAATGGACGTTTTAGTTAAGTAATGGCAAATAGGTTAAAAGAAATATATGCAGAATTACAAATATTGAGAGAAGCTATATGTAAACTAGGACCATTAAGGAGAATAGAACAGGTTGGTCAGTTAAAGTATAATTTAGTAGATCAATTATATGACGAATATCTTGGTATTTTTGAAAGTTCTACATATAAATCGGAAGTACTAAATTTAAGTGTTGAAGAAGCAAATTTAATTGAAAACATATGTTTATTTATACAGAAGTTGTATCGTAAAATTTATTCTTACGATAGGGGAAACACCAATAAGGACACCACAATGGCGAAATTTGACCTTAAAACTGCCGTGAGCTTAATTCCGGTAATGGATGATTCTGAGGATATGACAAAACGAATGATAGATTCGATAGATTTGTATAGCACTATGATTGAAGCGACAGAACAGAGTTCTCTTATCAATTTCGTTTTAAAAACACGTTTAACAGAAAGTGCAAAGTTGCGATTGGAAAAAACTTATGCAAGTTGTTCAAGTTTAATTACTGATATTAGAAAACATCTTCTTACAACAAAATCTAGTACAGCCTTGCACTCTCAGTTACTTACTTGTAACCAAGGATAGCGATCTATTGAAGAGTACGGTAAGTCGTTAGAGGATTTATTTACGCAGCTGACTGTATCGCAGGCGGATGGTAATACGTCAGCATATAATGTATTAAAGCCACTAAACGAAAAGCTAGCGGTTCATCGTTTCGCAGACGGTTTGCGTAACAAAAATTTGAGTTTGATTTTGACAGCACGCAACTACGACTCTCTCAAGGACGCTATTCAAGCAGCAAAAGAGGAAGAGCTGTCTTCAAATCGTAGTGAGCCGAGGGAACCCATGTTTTACGCTCGTCGAGGAGGTCGAGGAAATTTAAACCAGGTAAGGTATCCATCTTACAATCAGCAAGGTCGAGGTGGCGCAACACAGAGGGGTAACCGTGCATATTTTAATAATTACTCGACACGCAGTCCTTTTGGTCAGAGATGGACCTCTCAAAATTCTACAAATTATTTCCAAAATTTCTCAAGGTCAGACAAACTTCGTGGACGAATACCTTTTGTTGGACAAAGGCCCAGAGGTGGTCAATTCTACCGATCACGTGGATCTTCAACTAGAGGCCACAACATGCACTATTTAAATAACCAAGAGCAAGGTCAAGTATCTGATGACAATAATACTACCGAAACCCAGTTTTTTCGATCCTAAATTTATAAATGCATTTACAAGTAGCAATAGTATAGATACAATAGTAAACAGTTTACATTTCAAATGGATGGTCGACACCGGAGCGTCATTATCAGTCGTGAAATATGAGGCGGTACAGCATTTACCTATAATTAATGATGTTCAAGAAATTAAAGGAATAGGTGGCAAAGTAATAACAAAAGGTTCTATTAAATTGAAAGTTTACATGCAAAATTTAGAGTTCATTCACACTTTTTATGTTATTGAAAATATAAATTTCCCGGAACATGGTATTTTAGGCCGCGATTTTTTACGAAAATATAAAGCTATTTTAGATTATGAAACTAATACAGTAACTTTAAAATTAAATTCAGAAACAGTAACTATTTCCATGGATACAGGTTATTTAGGGAAAAATTATTACATAGACATTCCGCCACGTTGCGAGAAATTTTATTTTGTGAGTACCAACTTGAAGGACGACTGTGTTGTATTTCCAAAACAGTTATGCGATGGAATTTTTATAGCAGGTAGTATAAGTAAGCCAAAAAATGAAAAACTTAGAATTCAAATATTAAATTGTAGAGATGAAACCATACGTTTAAGTTACTTTAATCCGGAAGTAGAACAATTATCAAAATACGTAATTTGTAACTATGAAAAGTATGAAAGTAATGGAAATCGAGTGCGAAGAATGTTTGAAGAGTTAAAATTAGATTCGTTAAATTTAGAAGAAAGAAAATGTATAGAAAATATATGTGCGAAGTATTCAGATATTTTTCAATTGAAAGGCGATAGATTGTCAGCCACAAGTATTTACTCACAATCTATACATTTAAAAAATAATGACCCGGTATATACAAAGCCTTATCGGTTGCCTTATGCTCAGAGAGAAGAAATTGAGTGCCAAGTACAAAATATGCTTAAAAGCGATATAATTGAGCCCGCAGCTAGCGAATGGTCGAGTCCAGTGTTACTAGTACCAAAAAAAGATGATGGTAAGGAGAAAAAATGGAGGTTAGTGATCGATTTCAGGAAACTTAACGACCGCATAATAGACGACAAATTTCCACTGCCCAATATATCCGACATATTAGATGCTTTGTCTGGTTCAATGTACTTTACACATCTTGACTTATATCAATCCTATTATCAACTAATTTTAAACCCAGAAAGTCGAAAATATACTGCATTCACCACCCACACGGGACAATATCAAATGAAACGTATGCCTATGGGGTTAAAAACAAGTCCCAATGCCTTTTCTAGAGCTATGACAGTAGCGATGTCTGGGTTAAATTATGAAAAATGTCTCATTTATTTGGATGATTTAGTATGTTTTGGACGAAATTTACACCAACATAATCAAAATTTAATTGCAATATTTGAACGACTCCGAAAAGTTAATTTAAAATTAAATCCGGCGAAATGTGTTTTCCTACAAAAAGAGTTACTTTATCTCGGACATGTAGTTTCGTCTGATGGAATTCGACCAAAAACCGACCCAAATAAATCAAAAGTAGTGGAAAATTATCCCATTCCAAAATCAACAGAAGAAGTAAAACGATTCATAGCATTTGCTAATTATTATAGAAAATTTATTTTATTTTATTTTATTTTTTATTTTATTTTATTTGGGGGGCTAACAGCTATCATTAATAATAACTAAAAATAAGATAAATTTAGAGAAGCTATTAATAAGCCTCCACAGATAACAGTAAAACTAAGAAGTGAGAAAAAAAAAAAATTATACTAAGAAACAATAATAAAATGTACATAGATATAAGGTACTTAAACTGATAAATCCGAGTTTGAATAGAATTTGACCAACTTAACGCTAAACAATGCTACACTATTAGTAAATAAGTCTAAGTCTATATCTTCCAACTTACTTAACTTATTAAATTCGTTTGCTGTTCTGATACAGAACGAATTACGTCGGTAAGCTGTGCGCGTCAATGGTGTGTGCAATAATTTCCTAGGGCGAACATTAGAAGGAGGAACATACAAATGTAGTTTCTCAGTGAGATTAGTACAATCAATTTTGGATTGCGCAATTTTTACCAAGAAACGTAAATCAGCAATTTTTCTCCTAGTTTTGAGAGGTAAAAGGTGAAATAAAGTACAGCGTTCAACTTAACTTTTCTGTGGTAATTTAAATTTGAAATTTATAAATCTTGTAAATTTTTTTTGAATGCTTTCTAGTCTTGTGGAATGTATTTCGTAATATGGATTCCAAATTTGACTAGCGTATTCGAGGTGACTACGGACAAAAGCACAATAAAGAACTTTGAGGGTTTTCATTGCCTTAAACGAGCTACCGTTGCGAATGAGGAAACCCAAAGACGATGAAGCTTTTTTGGCTATATGATCAATATGGTGATCATAAGTAAGACGACTATCTAAGTACAAACCAAGGTCACGTATTACTGTAACTCTGGTTAGAGGCTCATTGTTAATACTATACGGATAATTAATAGTCGTACTTTTTCGAGTAAACGTAATTACAGAACATTTGGATATATTTAAGTCTAATTTATTACGTTTACAATAATCGGATACACGTATGATATCATCCTGAAGGTGTGATGCATCAGCTGAAGTAGTGATGGACTTGTAAATTTTCATATCGTCAGCAAATAGCTGAAATTGAGAATGATGCATACAGGTATAAATATCGTTAATAAATAGAACAAATAGCAGGGGACCCAAAAGCGATCCTTGAGGGACTCCTGACGGGATCTCAATCCACGAAGAAGTGAAACCACAAAGAACAACTGCTTGGGACCTATTGGCAACATAGGAAGAAAACCAACGGTATAAGTCTCCTCTAATACCTAATACAAGAAGTCTAACAATATATTGTGGTCAATTCTGTCAAAAGCTTTGCTAAAATCTGTGTAAATAGCATCGCATTGTACACCACTGTCCAAACTGTCAGATACGTAATCGGTAAATAGCATTAGATTAGTGACGGTAGATCTACCTTTTAAGAAACCGTGCTGATGAGAGCTGAGATGTGGTTGCAAAGTATTATATAGTTGATTGTAAACTATTCGCTCAAGGATCTTGGCGATTAAACAAAGCTTGGAAATTGGCCTATAGTTTTCTACTTTGTCTTTGGGCCCTTTTTTATGGATGGGTGAGATAAATGCCGATTTCCAAACTAACGGTACGATGCCTTCACTTAAAGAGCGTTGAAATAGAATAGATATTGGGTGTGTTAACTGATCAGCACATTTTATAATAAAATATGCTGGGAGATGATCTGGCCCAGGAGATTTGTTCAATTCGAGAGATTTTAAATGCTTGCGAACAATCGCAGGATCAATTTCAATAGAATTTATATCACATGAGGAGTCAGGATAGCGAGGTGAAAAGGGATCGATTGATGAAGTGTTCGAGTGACATGACTTAAGAAAAGTAGATTTAAAATAATTAGAAAAAAGTTCACATATTCCTAGACCCGTGTCGCAAGTTGTATCTATATAAGACATAGTCGAAGGATAGTTGGAGTTAGCTCGCTTACTTTTAATGTATGACCAAAATAATTTAGGATCGAGATTGATGGAAGATTCAATTTTAACTATGTATGTTGTATAACAATTTTTCTCAACTTCATTGACTCGATCTCGTAGAAGTTGAAATGTGACCAGATCGCGCAAATTGCCATAAACCTTATATTTGATAAAATATTTATGTTTTTCCTTAATTAACTTGATAAGAGCAGTGTTGTACCAACGAGGAAATTTGCTGTCTTTCTTACGTCGCTGTGGAATGTGGACATCTCTGATATCGTATAAAGTCTTATAGAATGTTCCCACAGCTTCATCAACATTCCCACTGTTTAATATATTCTTCCAATCGATGGTCGCCAGGTTGGCGCAGAGGCTCTCGTAGTTACCCTTTGCATACTGAAATACAATACGACTTGGTGATGTTAGCTTGTCAGTAAAAGCAATATCAAGATAATAAACCAAGGATGGATGATAAGAATCTTCCGGGACTAAAGGATCTGAGCAAGAATTAAGTAAAAGAGTGTCGTTGGAAAGAACTAGATCAAGTATTTTGCCATACTTGTTCACAATGAAATTGAACTGAGTTAAATTACATAAACTAAGGGTATCGATAAAAGTACAAAACATATTAGAAGGGGGTGACGAGGGTAATAATCCATCTGTTGAGGGTGACCATGTAATAGCGCTCATATTGAAGTCGCCTGCTATCATAAATTTGTCCATTGGGTGAGCAGAGATTAACTCTGATAGATTGGTAAGAAAAGCATCCAACTGCATCGAGAAGTTATTACCGACACTTTGGTTGCAGAGATATAGTGAACATATGTGAATGCGAACAACAGAGTTGTCATGACTTTGCTTCACTGACAATGATACCCATATATCTTCTGCACTAGATCGCCAATGGACGTTTTCAACAGCTGAAAGGTGTCGACGGATCGCTATGAGAACACCGCCACCTCGCGACTGCCCCATAGAGGAATAGTCACGATCCCGCCGCCAGACTAAATAACGGTCATCAAATAATTCACTTGAAAGAATGTCATCCATCAACCATGTTTCTGTTAAGGTAATTATATCGTAGTTGTTTATAGACAAATTTCTAAAGAATTCCTCAGTCTTAGTCCGCAGCCCTCGTACATTCTGGTAGTAAATAATTAATGGTGCCATTGGTAATTATTTTTGCTACTTAAAAAACAATGAACAGAAGTAAGAGCACAAAATAGTATAATATCACTTGAAAATTCTGTCTGAAATAATCTGAACCAGTGAGCTTGTTGAGATGAATAATGTAAAATATCATAATAATATATAAGACTAAAAAAACTAAAAGATGCTGTAGTATTTTTCCCATTATCAACAATAAGTAAAGACTTTATCAGTAAACACTTGTGATAGACATTCATCGTAAAGTAATATAAATAATTATCGCAACGAAATGATGCGTGTGTGTGCATCATAGAAACGGCCCGAAGATCATTACACACTAACACCAACCAAGACGTCAACACAAGTTCGCACGATATATTCATAATATTGTATATGTCATCTTTGACAGCTACAGAACATAAATCTTTGAAAATAAATAAAATGTAAGTTGAGACAATAGGCCCGGGCAATAATACTGACTTCGATAACAATTTATACCCCAATTCGCTAAGTTATGCATACCTTTAAATAAGCTTACGCGCAAAAATGTAATTTTCTCGTGGGACACAAATTGCCAAGAAGCTTTTATAAAAATAAAACAATCATTATTATCACCACCTTTATTGCAATATCCCATACTAAACAATAACAACATATTCATATTACAGACTGACGCTTCTGGATATGCAATAGGATCCGTTTTGTGTAACCAAGATCGCCGACCGGTGGCTTTTGCAAGTCGCACGCTTAATAAAGCTGAATGTAATTACCCAACGGTACAAAAAGAATTGTTATCGATTGTATGGTCCATTAAATACTTTCGGCCATATCTATACGGAAGAAAATTTATAATTGAAACCGACCACAAACCTTTAATATCACTTTTTAGTATGACAAACCCATCTAGTCGTTTGATGAAGTTTAGATTACAGCTGGAAGAGTATGACTTTGTAATAGAGTACGTAAGAGGACGTGATAACGTAGCTGCAGACGCGTTATCCCGTATAAGAGTGACAAGTGACGAATTGAAAGATATGCACGCTAACATCAGGATGATGGTAATGACTAGGGCAATGCGTAAAAGAGCAAATGAAACAACAACACAAAATCAATCGGATGATGAGGTTTCGAATTACGATTGGTCTGATCAACCAAGAGTGGTAGAAGTTCTCAAAAAACCGAAGGATTATGTGGAGTTAAATTTTGTTAGTAAGACAGAGTGGCAGAAGTGTAAAAGTGGTGTGACGGAAGAAAACAAGTATTTTGCGTATTTACCAAATGGAAAAATATTAGTTGTAAAACCAGAGGCTCAATCACAATGTACACGACGTGTCTTTGCGAGGGATCTGTGTTTAATTAGTAAAAGATTAAAAATAAATAATTTATATATTGTACGTACAAATGAAAATAAAGAAATTATAAAGAAGTTAAGTAAATGTATAAATGAAAGTAAAGAATGGTCCGGACTAAGATTACTTGTAATACAAGGCGTAAGGAAAATAATATCAAATGACGACAAACGCGTTATCTTAAATGACTATCACTTGTTGGCCACAAGTGGACATGCTGGAATTCGACGTATGATTAATAATATTAGACAGAAATATTTTTGGACAGGATTAGAAAAGGATGTGACAGAGTTTGTACGAAAATGTGATCAATGCCAACGGCAAAAGCATTTTAAGTACATTAAAGAACCAATGGTGATTACCGAAACCAGTGGGTCATCATTTGATCGTATTCTAGTAGATTTAGTAGGTCCATTAGATAGAGATTTATATAACTATACTTATATACTTACAGTTCAGTGCAATTTAACGAAATGTATACAGGCTTATCCGCTCCAAAACAAGGAAACAAACACCGTAGCATCAACATTGGTAAGTAAATTTATTTTATAGCATGGCATACCTCGAGAAATTCTAAGTGACAGAGGCACCGAGTTCGTTTCGCAAACAATGAGTGAGATTTGTAAAATTTTAAATATCAAACCTATGTTTTCAACCCCTTATCACCACGAGACAATAGGATCTTTAGAAAATAATCACAAACATTTAATATCATTTCTCAGAATTCAGACTAAAAATGAACCACGCGAGTGGAGTACATGGCTTCCATATTGGTGTTTTGCCTATAATACTACAGTACACAGTGAAACGAAATATACTCCATATGAATTAGTTTATGGAAAACCTTGTAACATCCCTAGTAACTTAGTAAACTCTTTAGATCCATTATATAATTATTACAGTTATCCTCACGAACTTAAGTTTCGCTTACAAACGTCTCAAATGCAAGCTAAAGAAAATTTATGTAATTCTAAGGAGATGAGAAGGTTAAGATATGATGGTTATGTAAATCCTATCTCATACAAAAAAGGGGACTTTATTTTATTAAAAAATGAAAATAGGAAAAAGTTTGATCCTCTTTATATTGGACCATATTTAGTTGTTAAGGAAATTAACCCTAATGTTATAATTTTATACAAAGGTGCAGAAAAAACTGTACACAAAAACAACACTAAGTTGTATTATAATTAAGTTGTATTATGATTATACTTCTTTACTTTACTTGGTACCTATTTAGATAAGTGGTATAAGTTGATCAACCTATGTACCGACGCATTTTTATATATCAAAAAAAATACTAATGTAATTTTACTTTATTTTTCTTTGTTTCTCATTGAGGGTTTTGTTTATTTTAAAACAAAAAAAATACAATTATTGTATTACTTGTATTTTTTTTCCTTTTTTGGTTGGGCGTGTAGTATAGGTAGTAGGTATGTTGTATACCTTATAAGCTCTATATTTAATAGTCAGTAATAAACATACAGTTTTACTGTAAACACGTCTTTTAATTAACGCTCCTCGGTCCCATCCGTACACTACCCATGTGGCCCCTCGCCAATTTGTACGGATTTTTTTTGGGGTTCATGCAACGAGTGGCTAGTCACCGTCTGCCCATTTTATCCATGTTCTCCGAAAATTGCGACGGACAGACCACATAGTCCTCATAGCACGGATCCCTTTTGTTCTCATTTTCTGCAATAGTCCTACATTGACCGGGACTTGTTCCTGGGTGCATTTTTATATGGTGTAAGTATAATCGCCAGTCAGTATCACGTCACATTTAGATTAAATTTGTCAAGGGGCCTCTACGTGTTAGTCATCCCATCAGGGCCGCGTCGACCCCCCACAGCGCCTATGTGCGAAAACCATGAAGCGCCTCTTTTTTTCCCGAAGCTGCATGTTTCAACTTATTTTTTATTATTATTTATTAATTTTGACCGAAATAAATGTTCTCCAGTTATATATACTTAGATAACATTTTCCTTAATTGGTATAACCAGTTCGATTCCGCTTGCCAATTACTGCAAAAATCCACTACAAAGAATAATTATGTTGTTGTGTAAGTGTAACAAAAATAATTTCGACGGCGGCGCCCCTGTTGTCTTGGCGCCTGTGTGCGCCGCACACTTCGCACATAGGGGAGGCGCGGCCCTGCATCCCATAGGCTCACGCAATCCCTCCAAAAGTCCTTACCATTTTTATGGTCCGTTGTCTTGACAGACGTACGTGTATTGATATTCAAATTAACTGTTATTACACGGTACGAATTATGTGGAGGTTCCTGTGTCTGGAGTTCTAACCAGTAGTAGTAAAGATCCCAGGCTATGTTGCCGCCATA
Organism: Dendrolimus pini; assembly: GCA_949752895.1. Lineage (NCBI taxonomy): Eukaryota > Metazoa > Arthropoda > Insecta > Lepidoptera > Lasiocampidae > Dendrolimus > Dendrolimus pini. Next base: position 8,218,145 of record OX457139.1, read on the forward strand.
TTCCAATATTCTGAATTTTTTAAAGTAAATGTTTAATTTTTATGTTTTTTTAATAAAAATATATATAAACTTAATATCCTTTGTAATATTTATTTAAAAAATTTAAAATATTGAGGAAACAAATAAATATGGATATTAATAGCAGATAATAATTGCTTCGTTGTTGAGTTTTTGATTTTTCTAGTAATTTTTATTTATTTATCAGCGAAAAAACAATTTACTTCGATCTAACCTCTAAGAACAGAAGTGAATTACAACTGTATATATATACCGTAACAAGAAAAAACATTTAAAAAAGAAAATTCGATTTTTGACGATTTTTGAAATTTTAAAAAATTTGGAGCGACCTCTTAAAATTTTTTTTGAGCTGTCCTTTGGAGAGGGCTCTTAAAACATCAAAAACTAACATTTTTTTCACTCGAGACAAAAAAAAAATGTCGGTTTTTTTGCGCCTCCCTAATATATATATATATATATATATATATATAGTCTTTAAGTAATTCTCGATTAAACTAATAAGAAACAACAAATAATATAAACGGATGACATCCGGCATGGGATGGAGAATGGCTTGTTGACTGTACTATCACTGTTAGACTTTAGCAGCGCCTTCAATAATGTTGATTACGACTTATTGCTTGGTATTCTTCGCACTCTTAACATATCTCCATCAGTAATCGACTGGTTTCACAGTTACCTGCATGGGCGCCGGCAGAGAATTCGTATTGATGAGTCATACTCATCCTGGTGTGGTTTAACTGCTGGTGTTCCTCAGGGCGGCGTTTTATCTCCCCTTTTATTCGCTGTTTTAATAAATTCAATTTCCGACAATTTGACTTCTTCCTACCACCTATATACTGACGATTTACAAATCTACACACAGAGCGACACTGATTCACTGAATATTGCTATTAATAAAATCAACACTGACCCTGGATCATATTCTAAGATGGAGCAAAAAGTTTGGTCTTGCTGTAAACCCTCAGAAAACTCCATTGATTATCGTCGGTAGCCCTAGAATGAATGCTAAAGTTACCTGGTCCTCCTTGCCACAGGTTATTTTTGACGGGACACACATTCCTCTTAGCGATACTGTCAAAAATCTCGGCATAATCATCGATAGGGAGCTGTCTTGGTGGCGTCACATCACCGATTTAAGTCACAGAGTCTTCTTGTCTTCTAGATCCCTCAGAAGATTAAGAAACTTTTTGCCCACTGCTACCAAGATTACGCTTGCTGAGTCCCTCTTGCTTCCCAGACTTGATTACGCTGACGCCTGCTATCTAGATTTAACCTTAGACCAGCTGAACAAGCTTGAGCGGCTTCAGAATTTTTGTATCAGGTTCATATTTGGATTGCGAAAATATGACCATGTTTCCGAATATCGTAAAAGACTCAAGTGGCTTCCTATTCATTTTCGCCGGAATACTCACATTCTCACTCTCCTTTATAACATATTATTTACTCCTAATAGTCCCCAGTACCTTAAGGAACGTTTTAGATTCCTTCGCCTTTCCACTGCCCACACTTTGCGCCATGATACGTACCGAAAACTTATGACGCCTGCACACACTTCATCCTATTATGATAATTCTTTTACGGTGCAGGCTGTCAAACTTTGGAATATGCTGCCTTTTACTGTCCGAGAGGCCAAATCTTTACCAATATTTAGAAATTTGCTCAGAAAACACTATTTGTCCACAAATAGCTATGTCTGATTAACAGAATATAATCATGCTAATACTTTTATTATAATAACTTGTGTATTATTGTATATATAATTGTGTATATATGTATATATTCGTGTGTGTGTGTGTGTGTGTGTGTGTGTGTGTGTGTGTGTGTGTGTGTGTGTGTGTGTGTGTGTGTGTGTGTGTGTGTGTGTGTGTGTGTGTGTGTGTGTGTGTGTGTGTGTGTGTGTGTGTGTGTGTGTGTGTGTGTGTATATATGTATTATATTAGTTATGTATATTTATGTTTCTATTGCCATTTTTCTGCACCACCTATTTCGCCTGATTCAAATTTTTCTCATTTAGGTTGCCTGGAAGAGATCGCTTTGAGCGATAAGGCCGCCTGTTGTATTGCCTTGAAAATATTGTAAATATGGTCTGTTTCTGTAATTCTATGTTTTGGTGTGCAATAAAGTGTTATCTATCTATCTATAAAAAACGCTTTAATGCTTTTATAGAAACCGAGGAAACAAACGATATTCTTTTTTCAGTTCTTTTATGCTGTGAATTAATCGAATGCAAAGGGCACGTGCTGCTTGAACGGTAGTGTAAAAAAGTAGGGAAGAATTATTACGCTCAAAGACTAACGCACACCATAAGACTGCCTAATAAACTTTTAAATTGCGACTTGTACTGAGATGAACATAAAGGTTAGGATGATGTGATTTATACTGTTTACTTAATAAAACTAATAGTCTAACTATTGCTTGAAGCAAAATGCCAATAATTTGTTAAAACTATTTTTAAAATGCGATTTCATCTACATGGCCTCATATTTGTGATTTTCCTCAATTATAATACCACACAAAGGATTCACATCAAATACCTGTTTCACATGCTTAATGTTCAATGATCCAAAGATATATATTATAAAATCCGCAGAATCTTAAGACCATCTAGTAAATATAATACGTTATTGTCTGTGGTGTTATTTAAAACTATCTTTATTACAATAAAAACAATTGTACCAGAAGTACAGCACACATGTTACTGAATGACGTGTAAATGGTTACTGTCGCTGATAGATTATGCTATTTCTCAGGCGTTACCGAGATGTACCGTACCGAGAAATATTTATTAAACTTTTAAAAACTATACCGCAGTTCTTGTGAAAATACTTCGGATAGAAGCTTATTCCAAACTGATGAACCCTTAACAATATTTGTATTTTTCATATAACGCCACTCAACGATTTTGTAAGAAGGTGGCTTAATAAAACAGAGATGTCCAAACACCATGAAAATCATAAAAAGAACCCCACCCCACTAGCGACGTCTTTGGAGCTTCATCACAGAGACGCAGTAACCAGTAATTTTAGGTTATCATTACTAAACTTATTGTAATTAATTAAAGAAAGAAAAGAAAGAATGAATTTATTTGAAGAAATAGCGAAGTACTTACATTGCTAACATGTATTAAAAATAACATATATTGAGAATTTGTACCCCGCATCTTCCACAAACAAGGTTTGCACTCAGCTTGTTGCTGTGCCGGCATAATATCCGACACAACGCTGATTTTCAGTGCAAACCTTCTTTTGGCTTAATACTAATAATAATAATAATACGACCCGAATAATTTAAATTAACTTAAAAACTATTTACTTTGTAAATTATAATATATACATACATAAAAAAATAGTATAAATATTTGTTAATTTTATGATTTAAATAATAAAAAAACAAAAAAACAAATATATATATATATATATATAAATACATATACATATGTATAACTGATGTTTTAATATGTATATTTCCCATAAAAAAACGTATATCGATTTACGCTACATTGCTCTGTACTCAGTTTTCAGTACAAGGACTTGTATCATATCTAAGTAAGTTGTTAAATCAAATATATTTCTCAAATACTTTAGTTATTCAAAGGCTTATCAATGAATATGCTGGCTCTTCTTTTTGTAAAGTAAGTAAATGTCTTTTATAATGGAACTTAAACGAATTTATCGATTTCAGGTTTCTGATGGGTGGAGGAATATCGTTCCAGCAATGAGTGGCAGCATACTTGAAACAGCCTCTGAAAGTACCTGTTTTGTGCTTCGCTGTTATTAGTGGTTTTGTAACAGCTCGCAGGGTACCGTATTGTGACTTATCCCGCCTCCAGTCTATTTTATTGTAGAGATATTTAGGGTGTTGCGAAGTGATCACACCAATAGCATACAAGATAAATGTAACTTTCTCCTAGCTGTCATCTTCAGTATGTTATTTTTGTTTAAATATGGAGTAATATGGCTTCTTCTAGGTATACCAAAACAGTAACGGGCACAAGCATTTTGTATGCGCTGTATTAAATGCTCCGTTCTTGATAGAAGGCAAGGCCCATACACTGTATCGCAGTAATTTTACTTAGAAATAACTAAACTCTCTACTAATCTTTTTCTTATTTCCACATTGATGTATCCTCTAATTGAATATAATATTCTTAATCTATAAAAACAATTTTTCATTATCTTACTAATATGCTTTTCAAAACGAAGTTCGGAGTCAATGGTCAAACCTAGACTATGTGCGGTGTCTACAATTTCAATTTGTTCATTTTGAATTTAATTAATTAATTAATGAAGAGTATTTTAAAACATCCTCCAGCGGTTAAAGCTCATAACTCGAATCTCGCGTGTACGTTGGGTCTTATAAAAACGCGAATTCTAGTAGAAATTTTAGTAGAATACTAAATGAGAATAGTAAGAATATAAGCTACAGCGGCAAATAACCGTTTGCAATTGGAAAATACCGATGTAGATGTTGGAACCCGTTTAAACCGTCACATCACTCCGCAAAATTGCATCGCTCACCCAATTTGTATTCAAGAAGTTTTTGAAACATATTCATTTATTATACGAGCTGCGTTCACGCTTTGGAACCAAATCGTATTGAATATTACTTTCTGCAAAATAAGTCACGAATGACAAAGAAAAGCTAACTTATTCAATGGAGGAAATAACGTGTCACACCACTTGAAGAACAACCAAATCTATAAGCATCAAAGCTCTTGTTTGTATCTGTAATATATGTGCTGTCAGTCTACTAATCATCACGCTCCTTACGTGCTGGGAGCCTTTCCGTTTTAAAATAACGGACACTTGTCCAACGCAGATTTGCGGATTTCACAGATGTCATATCACATATCGATATCTATGCAGGCTTCGTCGCGATGTTTTCCTTCACCCTCAATTTCGTCCTATTTCACTACACTACGTGTCTGTAGAACACACGCTGTGAAATTACAATTATACAGATCTAGTAGTCCGCCAAGCCGCCATGGTCAAACGTGGCGGGTAGACTGTCCGTCTCTCTATACTAGTAAATTGGAAAGTCCAAGCTCAGCCTTGGGACTGATATTATGATAGACCTAGTAGTCTAAAACAACGAATGAACGTATGGGCATGACGAATTTATAACGTTTAGTTGTAGTAAAAATCACTACAGAAGACTCAAAACATCGTATTATAGAAAATTGAAGTCTTAATAATGACATTTGACATTGAAGCACTTGGTTCTTTGGTGGTTATTAACTCCATTGCAAAACATGTGGAAAAAGCTACTTAATAAGCTCTGCAAAGGGAACGTAAGGTAATATTATTAAAATCTCGAAGTATTTCACCAATCTTTCTTACATACAGTTCATAATGTTGCACATAACTCCATCGCCAGAGGAATAAAATTTAATAAAAGAATTCCCTCGCGAGTTCTCCGTACGATGGCTTGATCTTGGAACAGTCCTTTACTAACCTATATATTCAAGTTCTATAGGGTTGCTAAATATACTACCTACATATTTTTTAATATCAAAAACAATGCAAGCAATTATATTCATTAAATTATGATTTCCTTATACTTTTCATAGACTTCTCGCTTATTATCCGTACAGGCTTATTATTTTTATCCGTGGAGGAACGGAGACAGAATACAATATCTTGCGGCCTTTTGGTCTGTCGTAAAAGACGACAAAACAATCCACAGCCAGGTGGTAGGGTATTTGCCTGTCTAAATGGATATTACCCTTGATCTAGAATATGCTACCATAACAACACTAGCCAGCTTCTAGTACCATCTGCGAGTGCGGTAGCAGATTGGTAGCACCTTTAGTATTCTAAATGTTCATAGGCGACAGTAACCATATTTCATCACATTTGGGCTCTCAGCCTGTCTGCTATACTCCAACAATAAAATATATATGTATATATATTTTTTTTATATATACACCTACTAGATTTTCTTTGCCATAGAAATCCCTATTAATATTTTAAATGCGAAAGTAACTATGTCTGTCTGTCTGTTCCGTTTTCACGTAAAAACTACTGGGCCGATTTGGCTGAAACTCAGTATATATATATATATATATTTTCGATGCCGAGAATGAACATAGGATACTTTTAATCCCGAAAAATGGGATAGGTTCCGGGATAAAAATATGTTTGTCTTTCTGTTTGTTATGCTTTTACGGAAGAACTAATGGGCCGATTTGGCTGAAATTCGGTACGTATGTAAATTAAATACCGAGGGTGGACAAGGGATACTTTGCATTTTGGCCTTTTCGGTAATTTTGGCCTTTTTGGTCATTTTGGCTATTTTAGCCTTTTTACTCATTTTGGCCATGTTGGTCACTTTGACCTTTTCGGTCATTTTGGCCATGTTGGTTATTTTGGCCTTTTTGGTCATTTTGGCCTTTTTGGTCATTTTGGCCATGTCGGTCATTTTGGCCTTTTTGGTCATTTTGATCATTTTGGCCTTTTTGGTCATTTTGGCCTTTTTGGTCGTTTTTGCCTATTCCGTCATTTTGGCCATGTCGGTCATTTTGGCATTTTTTGGCCTTTTTGGTCGTTTTTGCCTATTCCGTCATTTTGGCCATGTCGGTCACTGTGGCCTTTTTGGTCATTTTGACAATTTTGATCATTTTGGCCTTTTTGGTCATTTTGGCCATGTCTGTCATTCCGGCCTTTTTGGTCATTTTGACCATTGTGACCATTTTGGCCTTTTTGGTCATTTTTGCTATTTTAGTAATTTTGGCCTTTTTGGTCATTTTGGCCATTTTAGCCTTTTTGGTCATTTTGGCCATGTCGGTCATTTTGAACATTTTGGTCATACTTTTTATAACTAAAATAGATGAAAGTTTGAGTGAGAGACTAATCGTTTCTCAAGTTTATAGATATAAAAATTCATAATCTATAGAAAAAAGTGCGATAGTATCTGTCTGAATACTGAAAATGGACATATATACTTTTCATCCCGGGAGATGGGATAGTTTGCGATATAAATAAATTTAAAAAAGTAAATCTTATGAGGGCAATTAGCACCAATATATAAATATAAAATAATTTGACCTGTTTTATCGCCGGCTGTTTAATAAACAAGAGGTAGTGCACTAGAGTTTGACCCGCGGCCGAGCCGCGGGGTAAACTCTAGTATATAATAAAAAGGACTTTTGTATTGTGTAAACTTCTGGTTCAAATCCTGTAGAAACCATTTTTTTTAATTGCAAAGTTCAGCAAACAGGTAGAAATAGTTAAATAATTAGGTGAAAAATAATCCTAGGATTCATCGCCGTTAGGATAAGTACATACAATAGATTATAAATTAAATAAGTAGGACATAAACTAATTATACTTGTTATGTAAATTATATAAAAGAAATGCTACAGGGGTTAATTCCAATAATACCCGGACTAAAATATATAAGAGTAGCGATTCCGTAGACGTTGTCCTGCCCTGAAAAAATAAAAAAACTAGAACCCGATTCCAACGCCACCTAGCGAGTCTAGTTGCGAATCTAAGCCATCCCGGGACCCACTCAAACACATTTTTTTTACGGCTTGGTTATATAATTGAAGTTTTAGTAGGGATTCCTAATTTTTTTCTAGTAATAAATATAGCTTATATTAATCTGGGATAACGTCGCATTCTAATGGTGAAATAATTTTTGAAATCAGTCCAGAGTAGTTTTTGAGTTAATTCGTTACAAACATGCAAAAATACAAATCTTTCCTCTTTATAATATTAGTATACATAATATATAATCACTTCGTTTGCAAGGTTTAGTCTTTTGCTATCGAAATCAACACTTCTGAGACCAAAGGGTCAGCAGTTCAGCACTCAGACCATCACACTACACATTATTTACCTATATAATACAGAAGTATTAAAAATGAAATACTTTTTAGATTCACCTAATCACACGATAAACACCGTGAATGGAATCACCTCTATGGAATCCCTTATTGTACGTACATTGACAAGCACTTAGCTTTATACGTTTCCAATAAACTAAAGGTTTTAGTGTACAGACAACCTTATAATATGCCTTGGTCAGACGTCACAGTTTCAAAAGATATGCAAAAATTCTTTAGAATCCTCCTTTATTCATTTCATCGCAATGGCATAGCAGGAATGCAACGTCAGAAGTTCAGGAAACGTATTTTTGTGACGCATGAAAAGTATTGTGTGGAGAATATTTCGGTATACTCGTAGTTAGTTAATATTTAAAAACGATATATATATATAGAGAGAAACAACCAAATAAAACAGCAATTAGCTGCAGAACAATAAGTGGAAAGATAGTTTGTATGTGAGACAAATGTCTAAATATATTTGTCTTATTTCTACGGATCCCTAAATAAAGCATATTATGTAAAATACCCCTTAAAATCACAGAATAAAATAACGAATAACTCTCCACAGATGTAAAGCCTGATTTACATTTGTATTAGTTAAATAGTTAACTTGCGACCACTCATCGTTGAAACTGGCTTCTATACGACTTATTACTTAACTAAACAAAATCTGTCCAAACGATACTAAGAACTTAACTTGCTACCTACGAAGTTCATATATATATGTATATAGTCTATCTATCTATCTACGTAAAGTTACAACTGATCGATACTAACGACATCAAAGGCACATTCTAAAGTATTGGAATTATCATTGCTACTATATTCTTCATATACGATATAACCAAAACAGATTCTCGTTCCTTATATGAACATTAATACTTACATTACAAACAGCGTATAACTATTCAACGGTGCTTTCGTGTAACTGCTCCCTAGACGACTGTTTATTTCCTAAAATGTTTGTCTGGGAAGGAATGCCTTTTCCGTGTCTCCGCCGTCTGTTTTCGAGCAGTAATTTCCTTCAAACGCACAATAAAAGCAATTCCATTATGAGTATTTATTATGAATAATTTTGCTTTGTTTTAAGTTATGATGATTGAAGACGCTGGTTGGATTGTGATTTCAATGACTTATTCGGTATTTCCTTCTAAGCACTTAAGTTGAGGTTACTTAGTAGCTAAAACAATTGCTTCTCGTTGTAATTTAAACTTGAATCCTGGCTGAGAAATATACATTGCTCAGGCAATATTTTGAAGTATTTTATCAAAGAACTGATTAATCAGATATCATCAGTACGTGATAATTGTAACAATATGCAAAATGTCTCCATATTACATTTTGGAAATCTTCCCTATTTGATGAATTTATAATGCCAGAAGTAACATGACATTCAGACCGTCATCATTATTAGAAACATTTTAGTGCTTGGCTTGATTTTTATGTATATCAGAGACAAAATTTTATTCCTAAACCAAAACTTGTTGACCTAAACAAATAATTTTGGGTACAAACTTTCCATACTGTAAACCTTAAATAAGGATAACGTTTAAAAAACTACCTAAGCAGTGTATGCTTTTGGAACAGGTTTCAGGATTCGAACAAACGTCACTGGAATGAAACTAAAACATATTAGCTACTGAGATAGGTAGGTACTAGGACTTATTTTCAAGTCATGGTAGCGTAATGGCTAGCGTACGCGCCCCTAAATCGAAGGGCGTGGGTTCGATCCTGACCGGAACGCATGCACCTCTTAGTCAGTTTTCTGATCTAATGTGCATATTGTTACAATTACCACGTGCTAACAACGGTGAAGGAAAACATCGTGATGCAACCTGCACATCGAGATAACCGATGTGTCAAACCTGCCAAGCCGCCTTGGACAAGCGTGGCGGGTATACTGTCCGTTTCCCCTATAATGGGAGGCCCGAGCCCAACAGTGGGACATTTATGGGCTGATATTATTATTTATATATTATTATTAGGACTTATTCTGAACATTACACCTCACAAGAATAAGAGTATACGTCCATGTTCAATAAATCTCTATCAAACAACTAAAGTAAACTCATTTCAATATAATACAGCCATAAATAAAACATGAAAAACTATTTCCCAAAAATAAAAGGCAATTGCGTAATTGACTTCATTGTTATTATCGACAAACAAAAATTATGATTGCAGCACATTTCCATTAAATTATGTTTGCGCATACATATAAAATAAAATACGAAACATTTTCGGGTGGAGGAATGAAATAAAACAGCTATAAACTTGGTAATAATAGTCATATTTCAATGTTACAGCTCCCATCGGACGGCCGGGGACGGATTGAGCGACCGAATGGACAAATCCCTAAAATTTGAGATGACGACCCTCAGATACAAAGTTGCCAGTGCGCTGTTAAAGGAAAACTATGAGAAAACGGCTGCATTTTGCGTATTGTAAATGTTATATTACTACTGGATTCACGCCTGTATCATTTGTTTTATTAGATTATTACTGACTAGAGATACGGGGAAATGAAATTTTCAAGTTGATTGTTTCGATTATTCAAACATTTGAATGACTCACAATTGTTTTCACTCCCTAGCAGGATTTGCCTAAAAAAAGAGAACTTTGCCCTGTTTCGCCTTACAAATCTCTAAAGGGCAACTGAAATACACTGAATCTTATTATCAAAGGTGTCTATTAGAGATTTGTCTACAACAACCCAAACCATATTTAGCCGGTTCCACATGTGTGTTGTGGAAAATGACATCGCTTGGCTGCGTTTTCGATACGAATTAATTTCAGCACTTAGTCTGGGACAAATGTACATATAAAAACAGTGTGTACCTTCTTATGAAGTAGTTTTCCTTTATGTATTAATCTTTGATACGTGAAAGTGAACGTTTTGATTATGTATTGTTATTCCCTCATTATGTTTATGAATATAAAATATTTAATGACGAGTTAAAACAAAGTTAAACAAAGTTAAAAACACATTGCATTGTTACATGCATACAAATAATAGTCGGTCTCTGTGGTTGAAATATAAACCTTTGCCCGCCTGGCTCATTGGAACGCAGAAATCCCGAATTCGATTCAGGACAAGGTAAATGTATACTATGGTCTGGATATCTGGAATCGGGCCCAGATTTGACCGTAGTATGTTGTTACCCGTATCACAAGTATATATTTTTTAGCTTGGGCATATACAGAGTATGGGGTCTTATTCATAGAGAGTGCAAGTAAATTTGAACGCCACTTTAAGGACCATAAAGAAACGTTCAAACTTACTATAACTTTCCATGAATGATTGTTAGTGTTTATCTGTTTATTATTATTAAATACAGCTAATGGATGACCTTAAGAACTTTCTTTAGAAGCCGTCTGAAAAGCGAGAACACGAAATTAATTAAAGCAATATAATTTTCATTCATTACTCATTTATAAATTTATCATTAAGTAAGTTAAAGTTCAAGAACTCAGTTTTGAAAGTTATATAGAATGTAATAATTGAGGTTAAACACAATTTATTTCGAAATTAGAAGAACTCGTTTTCATAACTTTTACTTGGCATTCGTTTCACAATACTGTACACTCATTTTAGTAACGTTTGTTTGTCTGCTTGCAAACGAACCACCTAGAGGTAGGTGGCTACCGTCGCCCATGGTCATCTGCAATACTAAGGAAGCCGGGGCGTTGCCCACCTCATTGAGACTAAGTATATAGGTCTGTTTACGCCCTTTTTGAAGATGCCAAAGCCCTTAGTTTGTAAATGAGAATAGTAGAAATAATAAACATGTTATAATTACTTTTAAGTGTGGCATTGACTGCATCAACTTCTTCGCCAGATGTCATTAGGATGAATATTTGAAGTTATACTTCTTTAGGCGCGTTAGGGAAAAATGATGAGAGTAAATTTTTACGATGCGCGCGCACGCCGTCACGAAAAAATCCTACACCATGAAGTTAGCTATAGTCAACCGACACCCTGAAGTTAGCTATAGTCAACATTTTAGTTTTGAAGTTATACTTTTACGATGCGCGCACACACTGTCACGAAAAACCGACACCCTGAAATTAGCTATAGTCAACCGACACCTTGAAGTTAGCTATAGTCAACATTTTAGTTTTTCTATTGTTAGTGTCGTTTTTTCTACAAACGTAATAATAACGTAATAAGGCAAAAGATAAAAAATTTGAAAAGATTTTTATCTTGATACGCCAAAGAAGTATAACTTCTAACGCGTGTACATAAGTACACACATACACAATTTATTTTTTGTTACTTTACATGGGTAATATCTGAGGTAACTTACATAGATACATATTGTCACGACTGTTTCCCATTGGGGTAGGAGTAAGTAGGGATGATGGATACTCCAACTGCTACGATCCTAATAAATACTTTTAGCTTCATCAACTTTTATTAATCTCTTCATACATACACGCTTATTTAAAGTGATCTTTGCCCTACTTCAAGATATCTTAAATTTGATCACGATGAGTACGTCGCGGTCGACTGGCGCCGAAACTACCACTCTCTTAGCTGTCATATACTTGTTTTGTGATTCTGTTTTTATTCATTCACTAACTTTTTTTTATTATGACACTAGATAAATGAAATTGATAAGACTCAGTTTTCGATATATTCGTTACAAAAATGTTTTAATTAGAGATATTACTCTTTTATCCAACCTGAAAGTACATTTCCATAAACGTCAATTTTATTACGAGCAGAATTAAACAGTTTGAAAGGTACTTAAAAGAAAATTAACCATCTCAACATTCATATTTCAAATCTTCAAAAACGAGAGGGTCTCAATTTGATTGGTATAATTTTTACGTTTCTGTTTTCAAAAAAGGTTTAATACTACTTAAAAGTCAACAATAGTTGTAGGATGTTGATTACTTTTTATAAGGAATACAAGTGTGTTTTTTATAGCAGGAGTTCAGCAGACACGCAGACGGCCCACTTGATGGAAAGCGGTTACCATCGCCTACGGACATTTGCAATACCAAAAGTGCTACAAATGCTCTCTTAAGGGAGAGTGGAATCTGGTCACTTATGCCGGAACACAACTCAAGGTTGTTATGGCGACATACTTTAGACCAGGAGTGATAGCCATCCAGTCGGGCAAATGCCCTTCCACCTGGCTGTGGGTTGTTTTGTCGCCTCTTACGACAAGTGTCAATAAAAGTTCAACTGTTTAGTGAAATGCATCCAATCAAGCTGCCACAAAAAACTCCCTACAATTTTGCTGAGGCTTTGGCTTTTTGTTATTTTAATTTTTTATTACTTATGGACAGCTGACACGGACTGGATAAACAAATCGTGTAGAGCGAAATTTAAAGATAAGAAAAAAGATGCGTAGACTAACGACGTAGCTGCTGTAACTCGTAGCGCGTAGCTCAGTGCCCCTTTTCATAACAATATATTATGTCCATTTTGACAGTTTTCCATCATAATATGTTTCTATCCATTCTTTTACCGTAACATGTACCATAACATATAAGTACTGCGTATATGTATATATATTGTTAAAAGTGGTTTATTTGCCTTCCCATATTTGGAATTCTTTTGTTTACTTTGTGTTTAACAGTTGCAAATAGACAACAGCCTATTGTTATTGTTTTCGACTTTGTTGGCCGTTTGCAGGAATAATTAACCAGGTGTGCGGATTAACTCAGTGAACGCGGTCCTTTGTTGTATTATACAGTTTAGTATAAAACAATGCCCGAACGGAGGGGTGGGGCAGTCAAGCGAGGATTACGATACGAGATTCGATGAGCGATATAGTGACAGACTTTGCGCGTGTTATTGAATCGTGTGTTTGTACTAGTAGTGTCTAGTTATATTTGTTCTTATGTTATACGTGTTTGTAAAGTTATAATAAATTCTATAGTAATTCCAACGGCATTTTAATTCGAGTCCTGCGTAACTCTTAACAATATTATACTTACGCAGGTGGAGCAGGGGCATTAAAACTTAATTTGAATATTTAATTAATTTTATAATTGTGAGAAAAGATATCAAATATTTTGAATTTTCATTCAAAAGCTTTACTATTGTAGTAAGTAAAATAGTCTCTAATTTAAAATCATGTATTTAAGTACTAAGCGAAACTTTAGATGTCTCAGTGCCTACTAAGATGCATAGAATTTAATATCTTCTTTTCATAAGTAAAAAGACATTGACAACTGAAATGGAAAACCCTTGTCTTAGCAATAACAATCCAGATAGACTTGGGAATTTGATATTTTGTGAAGGTTAGAATTTAAATGAGTACCTATTATATACAAGTTTCGAGTCTTAGTTGATTTAAAAGTCTAGAACTTTATTAGCGTTTCGTAGCTATATAAAAAATAAGCGGTTTGTTGCCTGTTTGACTAAAATCACTCAACTACGACGAAATGGATTTGTTGAGCTTAATCTGTATCTATATCCATCAATCTATACTCTATAGTAAATCTGTAAATGGTTCGAGTTTGTAAAATGCGTTTACAAATGTAAAAAAATAAGGGGGAATAATTCGGACTAGGAGATAGATAGATAGATAGATAGATAGATAGATAGATAGATAGATAGATAGATAGATAACACTTTATTGCACACCAAAATATACAATTACAAAAACAGACCATTTTTACAATATTTTCTAGGCAATACAACAGGCGGCCTTATCGCTCAAAGCGATCTCTTCCAGGCAACCTAAATAACAGAGATTGAATCAGGCGAAATAGGTGGTGCAGGAAAAAGGCAATAGATACACAATACAAAAATACTCAACTAATTTAATAAATAAATATACAAATACATACATACATATATACATAGTCATATATATACAATAACACATAAGTTATTATAATAAATAAGTAAATGTCTTAGCATGATTATATTAGTAAATCAGAAATAGCTATTTGTGGACAAATAGTGTTTTCTGAGTAAATTTCTAAATGTTGGTAAGGATTTGGCCTCTCTGACAGTAAGAGGCAGCATATTCCAAAGTTTGACAGCCTGCACCGTAAAAGAATTATCAAAATAGGATGAAGTGTGTGCAGGCGTCAAGAGTTTTCGATACGTATCATGGCGCAAATTGTGGGCAGTGGATAGGCGAAGGAAATTAAAACGTTCCTTAAGGTACTGGGGACTATTAGGAGTATATAATATGTTATAAAGGAGAGTGAGAATGTGAGTAGGAGATTCCGAAAATGCATTTTTTCGAATTTTTGTGTCTGTCTATTGTTAGATTTAAATGAAACTCGATACAGAGCTAGCTTATATCCCGGGTCGTAACTTAGGATACGTTTTATCTCGATAAATAACGACATCTTCGTGGTATAGACGAAAATAGCGAAAAAGATGGCACTGCGATCGCATCTTTTTTGGAAACTACTGTACTGAACGTATATAAATACTCGACATAGTACTAGCTTATAACCCGAGCTACTTTATATCACGATAAATAATGTCGTTTCCATGAAATAAATGCATTATCAAAATGGATGGCGCTGCAATCGAGTTTTTTCAATTCATAACGAATACCTACGTTGTCATAAACAACATCTCATTCATTGTACTGCCTACTTCAAATCAGGTTGGCTGCGACTCACCTCTGTGTCACTGCGCAATTGTGTAGACTATATACTTACTTAGACTTAGTTTCTTTGTTAGTGTAATGAACTTAGTAACAAGTATGTCATCGGCAAACCTTCTGTGCACGATTTATAATTAAATGTGTATATTACCTAACCTAGGGATTTTCACGCGTCATGGCCTCGGGGATAGCTCTAGTACTATGATAAGTCTATTTACACGTCTTATCTTTATTAGAATTATTACATACACAAACGCACGCACGCACGCATGCACATTTTTCAAATTGGACAAGTACATTAACAATCTACCCGTAAAACTTCAAGTTAAAATTTTGTTGTGATTCATTTTGTCACTTGTCAGTTGAAGTTTTTCCACGTGTACGTTGCGATTCGTTTTTCCACTTGTCCGTTGCGACACATTTTTCCACTTATCCGTTGCCATTCGGTTTCCACTTGTCAGTTGCGATTCGTTTTTCAACTTGTCCGTTGCGATTCGTTTTTCAACTTGTCCGTTGAAGTTTCACTTCTAATATGTGTCCCAGCACACATTTCGATTTTTTTGTTTAGTATAGTATAGTTTGTAGTTTATATTGTATTTTTAATTACTAGGTCTATACAGATTTTTGCAACAAGAAATCAGGGTCGTGGCCACCTTACACTTATGACGAATAAAACCATCGAAATTCCTTAACTTCTTCAACAAAATCTCTAGGTGCCGATTTATTATTTCCCAGGACACCAAAATTGTGTGTCTACACCTTTCACACTTTCAAATTATATAAGGTGAGACAAATTGTATAAAAAGTTATGGGGTAAAGCTTCCAAAATACTTTGAACAATAATTGGTTTGAATATTATTCGTTTAGGAATTTTCGATTAAATACTTTGTATGGCTCCGTTGCCATGTAATGAAAACGCGGGACTTTTGACACTTATACCGAAACCATGGTTTTCCGCGAAGTGCCAAGCACTCACCCTGTTTATTTAAATATGTCCATTTCATTTATTTTTCAACCTAACATCTGGAAAGTAAATGTAGAACAATTTACTCGAAAACACACCATCTAAAGATTGTATGGCGAAGTTGCTTCGCAGATAAGTTAGCTTGGACAGCGCTCGTTTACCACCGAGTCTGGGGAAGATTTATTCACGAAACGTAAGGTAAAAGAATATTACAATTTCACAGATATACGTTACACCTGGCGTGAGTGACGTGAACACTTAGAACTCACTTAATATCGCGGCCCGGGAATGGATATTCTATTTACTTAAACCGGCTTTATTTGACTTAACAAAACTTGGAGCTATTTAAAATGTTATTCGTATATAAAATTCATAAAATATATGATGCTTTTAAGCTCTCATACCCATTTTGCTAAAAACAGAATACGTGTATAATTATCTGACGCCCGTACATCTGTAGAGAGCTGTCAATGTGTTTCAGACACTTTTCTTGGATCTAATAGTATCTAAGAAAAGTGTCTGTGTGTCTGTTTAAATGTAAAATAATTATAAGTGCTTCAACGCATAATGTATTGAAATCGCGAAGTTTTATTTAAAAAAAAAAAATTAACTGACTTCTTTCTACAACATCCTGAAGTCGGTGCCAAGTAAAACATAAAAATCACTATATTTTGTTGTTCCTAACCTCGCCGAAATTGCAGAAACTAGGTTATCTACAAGCAAATACCAAGTTACCTGAGCGGACCATACCTAAGTTCTTGAGCGAAGCGGTACTTCAAAATTTCGAAGTTTGCACTACAGGAGAGCTCCATTACTATCTTAGTAGAGCTCATCTGAAACGGCACGCTGCACTTCAAACGCACTTTGTCCAAGACATCCATTTATAAACTTGTGGTCCTTTCAAAGGATTTGAAGGGAGTCGAAAAACCAATACTTAAAAGGACTTAATATTGACTTGGTTTCTTGAATGTGTATTTTGTTATTACACATTATAAAAAAATATCACAGAAAATCTGAAAAGTACATGTTAGTCCACACACAAAGGGTTCCGTAGAAGTGAGTTTTTGTGATTTGACTAGAAAACCTAAGGAAATATTTATTCTTTAATACCCCAATTTCAAAAACTACTTGACCTCTTTTTTAAAACTATCAGCTAATTGTTTTTTTTTTTCAATTTTCCACTTAATGGTTCAAAAAATAGGGGTGGGGTCACAATGTTTGTGACTTAAAAGAGACTCTTGCTACCTACAAAAACAACGTTACCTTTTTAGAATTTATTAACAATACATGAACTATGAACATTGAAAAATAAATATTTTCAACCTTTAGTTACTTATGGTAAAGGTCAGCACGAGTTGCGGTCGTGGTCGAAGCTAAACTGAACCATCTATTAGTACATAATACTAGGGATGTGACACTGAATGAAGAATATCAATTACTTGATAAATGATTTCGTTTCAGTATAAATCGATTTATAAAAGTCGGTTTTTGAAGAAATAATCGATTACTTTACATAGATCGACCTTTTGTAGACGAAAAATTGCATATTTATTTAATATAATATTAATAACAAAACTAAAAAAATTATATAAACAATGTATTAGAATGAAAATAATATAAGATAATAAATACAAAAATAACCTATAAGACGACCTTCAGATTATGAATACAGATTCGAATTATTGACACAAATTTCCGTACTATTAAACATTTTATTAAAGTTAAAATAATATAAAACGACCAAAATAAAACTACAATTATTTGCTCTTAAAACAAAAAATAAAAAAAATATTCCTTAAAGCCACCGAAGAGTTTTACCGTTATTTTCACACGTTTTCCGATGTTCACTTTTAGGGGACTATTTACAAAAATTGATTTTAAATTCATATAATCGATTTGACCCTTAATAAAATCGATTATAAGAAAACAAAAAATTGATTAAAGTAAAAATCGATTATTTTTCACATCCCTACCTACATAATACTTGAGATACCTACGCATCCATTTCCAAAAGTTCAGATAAGATAAAGAAACAACGCTTAAATACCACGCATGCAAAGATCTAGTGCAATAATAAAAGTTACAAAAGAAGCAGCGGAACAATACTTGAAACAATATTGCTCCACTAAACAGGAAATCGAAATACAAAATGCTTTAACTAAATCAACAACAATGTTGCGGTAGGGCAAATATCGCAACGGCACCGCAGTAAGCGAAAATCATTTCTCACACACAACGGGTTAATAAGGCACACCCTCAACCCGGTTGCAGCACATCAGTAATTGCGTTCTAAGCATTCAGCCTTTGAGCTTTTGCCATTGTTCAAAGGGCAATGGTTTCCCCTCTTTATTATTATTTCTGTCGAAAACATTCCGCTGATCGCGCTCGACTTTGCGCCAACAATACATATTTTTGGAACTCTCCATTTGTATTCCAATATTCGCGGGATATTGTTCTTGATAGTTCTTTGTTCCCAGTTCTATTCCAACAAATAAACAATTATTAATTATTCTCTTGTGGACGATATACAACAAGTAATATTTGGTCCGTTGCTTTAGAAGTTTTATTCCTGTTATAATATAATAATTTGGAAGTTAAGTTCGAATATTGGGATTCCGTGGTTATTTTAGCAAAAACGAATCCCTTTTTAACCGACTTCAAAAAGGGGGAGGTTCTCAATTTGATCGGTATGTTTTTTTTTTTATTAAATCTGCGTCCGTTCTTCTGTCGGTATTTTATTTTAAAGGCAGGAGAGTACTATATGGCGTTTCATAATAGTGGAACAAATTTAAATTACAGGACTACTATCCCTATTAATATTATAAATGCAAAAATAACTCTGTCTGTTAATTCCGCTTTGACGGAAAAACTACTGGACTGATTTGGCTGAAACTCAGGCGGCTCACTCGGCATCATAAAAAAAACCGAGGATGTACTTTTTATCCCGAAAAATGGGATAGTTTTCGGGATAACAATATATTTGTTTCTCTGTTTGTTAAGTTCCTACGAAAAAAGTACTGGACCGATTTCACCGAAATATAGTTGGTATATATTTTATTTTAATTTCGAGGATGGACAAAGTATACTTTTTATCCCGGATAGTGATAGATAGGGATAGATTTATGAAAATCCCAGAAAGTAGAATAGGTGTTTTTTTGTGATTTGCCATTTTGATCGATTTGGTCAATGTGGTCGATATGGTCGGTGTGGTCGATGTGATCGGTGTGGTCGATGTGATCGATGTGGTCGGTGTGGTCGATGTGGTCGATTTGGTCATTTTGGTGCACATAATAATATGTAGTGTTAATACCGAAAATTGACATAGATACTTTTCCTCCGAACATAGTTACTTTTCATCCGAGAGATGGGATAGTTTGCGATATATAATATAGTGAATCTTCTGTTTCAAATAGCAATAAAATAAAAAATTAATACATTGTAACCTATGTTGTAAGCTCTATAAACAAAAGGCACGCACCAAAGGTAGACCCGCGGTGCAGCCACGGGGTAAACTCTAGAGTCTAGACTCTAGTATTATATAAAACCCTTATCATCATACTATTTTACGGACCTGGTATAAAGCCTAAACGCGATTTAGGTATAGATACACTCTAACTATGGTTTTCTAACTACACCACTGATTTCACCCTTAGAGAGAACGTCGAAAAAGTTGTATGTGAGAGAGAGAATCCCAAAATAAGTGGTACAGTAACCCCTGAGGGTTGTTTTTTTTCTCAGTGTACTACTTATGCCGTACATTAACCACCCCTACGTACACCCACGATAATCACGTCGTGTTGAACAATTTAATGAATTAGCATCCTGACTTATAAAAAATGTATGTTCCTCAACTTTTGAACTATGCGGTACAAAATCCCTATTACAATTAATAATATTATAAATGTAAAAGTAATTCTGTATGTCTGTTCAGTTTTCAGGGAAAAACTACGTACCGATTTTGCTGAAATTCGGTTTATATGTAATTTAATACAGAGGGTGGACAAGGGATACTTTTCATCCCGGATAATAGGATAAATTTATGTAAA
The DNA here is from genome assembly GCA_949752895.1 of Dendrolimus pini. Taxonomy (NCBI): domain Eukaryota; kingdom Metazoa; phylum Arthropoda; class Insecta; order Lepidoptera; family Lasiocampidae; genus Dendrolimus; species Dendrolimus pini. The sequence continues at coordinate 8,238,596 of OX457139.1, forward strand.
GGTTACCCTAGAAAATGGGATGGGTTTTGGTTTTTTGTGGTTTGACATTTTCGTCATTTTTCTTATTTTGGTCATTCGGTCACTTTGGATGTTATGGTCATTTTGGACATTTGGTCATTTTTGTCATTGGTGTGGTTATGTAGTTTACAAATAGATAGATGGGGATAGATAAATAAAACTAGAACGGGTTGAAATAGGGGATGAAAGTTCCTATGTGAGTACAATAACAATATAAAAAATCATCATCTATAAAAAATGTGATAACTACTAGGAGTATCGGTTTTGCTGTAGGTAATTTTGTTTAAATGTAGTATATATATGTATATATATATATATATATATATATATATATATATATGTGTGTGTGTCGGAGGGAAGCTTTAATTGGACGTATCGTTGACTGGATGTATAACGCACAATATCATTTGTTTACATTTTAATTACTTCTAAAATTCTTAATGTAATTTAATTTGATTTGTTGAATGTTTCTATAACTTAAAGATCGTTCTAACCTAATAAAAGTTATGAATATAGTAATTTAATAAACGACCAATCAAAGCAGAGCATATGGCGGAGCGGAGTCAGCGCCCTCTATTCTTTGAGTAATATCTACTTGGGTAGACTGAGGAGTTTTTGTGACACATTCGATTGGTGGCAACAGGTCGAGTTGGACCTTTGAGAGTTTTAAAGAAAGTATTGAAGTTGAAAGTATGAGCGGGTGACCTGAACCCGCTGCTCGGTCTAAACTATGTCATAATGTTGATCAAATCTAAATTAAATTGTATAAACCGTGGCTATTGTGTTTTATGCTCTCATTTTATCCTGATGACGCCCACTAAACCTGCAATAACTAAAGATGTCGTGAGAACGAGGCCGTTCTGCGACATATATATATATATGCTAGCCATTTCACTGGCCACCTCGCCACTATTTCACTGGCCACCTCGCCTCTATTTCACTGGCCACCTCGCCTCTATTTCACTGGCCACCTCGCCTCTATTTCACTGGCCACCTCGCCTCTATTTCACTGGCCACCTCGCCTCTATTTCACTTTGTAATGGCCACCGCGCCCGCTACAAAGCTTAAATAAACCCAAACAAGCACTCTGCTACCCCTGAGCACTAATGACTACTTCAACATCCAAGTCAAAATAAACTTTCAAAATTTCAAAATAATATCACAAATTCACAATCTTTGACTATCAGACTAAAATCTTTCACTCTATATGTACCTCTAAATTTAAAAACTACCTATTATAATAGTCAACTGCATTTACCACGTTTAATAATTATTGAAATTCCATTATTTTAACTTCAAACAAAAGCCGTGTGAACGCATCAGTCATCCGATTCGCTAACAACACTTCTCAATCAGTCAAACAAACCAATACATCTAAATGAGTGCTGTACTCTCAACCAACCCCCGCTGAGCGTGGCTCGGTTGACACTTTTTGACCAAAGAAGGCAATCAGAGCAACGAAGGTTGTCACTCTACGGGCTCTAGGGTCGACAACTTATGAAAACTCATTATAATAGAAGAACAAACAAACTCAAAATAATTTTCCGATTAACAATGCGTTCAATAACTAGGGTATTCACCCTAATTCGAATTTGAAACTATCACAAAAATAGTCTTAAATAAAAAAAATCAACTTACCAAAGTGTCTACTAACGTAAATACCCCCTGTGTACCTTATAGTGACTTTCAAACTTCTTCATAGCCACACTTTCTTCACGGTAAAATTCTAATCATCTGCATCTAAAATGTCTTTCATATAATGCCTGTAAACTTACTTTTACAAAAAGATAACATAGCGTAGCAATAATGTGTCATAACCACTTTCCACTATACGTTATCTAAGTAAAAAAAACTCAAAAACTAGATCCGATTTTCACATAAAAATTATTGGAAGGTAAACTTGAAAAGACAATGAATTTCATGCACATCGTTTATAACATACAGAAGTTTTCTTATCTTAATCAGAAAACCAAGGAAAACGTCGCATAGGAATAATATGTCAAAGGCAACTTTCTACCATACATAATCCAAGTAAAATAATTTAAAAAACTAGACCCGATTTTCACATTATAAAAACTCTTGGAAAGTAGACTTGAAAAGACAATGAATACACGCACATCGTTTATAACGAACACAAATTTCTTGTAAGTAACCAACTCCCAAAAATAATGATGAAAAAGTATAACTACCTACCTATTTTTTGGCAACCATATCGTAATTTTTCGTACACGAAAAATATCACTTGAATATGAGGGTAGTAAATTGTCTACCACAAACGATGAACTATAATTTTTTTTTTTCTCGCTCTCTTCATTTTCAGAATTCGCACTAAAATAATAATGAAAAATTACCATACCTCCTGTGCCAAGTAGAATAGACACGTAATTTTTACCTTAGATTAGACTTCACGATCCATAAAACTGCCTTTCTACTCGCTGTACTAACGTGAATTTGAACCATTGCTGGCACACAGTAGGCCCAACGGTGACCAAACCATGCATAGGCCGACACACCGCCGCTCCACAGGCACATTCAGGACGTCACCACTACGTCGCTGCTATTGCCGCCGATGGCCCCGACATGCCAATCGTCCTCAAATGCTTTTGCTTCCACTGTGGGCATCCTTCAATCCATCAGCACGCCTTATTTATACTGGCAAGGCTTCGCAGTCATTGCTTTCATTGTGGGCGCAAGCTGAGATCCCACTTCTGATGTCGCAGAACGGCCTCGTTCTCACGACATCTTTAGTTACTGCAGGTTTAGTGGGCGTCATCAGGATAAAATGCGAGCATAAAACAATAGCCACGGTTTATACACTTTTAATTTAGATTTGATCAACATTATGACATAGTTGAGACCGAGCAGCGGGTTCAGGGCACCCGCTCATACTTTCAACTTCAATATTTTCTTTAAAACTCTCAAAGGTCCAACTCGACCTGTAGCCACCAACCAAATGTGTCACAAAAACTCCTCAGTCTACCCAAGTGGATATTACTCAAAGTATAGAGGGCGCTGACCCCGCTCCGCCATATGCTCTGCTCTGATTGGTCGTTTATTAAATTACAATATTCATAACTTTTATTAGGTTAGATTGATCTTTAAGTTATAGAAACATTCAACAAATCAAATTAAATTACATTAAGAATTTTAGAAGTAATTAAAATGTAAACAAATGATATTGTGCGTTATACATCCAGTCAACGATACGTCCAATTAAAGCTTCCCTCCGACATATATATACTTTTCATCCCAGGAGATGGGATAGTTTGCAATATAAAATGAAGTCATCTTCCAGGGGCAAATATATAAAAATGTGATACAATGTAACCTGCTTTTTAAACAAGAGGTACAAAGCCATGGGGTAGTTGTAAATTACAGGGGCCAAAATGTCAAAATAATAAAAATCTTGTTGTGTCTTAAGAAAATATAATAGTTATCCATTTGAGTCATAATACTTAAAAAACCTATGAAGCATCATTTTACCAATTAGCTATTTTGAAATTTATTTAAATTCTATAAATCTTAGTTCAAACTAGATTATTTTTGAAAGATAATATTCCATGTTTTTAAGGTTATTTGTTTGATTATTGTTGTTCCGACATTCCAGCCACTTTTCATTTTTTTTTTCACTTTTTATTATGTATACAAGTCACGAAAACTTAAGAAAATATTAGATAATATTCAATTAATATAAACAAAACAAAATAGTATTAATATTAACACAATGTTTATTTTTAGTCAATTACAATAATAAATCTACAACTAAACAATCTAATTCTATGATTCATTTAGACTTTGCTTGGACATTTGTTAACTTTGTGGGATCATATTTATATGTTTTCTGTAAAGGTCCTTTGCCAGCTTTTGTGAAAATCATCTCATCTATCCTCTGTCTATCTGCCAAGTCTCTTGAAAGTTTAAGATTTGTCCAAGACTCTTTTGCACCTTCAACAAAACCTTTCTTTTTTATTGGCAAAGTTTCTGTTGAGTGCTTCAATAATTTAGGTATCTTGAAATATTCCCTAACGGCTGGAATTTTCAATAGTCCCACTTGTCCAAGTGATATGAAATTACTTGAACACCAATATACAAGTATTGCACCAGGAAAGTTAATTGTGAAGGGAATCATAATTAGTGGTATTGCTCTTAAGAAGTAGCGCATCATCTGCATGTTTGATGCGTCAAGTCGCCCTCCGTCCACACCCAATTCAATTGTTGCCCACATTGTTGCACTTGTTACTAATGGAAGCAGAAAAAACTGATCAGGTACAGTCAAATCCATAAACCACCATAGCCCACCATGGGTCATACTTTCAACTGGACAGTTAGCCATCCCTCTCAGCCCCATAAAGAACGAAATGAAAAAGGGTGCTTGTGCTAATGGCACTACCATATTCTTGAGAGGATTTAGTCCTTTCTGTTTCATAAACTGCATCATTTCTTGAGCATACCTTGCAGCTTCCAACTGGTTACCAGTCTGCCTTGCTTGGGTCATTTTGAGCTGAAGTAACTGGATTTCAGGTAGATTATTATTCATTAGGGCAGTGTTCCTTTGTGACATAATTACAAGAGGGAACATTGCAAGGCGAACGACTATGGTACCGATTACAATAGTACCCCACCATGGCACATCGAGTGATACATGGAGATACTCCAAAGCGTTTTGTATAAGCCCCACTGGCCCCCAACCACCGAGTCCTAAGCTAGCAAAAGTTGGTTCACCATTTGCAGCAAGTGATTGCACTGTCTCGGATATATCTGCTATAGTAGCAGGATCTGGTACTGGTGGTGGTTCTGGTATATTGTCCAATAAAGGAACAATTTTTGCTGCATCGCTGCCGCCGGTCGAAGCGAATCTTACAGAGCCAGCTGAAGAATACACATAATAAACCTTTGCTTTTCTAACCTCCAAGTTTCTTTCACAAAATAAATTAATAACTGCACTTCGGCGGCCATGTCTACTCAGTAGTTTAAACATTTTTACAAAATGCAATTAAAAATACTTTATCTATAAAAAATTAAAAATTTTAATGCAATCAATTTCGTAATTTCGGCACATTTCTGACATTAACATTTGACATACAAAAGAATGAACATAGCGAACTAAAAGAATGAAACACTTATGCTGGTGTGCACCGACATTTAACCGGCGGTTAAAATAAAATAATCACTGTTTTTGCATACATTTTTAGCGATTAATTTATTTTAACCATCGGTTAAAAGTCGGTGCACACCAGCCTTAGTAGGCTAAATAAAACTTTAAACAATACTCGTTGACATATACGTAGTATCCATAGTAGTTTGTGGTTGAAATTTATTGTCACCTTTGTCTTCCGTGATCACGGCAACTGAAAAGTGGCCAAAACGTCGGAATAACCACAATCAAATAAATTACCTTGCTTAAAACCGTTAAAACGTAGTTTTATTGTAAAAGAATGAACATTGAAAACTGAAAAATCTTATTCACTGTTATTCGAAAATGTATTATCCATCCAGCGTTGCAAGTTAAAGTAAAAAAATTAAGTAATTTCTAATCAAATTTTTTGTTAGTAATGGCCGGTTCCTATATCTTTTCTTCATTCATTCGCTTGCCCTACCATCGGTTGAGTTTTGACATTACTTGTATGGAGCTTTGTCAAATTTTTACCGATAGGTATTATGTGTAGCTCAGCTAAACCGTAGTTTATCAACTGACGCCATTCAACGGAGTTCTTGTGACACCTCGGAAGGCCACATTTGACTATACAGTTCACATTTATCACAAAAACACATAATTACTACTCAAAAACTATCAACATCCTACAACTACTGATCATTTTAGAGTAATTTACACATTTTTTAATAATAAACCTGCACTGCACAACATCTCCTTTCAGTTCCCGCCAAAAACTCCAAATAACTTAGAGTAGTATTATACATTTATACCCCATAGATAAAACTTATGTGAAATTGTGAATAAAAAATTTACTTGTAGTAAATTTTTACCCTGCTAAGAAAAATTAACCAAATAAAATCCAAAATAATAAGATACCGTAGTATCCAAGGAATATATATATATTACTCTCTTACGAGAGGTAGTATCCATATCCATAGTAGTTTGTGATAATAAGTACCTACCTAACAATTTGATGGTGCTTCTTACTTTGATGTTATAATTTATTAAAAAAATATCGGTATTTCGGTAAACAGACATACAGAAAGTGATTTCAAATAATTTTAGTATTTTCTATGTGTATTATTCGTGGACGTCTAAATGTTTTGGACATTCATCCCTCTAATTTAAAATATACCCCTTTAGAAACCTGCCTTTCTGAATTTAATAATTCAATTCACTCCAAGCAAATTAGCCAAATTTCACAATGAAGATTACTGTGACTACTCTCAATGATGAGATTTTTGTTTTGGATGTTTCTGAGGATCTGGAATTGGAAAATTTTAAAGCATTTTGTGAAATAGAATCCGGATTTCCTGCTAAGGATCTGACATTGAACTTCAATGGTAAACCAATGCTGAACGACAAAAAATCACTTAAAGAACACGGCGTTTGTGACGGGGATGTAATCGTACTTCTGCATATGGTGCAGTCTGCATCCAATTTGAACCTAAATGATTCTAGCCAGGGTAATTTTATCTTCATTGTTTATTTTACTGTTCTAAAATTGTTTGTTTTTACTATAAAATTTATAACAACAGTTCAACCGACTTTCAGCCTTACCTACAGGCTTAGCAAATTTAGACTTCAGTAGTATCCATGTACCAATTGGGGCTAGTACTTCAATGGCCACTACAAAGCTGCCAGCAGAAGAAGATCCACAAATTATCAGACAAATTTTCTTAGCCAATCCAGACCAACTAGCTTTACTTAAACAAAATAATCCCAGACTTGCTGATGCACTCCTCAGTGGCAATTTTGGTGAGTTTAACTTTATATTAAAACATTTAAATTTATTTATGAATTGAATTTTATTAAGATTATTCGTTTGTAGTATTAAAATCCAAATCATACATTTTCCATAGACACATTTGCTTCTGTGCTTCATGAACAAATGCTTGCCAGGAAACAGCTCCAACAGCAAAGAATAAGGTATTATCTCTATGAAATATATTATCATATAATTGCATTGTAATATTGTATCTCTATGTTCAATTCACTGTTGATTTTTGTTTCTAGAATGATGAATTCAGATCCATTTGATACAGAAGCTCAGAGAATGATTGCCGAAGAAATTAGGCAAAAAAATATTGAAGCAAATATGGAAGCAGCAATGGAACACAATCCAGAAACATTTGGAAGTGTTGTTATGTTGTATATAAACTGCCATGTTAATGAGTAAGTATGTCCTGATTCTGAAGTTCTACATTATTATTTTAAAAATTTATAAGTTTACTTGTAAAGTCATATTATGTTAAAAAATATGTATAGATACATAATACTACGTAATACTTAAATAATTAAGTTATTTGATGGTAAAATTTCAATGTAAACTGATAATAAAATTTATTATAAATTAAAAAGCTGAAATCTGAGTACATCCCTGAACTTGACATCTGATGGTTAATATAATTCTCAATGTTGTAGCTAAGAACAGACCTTGAATGCTTAAATTGTGCCTTTATGCTCATGCTTCTAGGGAATACACTTAATATTCTCTGTGGATTTTCCTATGCCTACTACTACTACTAAGGCTACTTTGTTACTTACTGCACATAAATTGACTCTAAATTATTTACTTTATGTGTGTGGTAACCAATAAATAGTTTTCCTTCTCTAACATGAACATCCAAGTAGTAATAATGGACATTTGTTTGATGTTTTCCAGGTTTCCAGTAAAAGCATTCATTGATTCTGGTGCACAAACAACCATAATGTCTGCTGCATGTGCTGAAAGGTGTAATATTATGCGTCTGGTTGACACGAGGTATGTATTTTAGTTGGTTTCATTTTGATCATACTGTTTCTTCTTCTTCAGCCAATAAAAGTCCACTTCTTTATTTAGGCCTCCTCAAGTCTGTGCCACATATCCTGATTTTAATACACATATGAACATACTGTTTGGTTTCCAGATATTATATATGAATATCAATTTGATGTCTGACTATTTTAAATTATTAAGGTAATGCCTTTAATGTTTTAAAAATACAACTTTAACAGCAGATAGTACCGCATAGATTACACAGAACTGCTACAACCACTATTTATATTATCTTGGTTAATAACTGGGTTAATGCGGCTTCATTTTTTAATGTGAAACCCATTTATTGATATCTTAAGAGGCTGCCCGGAGACAGTCATATGCAATTGTCAATTTTCATGTCATTGACCGTTTCAATTGAAGGTATGAATGATGGAGCTTCATACGATGTGTAAATTGCTCACTCACATTTGCAATCTGTCCGATATATTACTTGACTAGCGAGCAAATGACCTAAATCTGTCAATCGCAACGAGACGTTCAATTGATACGTCATCCGCGATTGTCAATGGGCTTCAATCACGTAACCGCGACCGCGAATAACAATGGTTTCAATTGCCTCTATAGATGATCATTTGGTACTTCAATGACATAAAAATTGACAATTGCGAATGACTGTCTCCGTGGCACTTTACAGATGGGCTGGTATTGCTAAAGGTGTTGGTGTACAGAAGATTATAGGACGCATTCACATGGTTCAGATGAAAATAGAAAAGGACTTCTTGACCACTTCATTCTCAGTCCTTGAAGAGCAACCTATGGACATGTTGCTTGGTTTGGACATGCTTAAACGCCATCAGGTTTGCATCATCTTGGTTAAAAGGTATAGGCTTGGTCCTATACCAATCACGCATTTGTCTTTATCCATAAAATAACAAATTTTTACAAAATCTCTAGAGCCCCTCTAGAGAAGTGACATTGGGGCTAAATGAATAGAATGGAAATGTATAGGAATGACATATGACAGTTCAATTTCAGTCCCAAAATTGATATACTTGGTGTCTACACTGTCTGTTTTGTTCACAAAATTTGCATTTTCCAGTCAAATTTTTGTCTTTGTTTTATTTTATGTATATGCCTGGCATTTAACATCCATTGTACAATTGGCAAAATCAATGCTAATTGCGTTGGTGCCATAATCCTCCAAAAAAGAATATGAGATAATATTTAGCCCAATGATATATCATTTCCCTTACATTTTCTATTCTGTTCGCTTAGCGGTAATAATACCACTTGACTAGGGGCGCAAAAGCAGGAGTGTGCTTTGAAGTTTGTCACCCACAAAATCAGCTTAGTACTAATCTGTATATATATAAATTTGTGTGTATGTGACTGAACTCCTCTTAAATGGCTGGACTGATTTCAATGAAAATTTTTATATGGGTTCAGGTGGATTCAAGAATGGTTTAGATTCACAGTTGGACCGGTAAGTGGCGCTGCAATCGGGTTCAAAGTTTTTTTTCAAACAACAAAATTAATGGCCCGTGGTCTCTAGAGACATAAATTTAATTACTTTTTCTTGGTTGTTCTATAAAATTCATTCTAACACAAAATCGATTCTTGAAATTACCTTTTGCATTTTGGAATCTAGGGTTTTTATACATAATGTGTCAGTGACAATGTACTGTGATTCTGTGTCATACATGCATATGTAACCTTATTCTTGGGAAGTGTTCATCATGTGAAAATATAACTTAGTTTTGCGTAAATTTGGTCTTGTGTAAATCTTGAGCCTTCGTGCATATTACTATTTTTTCTTTTTTATACAGTGTAACATTGACTTAAAACACAATGTTCTTCGTATTGGTACAACGGGCACTGAGACTCCGTTCCTGCCTGAATCTGAGCTACCTGAATGTGCGCGCTTGTCTGGTAATTCCGAGGATGAAACCCCCAATCAGTCATCGGAGAAATCCAAGCAAAGTGAGTGTACCAAGAACAAACAAATTGTGGCTTGTATTACATTTTTTACAGTTTAAAAAATTAACAAGCCATTGTAATATTAGTATTTTTATTAGTTTATTATAATGTTCATAATTTGGTATTATGATCCATAGACATTGACCTATAGATGTGAGCAATGCTCCTTGTCTGGCATGATTTTCATCTTGTAAAAGTGTAAGTCGTTGCTGCAGTGTGACATACTAGTTGAAGCAATTTAATACACCAATCTTGTTTGAAGCAAGCTTGGCTTTAACCTTTGACAATTGCTGCCAAATACTTGTATCTGTGTTGTTTTTTATAGAGGAACAATCTAAGTGCAAATGTGATTCGCACTCGGACACTTTCTTAAATATGAAGCTTACCATAATTATGTTTTGAACAAGAAATTTTAAATTTATAAGTATTTATGTACAGGCCATGCAAAGAAATAGTAGCGACTAAGGATATATTATTGAAGGCACTGGTTAACCTCTGAATTTTATTTTAAGTTATATTATTAGAGGTATTGTTTTTTGTAGGTCAGGATACAAACAAGCGTTTTCAGTAAGAATGTGGCATTGCCTTTCATCGAACAATTCTGTAAGTTTAATAAGTTTATATTATATGTTTTTAAGTATATGCTTATTTTCGGTTATAGTAATTATGTTTATAGGATCCATAAAATATAATAATAATAGAACTAGATTGCAGTGTAGTTTACAAATTTCCATTATTATAGAGTATAATATAAACATACCATATGTTTTGGGATTGTTTGATAGATCACAAATGAATGAATGAATGAAAACTCTTTATTGTTCATCATAACTTAAACCTAGACATTTTATATAGTACAGTTTTGGCAAGACTTGTGCGTGTGTGTGTGTGTGTGTGATTGCAAAACATTCCTAAATAATAGTCTATAAAATTTGGGTTTTCTAATCACAACACTATGTAGGTGACATATTGTTACGAATTTGTAGGATGTATATTCGAAAATACCGTTGGAATTATCACAAAGTTTATTAGAAGCACACACAAATAATTCACAGTTCTTACAAATATAGCCGACTACAACAAAACTAAACCGTAGGGCAGAAAATCTAAGAATTTGCTGTCAACCAGCGAAAACCGCATCGAAATCGGCCCAGCAGTTTTTACATAAATCCCGAACAAATCGACAAACAGACCAAAAAAATCGAAAAAAATTGTACTGTATTTCTCCATCGTTTATACAGTGTATTCCAGTTATTTTTAATTTGAATAGTTCTTAATAAAGTTAAAACTAAAAACTACCATAAAAATCCTGGCACTATAGAAAAGACAGTTTAAAATTATACTTGTTTACAGTAATGTATTATAACAATAATTTGTTTTCTTTCATTTACAGCTCAATGTGTGGAAGACATAGTATCTTATAGTAATCTGTGGCATGGCAAGCAAGTCAGCCCTGCATTAAGAAATACTGGATTAATATTTTACTTCGAAGATTTATTTACTTCATATATATATATATATATATATATAAGGGTAGCAAGAATGGATGACGGCAAAACCTGCCTATTGGCAATAAAAAAATGAATATATGCCATTTGTAGATAAGGGAAAATAAATTAATAGCCGGTTCCTATATCTTATTATCCATTCACTTTCCTTACCAATGGTTGAATGTTAACATTACTTCTATGGAGCTTATGTAAATATTAACCAATAGTAAAGCATGAGCGATTGGTAAGATAGGAACGGGCTATAAGTCCACTCTCTAAAATTTTTATGACAACTTTAAGAATCCCACAGTGGCTGTGCGTTTAGAAAGGAAAAAGATAGGTACATCTAGTTGGACAAATCACACAAATGCGTGCATATACAGCTACAGAAATATAACCCTATCTTACAAGCTTTTAAACAAATATTCCTCACTATGACAACATAGTTTATACTCTGAAAGTTTCAAATGTTTGCATCAGACAAGTCTTAAAATTAAAATATTAATGCATCCAGTTTTATGAGATGAAGGTAAAGAACAAAGAGTACATTGAATGTAAAGAACTTATAATAAAACTACGTTTTACGTAGTAGTGTTTGTATATTTACAGGAATTCAAAACTTGAAATTTTATTTATTCATTTAGGTTTATGGCTTGGCAACTAGGCCTTTAAGCCAGATCTTAGTTTACAATGTAGCTTCTTCATTTTCTTAAGCCTATGTGTAGCACAGCATAGACCATTCAATTGGTTAAATGGTCTAAGAGCACAGCTCAACTGTAGGTAATCAGCTAGTTCCATTCAACGGAGTTCTTGTGACAACTCAAAAGGCCACATTTGACTATACAGTTCACATTTCCCACAAAACACATAATTACTACTCGAAAACTATCAATATACTACAACTATTGTTCATTTTAGAGTAATTTTACAAATTTTTAGAAAATGAAACTGCACAGCACATCTCCTTTCAGTTCCCGCCAAAAACTCAACTTGAAATTTCCTTGTACAAGCAGCAAAAGTGGTTTGTTACATTTTAATGAAGAAAATATATTTACAAGCTAAAGTTGTTAGTTAAAAATGGTTCCGATATAGAAACTTGGTCGAGGTCAGCCTTTGACTTTTCAAACTAAAGAAGTTTTGTGTAATTTGTGCAATTATTTCGAAAATAAGTGCAATAGCAATCCCAGCAGTTTTATGACTCCCGCTGAATTAGTTGCTAACATGCGGTATAAACTTAAAACAAATGAGTGTGAAAAAAAACTTAAAAAAATCGCTATTAACTTATAGATTTATGCATGTTTTCAATTTCCTGTTAGTGCTTAGATCTTTCGGTCCTTTTAATTTAGTCAGGTTATTCGTAGAATGATTAAAACATTACATGACAGATAGCACTGCCAGCAGCCTTAAGTTTTTGCTTCACATATATTTGTTTTCTAAGTTATTTATATATATGTAAATATTTATAAAAACATAAATATTTATAATAAATAAATATTTTTTAATATATATTTAATATATTTTTGAATACATTTCATTAAGACTCTTTATAACTAACCAAAGTAAATGGAGTCATTGAAAAAATAAGTGCCAAATTACGACAGTGTCAATACTTATTAATGTAGTTAGGGATGGCTTATTATGATCTTATTAAATTGAGTTAATCGATACCTTGACGATTAATGTATCGACAAACCCTACGTAAATAAAATTGTTAAATGGAGTAAAGCATTCTTTACAATGATATGTGCGCTAACTTATGTAGTATACACATTGGTTGCATCTGCATGGCTAACAACTGTTCCCAATGCAAACTATTTCAACGTTATTACATATTTATGTGCTATATTTTACGGACTAAAATGTATTAAAAAAACAATCTATTTGTTATATTAAGACATATAATGGAGTTTTTTTAACAACAACAACAAATCATAATACACAAATATTCTTACCAATTTAAACATTGAAAGCTGTGCAACTTTTTAAAATTGTACTGTAGTTTTAATTATTACTTACAAAATCTAAGAACTTAATCAAATATAAAAACATAATTTAAAACAATAAGTTATTGGCAAGTTTACTGTTTGGGTCCAACAAACAGAAGAGATAATAGGTGGAGGGTCCGGACCAACTCCGACATAGAAAACCTCGCGGCCGAGCCTCAAATAATTGAATAGAGAAAGGCTCAGTATCTCCGCTGGCTTGGTCACGTAGAACGGATGGAGGAGGATTGGAATGTGAAGAAAGCATACTTGGGGTGACCAGTCAGTATCACTAGAAAGATAAGAGTGGATCACCTAAACGAACTTCACAACTGAGAAGACTAGACACTGTTCAGGACAGAGGAAAGTGGCGCGCTTAACATACTTAAGCATATATTTGTATATGATGACATTCTTTTTATTGATTAAAAACGTTAATAAATATTACATCCTTCATTCTTTCAAAATAGATCAAAAACATTATGTTTACGCCAGTGATATTATGATCTAGAATTTTGTCGTACCTACGTCTCACAACACGACTCGCTTTAGCTCTATAGGCTCTTGAATGGGCTATAGTGAGAGTTGTCGGCTCAATTTCTATTACGTGTCGCTTCTGAGCTAAAGGAGTAGTACAGTATATCCCTCTTTACTTTTTAACCAGCCGTTTTGCAGAAATTAGCCATTTTGTAGAAAGTAGCGGACGTGGGACGTGGGTCCGCTACTTCGGAGACTTCTGCATCTCATCCTTGCGATGGTAAATCTTAATATGGTTTCATATTCTAAAATCGCCTTCCTTTAGATTTTATTATGGGAGATTCCGTCTATCTGTTGTTAGTCATAAGATACTTATGCCTAGAATTATCCTTAAAATTTACAAATATCTGACAGGATTTATTTATCGATTATTCGATACTGAAATGGGTTCTATATTATGCAGTATTTACATGGTCGATAATAAACTCATTGTACCTGCCATAGACTGCAGCTCGTTGCTTAGCATTATTTTGTTATTAATGACATTATCAAAAAAACTCAAATGAAAACCATTTTTATTTAATCAAATATAATAATATTTAATATTTCTAAATAAACATGCATAGGTATTCAAATCAAGTGCCGACTTTCGTCATATTTGCAACTTATTTAACTTCTGGGATAGTTTTCTGTTTGTTTTATTAAGTGGATTATTATTAACGATCTATATGTAGTTTTGGACTCTGGCGAATCTATTAAGGAAAACTGCTTTTGGATATCGAAGTTACTGATTTATATTATGTGACCTGTGAATCTGTTTAATTCGACCGACCAAACACACTATTGGATTTTTATATCAACACAAAACTTGATGTGCAGTGATATGTATTAATGAAAATTATATACAATTTATAAATAATATGAAATTTTATTTTAAATACAGTTGGAATTCATGGTGGAAGAAATCTCCATACCTAAGCATACAATATATAGAGTATCGGTCTTATTCATAGACAGAGTAAGTTTGAACGCTTCTTTAGGAACCATAAGCGTTCAAACTTACTCTCTATGAATAAGACAAAGTGTATACACAAACCCGCTATACGTACACATACACACGCAAACACAAGAACACACACACACACACACATGCATATATTAGGTACGTTCATATACGAGTTAGCGCCATTGTTACTCGCTAGATGTGCTAGTAGTACGATTCTTCCGACTGAAGACTCTATCTCCAGATATTCAATATACTCTATGGTTGCTAAATCAACCAGAATTTCTTTGAATTCCATTAGAAGGTGCTATTGGACTACAATTGTCATTCTTCAGAAAAAAGGCCAACAATTTAGTTTAAAAAAGTATGTTTAATATTATTATTTTTATATTGCTAAATATTAGTTTCATATCAAATACCTGCCTATAAAAAATGCCAAAAAAAGAAGTAAGTATGTTTTATTATTTATGTGCTGACCGTACGCTACTACAAAAGCAAAAACACCTCGAGGCTAATTTATTTGTATTGCAATGAAATTGTACATTTCTAAAGTTGTACAGCGGAATAGAGAATTTTGATATGGAGCCGATATTAAACGTCTCAAGTGTCATAAAATAAAATTGTATATAAGAGTAAAGAATAAAATATATCAAAAACTGGTGTTTTCTTTTATAATACATTTATGTGATAGGACAATGTGGCATTTAGCCATTGAGTTATAACATGTCTAGAGAGAGCATTGCTAAAACAACTTTAAACTAAAATAAAAAAAACTAAATTTTAACAAACAAAAACGCGAAGCGTTGCTATTTCACTCTCGAAAAACTATCAATGTTGCGTGTTTTCGGGATATCAGCTAAATATAACCCTTTTTTTTAAATATCAAATATATTTTATGTAGGTAAGTTTTTTAATATCAAATATTTTTATGCAAGTTTTTTAATAATTAAAGTATTAGCAATAAAAGTTTTGTACCTTGGAACGAACTATAAAAAAATACACTTAGAAATGAACATAACACATTTTAGTATATGTAATCATTTTAATTCGCAATAAAATGTCTTTACAGATATTAGTACATTTTTATAAGTCTACTAAAAAGTTCCTAAAATATTTCTGTGATGGCAATTAAGTTTTATCTATGGACTGAGTTGTTGAGTGGCAATGAGTGGTTATTGTCGTTGTTTAGTATGTTTAGAAAAAAAGTCAATATGTCATCGAAATAAATGACAGATCGGCTCAGTGTTACCAGAGGGGGAAACCCTGCAAATTCGGGTTTTTTGACGTCGGGGGGAGATTTGGGGGTAAAGATTCTTTGGGGGAACATCGGGGGAAATATTTTGTTGTGAGAAATTTTTGGCGATATTTTAAGTATTAATAATTCATCTACAAACACAATTCTCATCACTACAATTATTAAATCTAAGTTATAATATGGTATTATTACTTTATCTTAGAATTATACTCTACTAGTGAATCATACTTCAATTCAATAGTTCATTTTAATAATTCAATTCATTCGTTCGTTCATTTACATCATTAATGTTATTTATTATGCCGTTTCTACTCGTATGCGTCGTATCTTATAGGCTACTTTCCGTTAGACTCACAACGACGACGTTCACAAATGTGGTTTTTCCCGTTCCACTTATTTGAACGGTTATTTAACCCACTTATTGACACGGGTCGTTGTTACCCTCCCCCCCCGGTGAGCTAAAATGATGACGTCATTAGTGACGTTTTCGCTACTACGGTAGTTTTGCTTTTTTATTTCTCCTTTAAAATAAGTAAAAACTGTTTTGTGAATTTTTTCTCAAAAAGCTTAAATTTGGGAATTTTTAACAAAATTTTGGGGATTAATTGACATGGTCATCTGGCAACACTGGATCGGCTCGACATGTGGTTTTTGTTATTATTATTGTGGTAAATTTTAATCGTTTAATCATTGTAAAAAGTTTACAATAAAGCATTTTCTTTAAAATATTTGTTTATATATACTAAGTCTGTGTATTATTATTCATATCAATAAGTATGGCGAATGTGTCTTATCCGTTTAAAACTACTAATAAAGCTATTTTCAAAAAACCTAGCTCTGTGCTTACTGAAGACAATTTATATTGGAAGAAATTAGGAGTAAATAGTTTTCTGAAACAGTTTACTGCGCTTTTATTGGTTTTGGTCATATTTTTAATTTGAAATTGTTTTCAGTCTCCAGTATTAGTCAAAGAATTTGGAGCGATAGATTACATAGATTTCAGCCCAGTGGAACCATATTACTTTGCTGCTACATGTTCTGTCCGAGTGCAGGTACAATTTACTTTATTAAAACCTAGATTACTCATTAGTAACAACCCATAAACGTCTCACTGCTGAGCCACACTCACAATTTATAGAGTGCTCCATTCCTTTATCCATTTGGAGTACTTCCGTAAAGTTTTAGTAGGTTTCATGAATTATTTTGATACCAGTAGTACTTGAAATGTAATTGTAGCAATATTCACATTAAGTTACAAAAATACCTATTATGCTTTATGGCCAGGATTCAAACTTGCATCATTTAAAAAGTGAGTACAAGTGCTAGTGTGTTAACCAATAAGCTACCATTACTTAGAAAAAAGAAAATGACTGCTATTTTGATTTAATACTAGAGGTTTCCCCGCAACTATTCTGTATACCCTATTGAGTAGAAAGAAAATGACTACTATTTTGATTTAATACTAGAGGTTTCCCCGCAACTATTCTGTATAACCCTATTGAGTAGTTCTATTTTACTTACATAAAAAAAATTAATTGCATTTTATATATCATGAGCAAAGCTGTGATATAAGCTATTATATATAAACATTCCTTGAAAAATTGTTTAGTTAATGGTAAAACTGCTTAAAAATCTGTTGTGTGGTTCAGGAAGCTAATTTGATTTGCTTTGGTTTTATACTGTGTACAAATAAAGATGTGTTTACCCTTTACTCAAAACACTGTTTTCTTTTATTTATTTTTTTATTGCAGGAGTTCAGCAGACAGGCAAATGGCCCTCTTGATGGAAAGTGGTTACCATCGCCTATTGAGATTTGGAACACCAAAGGTGCTACAAATGTGCTGCTGCCCTCTTAAGGGAGACTGGAACCTGGTCACTAATGCCAGAACACAATACAAGGTTGTTATGGTGGCATACTCTAGAGAGAGACCAAGGGTGGTCGCCATCCAATCAATCAAATCTCCTACCACCTGGCTGTGGGTTGTGTTTACCACATAAACACTTGTTTCCACTTTAAATTTTAGTTCAATGATTTAAATTACATTTCATTTCAAAGTACGTTAAAGTTTAAATTACATTGAAGTTTAAATTACATTGAAGTTTAAATTATGTTCCAAACATAGTTTTTATGTCTTCTTTCTAATTTTTATTCATGCTGTTTAATTATCTTTAATATAATATGAATGTTGTCATAGTTATTAGTCCTTTATTTTACATAATTTAATATCCAGCAGCACTATGGGTAATATCATGGGGAATTATTACAACTTATATAAACATATAGCCTGTCATGATTAGAATAGGAATAATTTGTAAGTTTTCATTAATTGTGTACAATAAGAAGTTGTCAATCTATCTATGTTATACAAAAAATAAATTGATTTTCATTTTATCCAAATTTTAGGTATATGATCCAATTACAAAAGTAGTAGCCAAGAACATTTCAAAGTTTGTTGAAGCAGCCTATGGTGGATGTTTTAGAGCTGATGGTAGGCTCATAGTAGCAGGTAGCGAAGAGGCTGCTGTGAAGTTGTTTGATGTACAATCTAAGAATGTCTTGCGAGTTTTCACTGGTCACACTGGACCTGTAAGTATTATTTCCAAAAAAATATTAAGAATCTATATTAAAAAATATATAATTGACACCAATCAATCATTTAAATATATTCTTAAGTATATAATATAGTAGATCACTCAAATTCAAAGGGGTAATAAAACCCCTGCAAAGGATTAGTATCGGCTTGCAATGAATCAAATTGTGCCATTGACTGTCTATAGTTTATACCTTTGCAACATAATATCAAATAATATTTTATTTAATTATTGCAGGTTCACAGAACATCCTTTACAAAAGACCAAGTCAAAGTGCTCAGTTTTTCAGATGACAAATCTGTTTCAATGTGGGATATTGCTACAGAGCAAAAAACAGCAACATTTGCTGAACATACAGATTACATCAGAGCTGGAGCACCTAGTCCTATATCACCAGATATAATTCTATCAGGCAGTTATGACCAAACACTCAAATTGTATGATTGCAGATCAAATGATACAGTTTTGACTGTTAATCATGGCAGTCCTGTTGAATCTGTTGTATTTTTACCATCTGGAGGTATCTTTATTAGTGCTGGTGGAACAGAAATAAAGGCTTGGGATATTTTCAATGGTGGAAAGTTGTTAGCAAATATATCTCAACATCATAAAACAGTAACAACACTAAGACTTGCCAGCAATAACAGTAGGCTTATGTCAGCATCTTTAGATAGACATGTAAAAATATATGACATATCCACATTCAGGGTTGTTCATAACATTGACTTCCCTAATGCTGTACTAAGTATGGCCATTTCTGAACATGACGACATTCTAGCTGTTGGTATGATTGATGGAATCATTTCTGTAAGAAAAAGAGAACAACTTGGTAAGAAATCAGTTGAAAAACAAGGGCTTTACAAATTCACTCCTGATCATATCAATATTCCAGTGCAAACTAGTAATTCTGGTATTAAACAAGCAAAGCCTATAAAAAGTGCAGAAAGTGATGCATATTTGAGAAAAATGCAGTTTGATAAAGCTTTAGGTGCTGTTTTAAAAACTTATGTTGTGTCAAAACAACCTGAAAATACTATTGCAATACTACAAGAGCTGCTAAGAAGGAAAGTTCTCCATGATGCTATGGATAATTTAAATGAAAAAAATATTGGGTCATTATTAAAGTTTTTAAAGAAAAACATGGGAGAAACACGATTTACAAGAACTTGTATTGATACAGCAAATGTATTTATTGATGTATTCGAAAATCAATTAACAACATTCTCTGACCAGAATTTACTTCTATTCAGAAATCTACAGAAGGAAGTTAAAGAAGAAATAGAAGTTTGTAAGAAAGTCAGTGAATTAGAGGGAGCTATATGTCTGCTTATGGCTAGTGCTCATATAAGTACAGATAGTAATGTAATAGAACTTAATGATACACTAGCACCTTCATCAAAGGCACAAAAAGAAATAATCATAGATGTCTAATAATAATATATAATATTTTAACAAGTTTTATTTTGTTTTAATGATACTTTTAATATATCAATGTCATTGAGTTATAACATGAATGTACTCTGTGGTACCATTTCTGTGTTGAGAGTGTTTGCCAATACAATTGATAAGGGATACGTAGTATCCATATTAGTTTGTGGATAAGGGTGGCACCACAAAGTATTAATATAATAGAAAAAGCGGCACTGCGGTAGCAAACGATACATTTTAGAGGATACGCCAAAAGTTATTAAAGAGTGATCTAGAAAAATAAAGATGGATCGAAAGATTTCTGTTTTGATTTTTATTATCAAAAATTACAATAGATTAATCACTAGATCACAATACACTTTTTCGCACAGCAATATGTGTAACTTATAGACTACGTAAACAGTTGAGGTGTTGTATACTGGTGCCTCGAGAATTTTTAATTCATATTGTAGTTTTTCGTACGCCAGCGCTATTGTGGTATGTTTTTAACCTCTATTTTCAGCATACTGCTGGACACTTTCAAGTTCACAAATCACTTATACTATCTCTGTGACTTATACTAGAAATTCAAGTTCCCCTCTATAAGATGCTACTATTTATCTCTAACCTCCATACCATTCCAGCATCCTCCAGAGTATGGCACTGTACGGTGCACCCGTGTGCAATCACGCCTTCACCGCCACAACAAGACTGCTGAGAAGAACTCAGAGAACACTGGCGTCTAGGTCCGTTCGAGGGTATCCTACGGCGGCAACACTTTTAGCGGGAGATCCGCCCTGAGAATTGTAGGCGGATGTGCTTGCGACAGAATGCCACGATTAGGGGCCTGGTTTACTGCCGGGCAGAGATTGAGGCGATGAGGACCGCGACCATGTTCCAAACTAGGCAGAGAGATTTAGAACCTCCGGAGGCCGGCAGTTACAGTGGAGGCGATATCCCTACCTTAGAGAACGCTTTAAGGAAGTCGGCATTATGACGGTCGCCTGCCAATATATTTTTAATAATATAATTTATATTCGTAATAATTAGAGTGCCTACTTCGATTGTCGAGTCGAGTTTCGAGTCTTTCCTTTTATTGTGTCTTGGTATTGTTGAGTATGCACTGTTTCCTAGGCTCCATTAATTCTTCAAAAAGTAATTCTCTAACATACTTCTGTATAAAAGTTATTAAAAAAGAATGAACTTGAGATATAAATAGAATAAGAAATATAAAGAAAAACAATATTTAGCTAGACATGTTGCTGGGGAGTTTCTTGCCGCTTCTTCTCCTTTACAGTAATAACACGTTGCGAAGCGGTGTACATATAATAGGAAGTAAATTTAAATTTTAACTTAAATGTATGACCTTCAAAAAGTGTTCTCCAATGGAACTTATTTTGAAGACAAACTTGAATTTGAATACTTACTGTGATGGGTCGCGCGGAAACGCGGGACTCTGACCTTTAGTATGACGTAGATATTTACCGGGCACGGATGCTTCGATAAGTATTTCCATCAGACTGGTATATCTGCCTTCTCCTGAGTGGCGCGAGTGCGGCGCACTAGACATTGCGTTTCATACGCTGGTCGAATGCACTGCATGGCAACCTAAAGGTTCGAGCGCGAGGCCATCGTGGGGCCGATCGATTCGCTGAGGGGACTGGTTGAGGCCATACTCCACAGCGATGGTCACTGGTCCGAGGTTTCTTCCTTTTCCTAAGTAGTAATGTCCCGCAAGGAAGCCCCTGAGAGAGTAAGGGAGAGAGTAGCGCACGCGCTCCACGGACTCCGTCTTCAGACGCCTCCGGAGACACAGGTACACACGAAATCTCCCATGATACCATCGCAGGGGTCCGCGCATCGTGGGGATACGACGGGTCCAACGTCTGTTGGTGAAGTGGGTCACTGCATCCCGGAGTGAACTAAGCTCTTTGCGCGGTTGAACAATGGGCATAGCTTTGCTCGTCATCTCATGTTCTTCCACACAAGCGCCGGCTATGGGACGCAGGTTTAGGTTTAGTGGAATAGCTGGTTCCGGCCAGAGTCTTCGCAAACGCTGCGCGGCGCTTATCGCCGCGGTCCGGTCCCATTCCCAGAACCAGCATGGTAAGAAATGTATTCTCCCTGTGCATCAAAAAAAAAAAGATAGCATAAAGACATTCCCGTTAAACCTTCGCCAGGCACTCAAATAAAGTCATTTGTAATATTTCTGTCAGACGTCAGGATTGTGGAGTTTTTGGCGGGAACTGAAAGGGGACGTTGCGCCGTGCAGTTTTATTTTCTAAAAATGTGTAAAAATACTCTATAACGAACAATAGTTGTAGGATGTTGATAGTTTTTGAGTAATAATTATGTGTTTTTGTGAGAAATGTGAACTGTATAGTCAAATGTGGCCTTTCGAGTTTTCACGAGAACTCCGTTGAATGGCGTGGGTTGTAGGCTACAATACAACTGCGCTACTATACGACGATTTATACATCAGACTTGGCTGTATGGACTAAGATTCCTTTGCCTGCCTTTGTGGCGAAGTCGAACTCTACTCTACTCAGGATTGACAAGCTTATGATGACAGTGTTATTTTCGTGATGACCCCAGTTGTTGTCATGTCGGGTCGGATAAAATGACGTTTAACTGGAACTCTAAATAAAAAGTATATACTAATTTAATTTTCGTTGCAACTCACGTGGTTACTAGGGAGTTGTTTAAATAATACGCAGTAAATACAATTTATACATAAGAATAATATGATAAAGGTAAAACAAACAAACTTTTTAAAGTTAATCTTGTGAGTTCACTTCAAGGGTTTCTTGTCTTGTTAATCCTATTTTTTTAATAAAAAATTGTGTTATAACTTGTAGTTTTGAATGGAATTTTGAATTATTTCTTGGTTTTCTAATCCTTTAAAAACAAAGGTTATGACTGGATTGTAGTTTTGACATGGTGGTTTGTTTAGTGTTAAATGTTGTAGGTGTAAGTAAATAAGATAAGTGAAACATGGAGGACCGGAGAGTTGCAGATTATTTTGTAGTCGCAGGGTTGCCCGACAATCCGGAATTATTGGATGATTCCGATTCGGGACACCTGAAAGGATATAGCACTAAAGCTCCAATTACTGATATTGGTAAGCATCTTTTTGATAATATTCATAGCCTCAACCATAACTCCCGATTTTTTTCCTTTCTTGTATTTAATGAAGCTGTAACAGAACTTATATATTATCACTAGGTGTCTCCCACGGTTTCACTCATGTAGAATATCCAAAAAAGCCAATACACATATACATTTAATGTTATTTCAATTTGTGAAGGTATATATTTGAGTTCAACAGTAAACAATATTTGGAGTTATTGAATATTGAAGTAAAGAGTAAAGATGGTAAATCTATAGATGTTTATGTACAAATTTTAAGTAGCGGGGTGGTGGAATGAGGTGGGGGTATACTTACCACTAGTACAACCCCTCTGGTACAGCTATCTTCATTTTATTTAAATAAACACTCCCTTATTTTTTCACTAATATTGCACTTATAAAGTTGAACAATCCTTTGCAAGTCATAAAGAAAGCCTGTAATGAACAGAAAAAGACCTAAAAACAGTGTATGTTGTCAAAAAATGAAGAAAAAACACAACAGAGCACATTCACATACACTACAAGAGTAACCATGAAAATAATCAAGGGGTGGTGGCCATCCAGACAGGTATATGCCTGCCCCCTTACCACCGAGCTGTGGGTTGTTTTGTCAATTCTTACAACAGGCTGCCTGGCCACAGGAATTAGTATTCTTTCTCCATTCCTGCATGGATAATCATCATCTAGTAAGAGTCTTACTGCTTTTGTAGTTTTGTAAGGTCCAATATTATTTTTAGTGTTAATTTATATCTGACTTATATTCCATAATTCACGACTCATGCCAAAGGGGATGTACTACTAAGAAAACAATTTTAAAATCAAAATAGCATGTTTTTGAGAGAAATGAATATGATTTTGAAACATTTGTGTGCTAGTACTCTGAAACATTATTTCTACAAACATCTGTTTGTGACATTGTGTGAAACATTGTCGCAATGAATACATGGCATAAAATAGCATATTGACGGCCTCTGTGGTTGAGTGGGCTAAGCCTTTGCTGGCATAGCTCACTGTAATGCAGAGGCTTCAGGTTCAATTCCTGGTATAGTAAATTTCGGAAATATATTTTCTCTGTTATTTACTATGGTCTGGGTGCCTGGGATCGGCCCCAGAGTAGTCTGTTGTATATTACCCATAACACAAGCATAACTTGCTTAATTTGGGAATATACAATATATGTGTTTATCTGCCCATTATTATTATTATATTTCATTTATCATTATCATTAGCAACATTGCACAATATTCAATAAATAACAAAGAGACATCATATAATTTTTTGATTATAGCCTAAAAAATTATTAATCCAAATAAATTATGTTATAATTATCAATCTGTAATAAAATAGAAATGTGTTCATTTTATATATGAACTGGTAGGACACATCTATCTTTAGAAGATATCTAAGTATAATTTAAATGAAAAAATACATTTGATACACTTATAGACCTGTTAAATTTAACACTTAGGGTATAATCGATAAGCACACAAATGGTTAGATAAATATGTAACCATCATGCTACTTTACACCAACACAAAATATTCAAACAAAATAAGGATGCTGCGAAACATAATATCGACGGGTGCAAAGTAAATAAAGTTATCTACAAAATGATGATTTTTAGTTTATTGTACAATCGTTTTAATAAAATTCAATTCTTTACAATATGACATTATTTGTTTTGCATATATCACATTATTTCAATAAATTTTCATACGTAAAAAAGCCAGCTACGTATGTTCTTTCAAATACTAGGTACAAAGTTAATACGACCATCTTTTCGCTATCCTGTAAAGTAGCTATTTTGCAGATATCTCTTACTTTGCACCCGTCGATATATCTTCTAGTAGAAGATTTCTAATATTTTACCTTATATTCTTAGATATATAATGTAAAAAGCTAGAAAGAGCATAAACAAAAAAGATGTAATTATTTCAGGACAAACACAAAAGTTTACAAAATCAAACAAAAGAAAACAATTATGTCTGAAATTAGTATTAAAAATTGACTAGAAAGGCGACTAGCGATTTTTGTCTTGAATTTTTGTAAAGACTTATACTAAACAAAAGTAGATTTTCACTTACTATCTATTTAAGTGGTAACAGATATTATAGATAGAACCTCGCTAACCAGACAAAAATAATGTTGAATGTTTTAAGATTACCAAGTTACTATATATAATTAAATTCAAAAGCATTGTCTGATTCTTTATACTATTATATTAATAAGAATCTAGATATATTACACTTCAAGATATAAATATACCTGTTTAATATGCTGTGGCATAACACTGTTTTAGAAGTGACTGTTAGTTAGTTAATCAATTATTTATTTGTTATTGATATCTCTTTTTTATTAAGCTGTATGGACTTAGTTCCTTTGCCAGACATTGTGGTGAATAAAACACAAACACATAAATAATAAGAAACCTGCCAATCTCTTCTATTCCCCAGTTAATATATTAGTATCTAAGGCCCTAATCCCAAAGCCTTTTGTTACTCAATTTTGTCCTAAATTCAATAACACTTTAAAAAGAAGAAAGAAAGAACAAAGATTTATTTAGAGCTACAGGAATTTTTTTTATTTAAAATAAAAATAAATGCAACATAAATTGTAAAATGCACTTAAATATTGAAAAAAAAGGGCAACAAAAGTTCTATATTATATATATAAGACAAAACTCTCTCACTGACACCACACTCTGTCAAATTATCCGCTTCTATTATGTTATGTTGCAGAGAAATTACTTTTAGTCTGTTATAAGCTGTTTAAGTAATTAAAGCTTTCTAACTATCCCACGGGAACTCTTTAATTTTTCGGGATCAAAAGTATCCTATATGTTGACCAGGGATATAAGCTGCCAACATACAAAATTTCATTTCAATCGGTCTGGTCGTTTCGAAGATTAGCCGAGAACAGAGAAACAAGAAATTTAAAAAAAATCCAAATTAGTTCTATTTCACTTCTTACATCCCCCTGACTCGGTTTTTAGCATTTTTTGAATTGTACAGAAATTTGACCTCTACAATTTTATTATATATATAGACTACAGGAACAAAATTTATTTAAAATAAAAATAAATGCAACATAAATTGTAAAATGCACTTAAATATTGAAAAAAAAGGGCAACAAAAGTTCAGAAACAAAAATGAAGATGAAAATAAATATGTTTGATAGTAAGGCCTTTGTTCATTAGTATAAATACTTTATTTAAATTAGTTTTTTATGAAAATGTGCTTGCAACTATAAACTTACAATTGTGATTTAAAAAATTTAATGTGACTCTCTCCATCAAAACCAATTTTTCAGTTCAAGGGAATAAAGGTGTATTATAACAGCTGTCATATAGGTTTTTTTAACTTTTATATATATTATTAATTTATTTATAATAGCAGATACATGGCTACTATTTTAAAATGTTCACTTTACCTGATTGGATCAAATATAATGTAACTTAATTTGTGATTGGTGCAAGAACGGAGAAATAATACAATTTCCTGTAGCTGGGCGGCCTGTCGTAAGAGGCAACAACAGCCAACAACCCACAGCCAGGTGGTAGGGCATTTGCCCGACTGGACGACTGGCTACCACCCCTCATGTAAAGTATGTCGCCATAACAACCTTGAGTTATGTTCCGGCATTAGTAACCAAATTTCAGTCTCCCTTAAGGGAACAGCAGTGCATTTGTAGCACCTTTGGTGTTGCAAATGTCTATAGGCGATTGACATTTGCAACACGATTGGAAACTGCGTTCCATCAAATCGTCTGCCTGTCTGCTGAACTCCTGCAATAAAAAAAATGGTGTTAGAAAAGTTGACCAAATTTGATTTAACGTTTACCTGGAGATAACCAAGTTTGAGAAGATCTTATGATTAAAGGTTTTATTTTCATTGGGTTGTAGTGGAGAGGGTGATTTTTAAATTTAATGGAGTAAACCAGAATTTAATTAGTTTATTTTTTTAATGAAATGAAAAAACACAAATTTTATTTAGGGCCATGGTTTTTTTATTTTAATATATCTATTATTCTATTGCCAGTAAATAAATTTTATATACTGTTAATATAAAAAAATAACAAAAAACGTATTTAACTCTGATAACCTGAAGCTGATGTAAAAGAGTTAAAAAGGAAGTAATTATTCATATATATGTTGGGCTACACTAATTGATTCTCTAGGTCAATACAGATGTTATTTTAGTCATGTAGGTGTAGTTGTGATTTCTGCATAAGTGGCTTACAAATTCGACGTAGTATAATGTAGGTAGGATTGTCTAACTGGAGATTTTTTATATTTAAGACATTTGCTATATAAAAAAAATACAAAATTCATATGACCAGTGTCATATCTACGAATTTTTTATTTTTTTATTAACTTCTTTTTTTTTAATACGAAATAATTAGCTTATATAACCCAACCTACTTAATATTCTGCTACCATTTATGCTAATATCAAACTACTTCTTATTAGAAATACATTATTTATTTTCAAAAACGAACATTAAAATGCGCCTACGCATTTAAATATCGATAGGACGCATAAACATAGCGCAGCTTATTTAGCTAGCGATTTGCATAGTAATTCACTGCTGGAATTTTAACAAGCCGAACTTCATACCATATCTATGTATATATATGTAGGTCGGATAGATACAAATTATTTTTGGAACGAAGTTCCTTATCGCGCGTTGCGAAAGGGGGCTAGACGGAAAAATTAAGACCAAAAGTTGTCACGACACTTTTTGCTATAGTTGTAAGCCGTGCGGCGTGCGTGTGTTTCTCTGTCTCTCTCTCTCTCTCTCTCTCTCTCTCATTATTACTAAAATTGAGCCTACTGATTAAGTTTATATTACATTATATTTGTTAATAATAAGAAAAATATTATTAAAACTTAAAAAAAAATATTGCAATTCCTTCACTAATTAATCGAAAGGAACTTCGTTCCATCCGGGTGTCCCTTGACACCTCTCAAGTTTTTTTATTATGGTTTTGAGTAAGTGAAATGTTTAAAATGCGGTAATATTATGTTTTTTGTATAATTCAAATTCATTTATTCCTTCTATAAACTTATATCAAGACCTTATACACATCTAAAACTACTTACAAAAAGTATTTTTTTTATTTATATTGGTTAAAATTAAGGCTACAATAATTTTTTTGGCGGCGTTTGCTGCACTACACTCTATCGCGGCAACCAACACAGTTTTATTATAATATCTTAAATATAATGGAACTTTGAAAAAACTAATTCCATGATCAAAATCTATAATATATAAAAAATCTATTATGAAATGTCGAGTTTGTACAATGCAAAAAGGTGAAAAAACACAAATATGATTAATTCGGACAAGTTGATTTCCGAATATGCAACTTTTCGAATTTTTGTCTATCTGTCAGGGCTTCACATGTAAATTCCTGAACGGTTCTAAATAAAAATCGACACAGAGCTCGCTAATATTCCGGGATATTGCACCGGGGCAACTCTTAGGATACTTTTTATCCCGATAAACGACTCCGTTTCCGTGGAATAGACGCATATAGTCAAAATACACGACCCCATGGATACCCGAAGGAACTTTTGCTGGCAGATGCTAGTAATAAATAAAATAAGAACTCGCTCACGAAGTTAACTGCCATGTGGAACATGGGCTCTCAATTATAATTCCGATAGTGGTGTCAATTAATGGACCAATAGCGAAGAGCCAGCTTGAATAGCTCTCGCGTGGTATTTGGGTGAGGAGTCGGATGCAGAAGGCAGCCCTGTTGGATACGGCCCGTATAGTGAAGAGGTTCCTGTCTCTGGACCCTAAACCACCGATAACTTGTATTCTAGGCCCCACGGCCGGCGGTTATCGGTTTTTTTTAAATATGTGATTTTTTATAATATGCGAATAATAAAATAAAAAGGGACAGACATAACCTTGTAGGCAGGATTAACCCCCAGCAACTTGCCTTTCGTTACGGTCTTATGGAAACGGAGCTGCTTTATTACCATTACTCACCGGAGCCAGTTCTCGAAAACAGTCGCGCCACGCTCTACTGGAATCGATCAATTATCACAGAAAAGACTCTTGTAGCCAATAAACCTGATATAGTATTTGTATATGTATAGTAGATCGGTCTGCGCGACGAACAATTCTCATTGACATCAATATCCCTCATGACAATAACTTCCTGAATAAAGAAAAGCGAAGTAAATACTTATATCTTGCTCACGAGGTTACAGCCATATAGCGTCTTTCGTCAAAGATCGTTGTTACCGTAAACGGTCTTATAGCAAAGACCTACATTTTGAGAGGCTCTTGCTTAGATGTTGAGTGAAGGGCCGGCTGTATATAAAAGGCTGTAGTACTGGATACGGCCCCGAATTGTGAGGAGGTTCCTGCCTCTGGGGCCCTAACCACCAGTAGTTCGGACCGCTGTAGTCGGTGGATGTCAAGATTTCATATATTTTTTAAATAATGTAGGAGATCATCCGTGCAGGAACGGAGAAAGAATACAATTTCCTGCATCCGGGCGGCCTGTCGTAAGCAGCGGCAAAACAACCCATAGCCAGGTAGTTGGGTATTTTCCCTCTTGGATGGCTATCACCCCTGATCTAGTGTATGCCCCCATAACAACCTTGAGTTGTTTCAGCATTAGTGGCCAGGTTCCAGTTTCCCTTAAGAGAGCAGCAGCGCATTTGTAAAGCTTTTCGTGTTGCAAATGTCCTTGCGATGGTAACCGCTTTCCATCAGGTGGGCCGTCTTCCTTTGTGCTGAACTCATGCAACAAAATAAAAGAAATATATTTCGTTTTAATAAAAGAATAATATTTATGTTTTTTACAAAAGCACTTACTTTAAATATGTATTGTTTAAAAATGTAACATTTTTGAAAGTAGATAATAATAATAATAATAAATAAAATAAATAAGAATAAAACAAAACCAAACCGTAGCGAGAAAATCGTTATCACATAAACCGCGCATAGTTCGTAGTTATAAGGTACTCGCTCCGAAAGCGTACTAGGTAACTCCTCGTTCACAGTTAGAACACGACAGGTGCATATCCCGATTGACTGACCCTCATCCATTTGTAAATTACACATGGCCTCCTAGCAACATGCCGCCCACTGGTTTTTAAAATCGTTAAATGATCAGCTTAATGGCTTCTAAGAATTCGCATGTAATACCAACACAGGAAAGAAGGTTTTATGACGTCTTACGGCGGCGTGAACAAAGAGATTATCTCGAACAATAGATCACTCAAATTCTAAGGGGTAATAAGAGTAGGCGTCTCAAAGGATTAGTATCGTCTTGCAACAATACATAATTATAACGAAATAATACAAGTTTCAGAGTTGCACTTGTGTTTTTACTTCGGATTATAAAAATAAAAGCGTATGAATTTGCGGGTAATAGCTAGTATATAACCAGGAATAGATTTATGTAAGGAGACAATCGTAATAAATATTGTCTGATAATTATTTTCTCGGAAATGACTGATCAATGAATGTTGGTAGTAAGTATATGATTACAACTAATGCGGTCGGGTATTATGTTACGAGAGTAACTGATACGTTAACCAGGTTTATCGCAATGCAATTTGTATCGATATTAATCAGTAGTTATTGACTGTGGGTTTTAATTAACATTAGTAATATAATTACGTTAATGACCGCTACAATTTTTGGGCGCATGGCTCTGGTTTGCGACATCATTATTCAAAGATCTGAATATGACAGTTACAATTAAGATTATTCTTAATTTTTGGGTTGACTTTATAAATTTGATATTTGATTCGCTTGTTTAGATGAACAGGTTATTTAGGTTAAAAATACTGTCCTTACTTATCCTTGCAATTTATCTAATAATAAGAATGGTCGTATAAGTCGTTGACAGAATAAGATTATAAATATTATATAGATGAACCGAATTATTATTATAGGTTAATATAGGAAGGGACAAAAAACTATTTTGAAACTTTGAGTTCTTCTTTAAAAGATTGTGCTTTTTTGTATTAATAATTTAGTTTACCTAGTGAAAATCATTGTTTATAATTAGAACGCTATTCCTGCTACTAGAAATTTGCAGAAACTGTGTACCTAACTACTTACCTAATCGTTAAATTCTTTTACCACAGCTTTGTAAAATTAAAATCAATGGCAGCCCTGAACTACACCTTTAAAGGTTTAAATTAAGGTTAACTTATTACCTAGGTCTGCTTTAATTAAGGAAACGGGCGAAGGTCAGATCACGATGTTTAGCAATAAACGCTATTAAGATGTAAATATTATTTCTTTTCTTTAACAATCCAATGTAACATCTGATTTTCTTTTGAATCAAGAATTTTAACCTGTACTAGCTGTGCCTGTATTTCAATATCATAGAATAGATATAATCTTATTGTAACGAATGCGAGACTCGAATTAAAATGCCGTTGGAATGATTATAGAGTTTATTAGAAGTATACAAACACGTATAACACAGGTAATATAACCAAACACAACAAAATCCAAACGTAATAGTCGTAATTCAATGAAAACGCGCAAAGCCCGTCACTAATAAATTCCCGATTGTAGTACACACGTCTGGCTTTGATAGTGGTTCTCGCTTGACTACCCCTCCCTCAATCAGTTCATCGTTTTATACTGCACAAATGCAATGTACCCATATCGACGACTATCGACTAGTCGACTTAATCCGCCACACCTGGCACTCGGCCGCAAACGGACACAACCGAAAACAATGGGCTGTTTTCTAGAAACGTATCCCAATCAATAAGTAAACAAAAGCAGGCGATCATATAAGAATTAACAATAGTTTCAATGTTATTAGTTCAAATGCCGACGGGTAATAAATGTGCTTCTACAAATCTGTACGTGGAACCTGTCTTTATCGGCGCCTAGGTTGTAACATTATTCTTTTTAAAGTAGGTTTTAATATTGTGAAAACCATAATGAGTTCACGTGCCAAGCCTAGATCTTGCACGTCGATTTGTGTCTAATAAGTGAAACAGGTTAAGTTATACTGCTGTCAAGTGGGACAAGAGCCTTATTGAGAAACTCGTCGTCCCTTCAAGGTCTAGCATCTTAAACCGAACAGGATGAGGTCTGGGTTCTAGTATATAATGTTTGACAATTATTGCATCTATAGGCTACAATGTAATATTCCTTTATGTATAAAAAAAATGCCTCTCTTAAGAATCGCTTATGGGATAAAAAAACTACTATCATTCAAACAATGATAAGTGTAACAGGAAAAGTAACTAATTAGTCAGTAAAATTGACATCACCATACTACTAAAACAGAGATACACACCTCAACTTTACAATTTGATGTTTTTGATTACTTTATTATGTGAAATTGAAATAGAAATAAAAAAATCATACTAAGAAAAGTATTAGGAGATACAGTGTCAAAAAGACAAATATACTCAAAGTAAGTAATACTACTATTGCCCTAGCTAGAGGCCTGACCTTCTGTGAGGTCGAAATCGAGGCGATCACGAAGCGGGAAACCGCTTCCATGATAGCCGTCTGGTCTCAAGAGCTCGAGAGCCCTGCGGCCGGCGACTACACGGTGGACGCAATCAGGCCACAGCTGATGGAATGGGTCAACCGCACCAGCGGCACCCTGACCTTCAGGACGACGCAGTCCGGACTGTCGCCAGTGCGGCGCAACCGACGCGGCGCTTCATACGCTAGTCGAGTGCGCCGCATGGGCGCTGCAGCGCTTCGACCTTGAGACACAAGTAGGTCCGGTCGACTCGCTCTGCAACCTGGTCAAGGCCATGTTGCAGAGCAGCGACAACTGGGGGGCTGCGGTTACTTTTTGCGAGGCAGTAATGTCTCTCAAGGAGGCCGCAGAACGCGACAGGGAGAGAAGTCCTGCAGCGCGTGCTAATGCGTCTACTCGAGGTCGCCGGCCTTCAGCTGGCACCCGGAGAGGCAGGTACGCGCACTACTTCCTGCCATGAGTTAGGTTCCGTTACGGGGGGCCCTTAGCGAGCTAGGAAAGCAAGGGACCATCGACCCCCGTCAACGAAGTGGGGTGTGTTCTCCCAGGGCACACTCCAGGCACTTTGTTGCGCTGGATTGGCTGGGCGTAAGTACGTTCTAAGTCTCAGCCTTTCCTTCACAAACTAAAGCGCAGGGTCGACAGGGAGGAGGGGGTTTTTAGTGGGTATTGGGGTTGCTCGCTCGTGTAGCAACGCTCGGAGTCTCCATACTATTCTGAGATCGTCGATTGCGGACGGAGCACTGTTAAGAGCATACTATTGCTGCAGTGTTATCGCCCCCGACCGACGCGTGTCGTTCCCTAGTAACGACCCAGTGTGTGCGTAAATCGGTTAAGCATTTTCCCTCGCCTCAAAAAAAAAATATCGAAATGTGTGCTGGGACACATATTAGAAGTGAAACTTCAACGGACAAGTTGAAAAACGAATCGCAACGGACAAGTGGAAAAACGAATGGCAACGGATAAGCGGAAAAATGAATCGCAAAGGACAAGTGGAAAAACGAATCGCAACGTACAAGTGGAAAAACTTCAACTGACAAGTGACAATAATATATAGATAGAGCTATCTAAGATTTCAAAATATCCACATTTGCATCTTTCTTTGCAATAATATTGAAGTCTACATAGCTGAACACTCGATTCTTTCTAGTGTATTATATTACGTGGATCAATAAGTCCCGGGACTAACTAAGAAAAACACATTTTTTTGGCAAAACTCGATTTTATTCATCAAGAGCAACACAATCAATCCAGCGCTTCTCTAACATTTCAATACCTTTCTTGTTGAACGATTCATCTTTGGCCTCGAAATAAGCATTCGTTTCAGCGATGACTTCCTCGTTGGAGTAGAATCTCTTTCCTTGGAGCATTTTATTGAGGTCTGCAAATAGGTAGTAGTCGCTGGAGGCCAGATCCGGTGAATATGGTGGGTGCGGAAGCAATTCGAAGCCTAATTCTCAGCTCCAAACAGCGCTCGCAATCAACGACACGTTGTCGTTCTTGATCCGCCTTAAGCAAACGCGGCACCCACTTTGACAACAGCTTCCTCATAGACAAATGTTCGTGCAAAGTAGCGTACACACTGCCGTATGATATCTTTAAGGTGTCAGCTATCTCACGCAATTTTAATTTACGGTTTTCAAAAAAGATTTGGCAGACTTTTTTGGTGGTTTCCGGTGTAACTACCTCATTTGGCCGGCCGGAGTGTTCAGCAACTTCAGTGTCCGTACGACCACGTTTCAACTCGACATACCACCGACAAATGGTTGTTTTTGATGGAGCAGAGTCCCCATTGCACTTTTCTAGCCGTTGCTGAGCTTGCACTATGTTTTTTTCATCAAAAAGCAATGATAAATCAACACACGAAATTGTTTCGAATGCATTGTTTAAGAATATCAAGGCTAGCGTCACTTAAATCACTCGAGCTCGTGGACCAAACATCAGAATGTCATGAAATTTTGACAGGTATCTTCTGAAGATTGGTACTCATGAAAAATCATACAGAACTTTTGTTGGCAACGCCATCCATGTGTCAGTCCCGGGACTTATTGATCCACGTGTTATAAAGACGCGGTTTTCTGATTATGCGTAAAACTATATTTACTCTTAAAGAAACTTTTTATCCGAGCAGGAACGGAGAAAGAATACAATTTCCTGCGGCCGGGCGGCCTGTCGTAAGAGGCGACAAAACAACCCACAGCCAGGTGGTAGGGCATTCGCCTGACTGGATGGCTACCACCCCTAGTCTAAAGTATGTCGCCATAACAACCTTGCGTTGTGTTCCGGCATTAGTGACCAGGTTCCAGTTTCCCTTGGGAGAGCAGCAGCGCATTTGTAGCATTTTTGGTACTGCAAATGTCCATAGGCGATGGTAACCGCTTTCCATCAAGTGGACCGTCTGCCTGTCTCTTGAACTCCTGCAATAAAAATAAAAAACTGCCACACTGCGTTGAATAATGGTCTATCAATTTATAAAGCAATGATTGAGGTTAGTTCTACTCTTTGGCATTAAATATAAACAAACTAAGCAGTACGTTATTCCTTACTAAGGTTAAAATTTTACATAAACTATAAAGGACGGCAATTATCTACCTACCAATGTTAAAGTAGACGAATGGGTAGTAAATTTGCTATAAATGCGACTCTAATCATTTTAAATAACAAAATGATAATTTGGCTGTTATAAATTTAATTAACAACTTTAATTGCTCTTCAAGTTTATAGTTCTTTAACTCTGGGTGCGACAGTAAGGTATGTCAAAATCTCGTCTCTAGGTGTAATCGATATTTAATTAAGATAAAGGAGATGGATACGCTATTGTGCATTGTTGGGCCCAGATTGTAAAACGGTGACGAATTATTTTAAGATTTATTTTTATTATATTAATATTATTTTATATATAATATCAGCCCATACATATCCTACTGCTGGGTTCGGCCCTCCCATTATAGGGGGGAATTATTACTATTTTATAATTGTAGTGGATTTAGTTATTTTGAATGAATTAATCGTGTCGTGTAAGTGTTTTTATATTACTAATTATTGAAATTTATTCACATAAATCGATTATGATAATCGTAAACTTATGTTATTTGTGATCTTGTCTTTAAGATTTCTGGTCTTTCAGATACAGTATAGGGCAGATATTTTACATTTTGCAATAGACAAATATAACGCTTTTTCTATGCCATAAAACTATTACATTTATTTGTCCCAAAATTTCCTGTCTCCTTTCGTCAATTAGCGACCGTTCAACTGGTTTTTTCATAAAAAGAAATCATTGAATCATCGGAACATATTTTGCTTTTAAAAATTGTCGCGTCATTGTAATGTATATATTTATCATATTATTATATTACTATGACGAAACTTTACCACCTACTTTTGGATTTGAAACTTGGTAGTCAATGTTTTTATTTAGTTAAATAGTTATTTTTATTCAATGCAGTTTATATCTCAGCATTCCTGCAGTAATAGAGTCGTCAGGTGTGCGATTTTCGGGAGCCTGGAAGCGAACACCGATTTGAATCTGATCGGGACAATAAATGTCCCGATAATTCAATAAATTTATTAAAAATATTAATTATTATTAGAAAATTAAGAATAAGATTATTATAAATTTAAGTAATTAAACTTTAATTTTTCAATTTTTGCTTGTCTCGATCTTCAACCGACCCTAAATCCTCCAGATGTGTTTTATCTTCTGCCTCGATTTAAAATAAATAGGACCCGGCACCACTATGCAGTGGTATGTCATTGGACTGCAGTATGGTTTCATAAATGTAATGTATTCTTTTAACCTCAAGATTTTATCGAATCGAGGTTATTATAATAATTTCAAGGGTAATTTAAGTTCCGTTGTCAAGGTCCCAGATTTCTTAGAACAAGGACATAAACGTAATACGAAAAAAAAACTTAATTTATAAAGTAACGTACAAAATACAGCTAAATTAGTAATTACTTTTGCAATCCAAGCCGACTTCCATCTTTTCTTTATGTAAGTATATTTAGTATTTTTATATTGCCGTCACATTTTGTACGCAGTGATCTCTAATCAATTTTGCAAAAAAAAAATACTTTGTCATTAGAATCTTAGTAAGTTCTAGAGTTTGCCCCGCGGCTGCACCGTGAGTCTAACCCTAGGCAGTAGCTTTATTTTACTTACACTAAGATTCTGTAATGTTAGAGATATTTTGTGCTTAAATTTGGAGCGAGCTACTTATTTCTTTAAGACTTGAGAGTCTCCATTCTCAAGTATATGATTTCGTTCTTGCGGCATATTATTAAGGTCAATAATCCGATACAAACGGATTTCGACGTTAAGATCGAAGAATGATGACTTTCGGGCCAAATGCGACTCGGACAATAAATTACCTTCAACTTTTTGTCCCCAGACAAATATAATCTCAGCGTTATTTATTTGAATATTTCTCAACGTTATTATATCTAGCAAAACTGTATTAAATAAGTTTTGTATACTGAAATTCAGGCATTTTGGCGGTCATTTCCGATCGTCTATCTGGTTGTAGTTTTCCTTATTGCACAAAGTCATCACCATCCGAGCGTTAAATCCCGGTTGCATTCCGAGCGTCTGCTTCGAACAGGGCAGAACAGTTATACGTATATAATTGAGTTAAGACATTAATACTAAATTTATTAACAAAAAAAAAACATTTTATTGAAGTTAACATTTCTTTATTTTGTAGTTCAAGTGTTTTAACAGACATTTATGCTGCCTCTAAATCTTGCCACCGTAGGCCGGCCCTGCTTCGAAGCCCGGCGCCCGCTTTTTCTTTTCCATTTCGCGCGGTCTTCGGCATCCCTTGTTGTAGGAATATTAGTACACATATACGCACTATTTCTTAGACCTACCCCTTTTATCGGGACCTGGCAGAGGCGGCATGTTTAGACCTTTGTTCATTTCAGGGACAAGACGTGCCGCGGATGCGGGAGTTTCTGATGCACTCCTTCCGCGTAACTCCACACATCCACCGCGGCATATTCATTTTCGTAACGCGCAGTTCTTGCTCGTGTCGTTTTACTGTTATATAGGCCACGCTTCACTGCTAGAGTTCGCGCCATAAAAAAGGCCTCACAGACGCGGCGCTGCAATAGCTATACTTAATCCTGCCGGAGTAACCATTTAATCCGTTAGTCGATGTAGGTAATTACTGAATAATAAATACAAATTTCCTGGCTATTTTACGAACAAAATTCTATCAAATAGCGAAGCTGCCACTTTCAGTTTATTTTTCGTGGGACTTTTTTTGTGGTGCGGACTACATCAAGAGACAGGTCTAATAATAGATTTATAGTCCTGTCCTTTTTTGTCCTTGCAGCACAAAGTATTTGATGTAATCTCCGTAGAATTAATGTAACAATTCTTTTTGCAATAAAAAAACCGAACTAAAAAATAGAAAATAAATTTTAATAAATTTAAATTAAGAATAGTGTTAAAAATTTCAATAAATATAAATTAATAATAGTGTGAATAAAAAAAATGTATTTTATTTTAAAAAAAGCGTGGGGTGCTTTTTAAGATATTATCAAAATGATAATCACTTTACTCATATCTGTCAATAAAATATTTATAACTATTGACACCATGCACCCCACGCTTTTTTTAAAATAAAATACATTTTTTTTATTCACACTATTATTAATTTATATTTATTGAAATTTTTAACACTATTCTTAATTTAAATTTATTAAAATTTATTTTCTATTTTTTAGTTCGGTTTTCTATAAAAAGCGTGTTTTTAGTTTTTTAAAACTATTATTTATTTTTTACTTTTTAGTTTGGTTTATTTATAAAAGCATGATTTTTTAGTTTTTTTAAACTATTATTCGTTGATTATCAAAAATATTCATACTTAATATAATACTCGATTTCAGAGAGGGAGCCTGAGAAACGGCTACCAGTACCAAGGAAGGCCGCAGGCGCGCAAATTACCTACGGAGAGTTACTGACATACTGACATACTGACTGACATACAAGTGAAGCTAATAAAGCGTGTAAAAAGCGTGTAAAAAGAGTCTTCATTAGTTGTGTTCTAGCTAACTTTAACTAAAATAAACACCGTCACCGGCAGTTGAGTATAATCCGCCCATGTTATTTCCTGCGTTAAATGGGTTTCAAAAATGACCTCATACAAAAACTATAAAGTTAGTGTAGATATAGTTCCTCCTGATAACTTATTATCGTTGAGGAAACAGTCAGCGCATTCGTAATTTTTATAAATAATTTCATGTCTTTATTTGGCTTGATGCACTTATGCTATAACTAGCTGACCCGGCGAACTTCGTACCGCCATATTTTCTGAATTCCTAAAAGACTTTGTTTCATGACACAAAAACAAAATCACCATAATCGGTCCAGGTGATTAGGAGGATTCTAGAATCCGATCTCAGCGCCATCTACCGGTTCCAATTGTGGATTTAAACCATCCCAAAATCGGTAAAGTAGTTCTCAAGTTATGCGCTTACCAACACATTTGGCGATTCGTTTTTATATATAAGATTAGCTTCTGCCCGTGACTTCGTACGCGTGGAAAGGGAGTTACAAAACACCCGCGATTTTGAAACATTCTTCATTGGTGCTCCGCTCCTATTGCTCTTAGCGTGATGGTTTATAGCCTGTAACCTTCATCAATAAATGGGCTATCAAACACTGAAAAAAAAATTCAAATCAGACCAGTTCCTGAGATTAGCGCGTTCAAGTAAACAAACAAAGAAACAAACTTATCTGCTTTATATATGGACCGTTTATTTTGAAAGTCCATTTTCTTTTGTTTCGAGAAAATTAAAGGTTACTTATATTTGTTGATTTAAAAATACAGGCAAATCATATGAGGTCTGGCATTGTTTCTATTGTTTTATCAACATTTAATTTGTTTATATAAATTTGTTTTTGGCTAATTAGACTACGATAATTATGTGCTGTAAATGGACTTACACCACTTTCAAAATTAGACAATTGTAAAAATCGTTTAATTTCAATTTTGAAAAATCAAATATCGCTTAAAATATACTTCATTTTAATATATTTTTATTTACAAATACGCATAACAACACATAAAATTTTATTTTAGACGGCAATTACATTGTCATTACAAGATACTGGTTACAAGAATTTACTTATTCTCTGCATGTGGTAGTGTTTCAAAATATGCATGATGCACCGGAGGTGTATAGGGTAGTAGCTGCTTCATGTCTTTATATTTTTCGTACGTAATAGGTCTGGCATTTTGGTACAAAGGCTCCAGGGCGATTTTTTCAAATTTTAACGGTCTTCCAGGACATAGAGGTAATAAATTGATAATTTTAAATTCTGCGCCCGTCATCGTTGTTTTATAAAAAATGGTATATGGTGCAATTTTGAGGAACCTCAACCAACATATTTGCAACCAATTGATCTGTTCCCCATTAGTATTTTTTTATCTGTTTTTTAATTGCATTTTGGAGATTTTTTGTTGAAATGAAATTCTCCCGTTTCATTTCATATAAAAAGAATTTATCCTGTTTTCTACATTGCGCTATTACATTATAGTAATGATCGGCATCCATCTGCTATGCCACCTACCTCTGTCAATTGGACTTCACCACTTTCATAATCGATTATTATGCAATTTCATTTACCGACCGATTTTAAGTTGTACAAAACATGGGATTTTTTGAGAAGTTAAACACGGACTAGTTATATATAAAAAAATTACATTAAATTAAGCATGACTTACGTGATAGCAAATTTTTCTCAAAAATGGACTTAAACCACTTTCAAAATAAACGGTCCATATTATAAGATAAAACTCTCTCACTGACACCACACCCTGTCAAATTATCCGCTTCTATTATGTTACGTTGCAGAGAAATTACTTTTAGTCTGTTATAAGCTGTTTAAGTAATTAAAGCTTTTTAA
Organism: Dendrolimus pini; assembly: GCA_949752895.1. NCBI lineage: Eukaryota > Metazoa > Arthropoda > Insecta > Lepidoptera > Lasiocampidae > Dendrolimus > Dendrolimus pini. The sequence continues at coordinate 8,279,255 of OX457139.1, forward strand.
CTATCCCACGGGAACTATTTAATTTTTCGGGATCAAAAGTATCCTATATGTTGACCAGGGATATAAGCTATCACCATACAAAATTTCATGTAAATCGGTCCAGTCGTTTCTGAGATTAGCCGGTACAAACAGACAGACAAACAGAGAAACAAAAAATTAAAAAAAAATCTAAATTAGTTCTATTTCACTTCTTACATACCCCTGACTCGGTTTTTAGCATTTTTTTTAATTGTACAGAAATTCGACCTCTACAATTTTATTATAAGTATAGAAGATAGAATATTCGCGATGCATATGAATGAGTAGCACTTAATTAAGTATAATAATAATAATAAATAATAATATCCATGTCTTCTATGGCATTTTTTGGGGCCCATGCAGGGAGTGGCGAGTCACCGTCTGCCCATTTTTCAATGTTCCCTGAATATTGCGACGAGCAGACGTCATAGTCCCTATATTCCCAGACCCCTAGTACCACTGGCAGCTCACTCCAATAGCCCGGTACTTTATGTCCTCATTACCCACAATAGTCCTACACTGGCCGGGTCTCGTCCTTAGGTGCATTTTTATATGTGTAGACAGTGATAATCGGTCAGTTTCACGCCACATTTACATTAAACTTGTCACGGGGCCTGTACTTGTTGGCCTTCCCATGGCCCCACGCAAGCCCTCCAAGTGTCCGGGCCATTTTTATGGCCCGTGGTCTTACACTTCTCACCAAAAGCAAACATAAAATTTCTTTCTTCTTACTTTGAAAATGACTTATCTTACAAACTTTTATCCCTTATTCACCTTACAGTGTTATTAAAGTAAACAATCGATGTCGACACTTCCACAATAATTATTATGCAATGTCCACCCAGGTGTCTATTATGCATGATTTACACGTCAAAGAAAGATCCTTCTCATGTATCTCAAGCGATTGATTAACAAAGGGCCAACATGTTCAACCTCCAATGATTCATACTTTATTAATATCATTGACTACAGAATGGTCTACAATGAATATTTGTAACGGGTTCAATGCCACTTTAAAAGTTGAACAAGCACTGTGCTGTATATGTGAGATGAAGGTTCCGTACAGTAAATATCATTTTAATATCCTAACTAATATTATAAATGCGAATGTGAGTTTTTTTGTTTGGTTGTGACGTTTTCACGCATTAACTACGTGACAGATCCTCAGGATTATTTGCCTAAACGTCATGGATATAGATAGAATAGCTGAGCACTGGGTTCCCGAACGTGGTGGACACGGCTTAGGAAAATTTGAATTTTGTTGTAGGTAATTACAATACCTACAAGAATTCAGAGATTTCAGTGACAATAAAATACAGTAAAATCCAAATATGTTTTATAGCATTCTTAAAATATTAAATTATAATAAAACCATTTATATTTATTAACTAAGGTGGGTATTATTGTGTTAAAAAAAACCCGTAATTTAAAGCGCTTACGTTACCCTATTTTCATTTATGACGTAAATAAAACGGCCTATGCGCATTCCTTTGTATTATTATGACCCGTTAATTAGTAATGAGTACTACGTTGTTGAAGATAGCAATGTATATACATATTATATTACGTATTATCCAATACTCTGATACGAATTACTTACTACATACGAGTTATTAGCTTATATGAACAAATTCACGGAAGAGACTTTACTGTAATAATGTTACAATTTGGGACACCTGCAAACAAAGCACACTTATTACCCGCCGGCGTCGTTTGAGCTAATAACATTGAAGCGCTTTTCTTTTGTTTACTTTGTGTTTAACATTTGTAATTAGAAAAACATCCCATTGTGTATTGTAATCCTTTATGGTAGTCATTAGCCAGGAGCCAGGTGTGATTCTTAGAAATTCAGTCTGCGCGGCCGAGAGACATATTGTAATCGTGCAGTATAAAGCAATACCCCAATGCAAAGAGGGGCAGCCAAGCGATAATCGCAAGCGAGGCAAGACCGTGTGTACATTCGATGAGCTATATAGTGACGGACTTTGCGCGTGTTATTGAATTGTGCATTACGTTTGTGCTGGTTGCGTCCAGTTATATTTGTGCCTGTGTTATACGTGTTTGTATAGTTTTGATAAATTCTATAGTAATTCCATTTTATTTTGGCATTTTAATTCGAGTCCTGCAACTCGTAACAATAAAAATAGCCTTGGGCAGCCATATATTAAGGGAATGGTCATGCTTATCCTAAACGAATTAGAAGATTTCCCGCATCTGTAATCTCAATGTACCGATCTCTTTACGATATTGTCCTTCAATGACAGAACGCGAGAACAATATTCACAATAAAGCAGAAAACGGTCTAAGTATGCGTGCTCTGTGCCAGATTTCAAAATCAAATAATGCGGAAGAAATGTATAAAAGTTACACAAAAATATTATTACTAAGCATGTTTGTGTTAATTTAGACATTCATTAGAGATATGATATGATAGCATCTCTTGTTTGTTAATCTAATCGTCGGCCTGAAAGCAGAGTTCTCGAGTTTGATTTCAGGAAGGGCCGTTTAGGACCGGCTCCCGAGTTATAGTTGTATATTCTATCTTGTGTAGCTTGAAAATCTACTTACCGATCTATATTACTTTCATGTTAAAAGAAAGTTATTAATACTTGTTAATACTAAGACGATGAAAATAATGTCACCAAAACTATAGTTACAAGGTCCGTCACTGACGACAATCATATGCACGTTATTAATCCTAATGTGTTCACTTATTCCAGGTGTACTGTTCCCCGGTCTCGGTGAGACAGTTCCAAATGGCTTCGAACTTCTAGAACTCACACCCACGGGCTTGCCAGCAGACCTGAATCATGGGTCAATGCGATCACCGGAGTGCTTCCTGTGCATACGACGAGGCAGAGATCGACCGCCCCTTGTCGACATTGGTATGGACTTATCAAACTTCATAGATAAAAATTCAGCCTACATAATATGATGTTTATGCCTGCAAAACATGAAATGTATAATAGCTCCTTAGCTAGTCCTTACTTGAACTGATTTTTTTACATAACGTTGCATTTTAATTGTATAGTTTTTTCTATATGCCGTTGGTTCTATATATAATAAATCAGCTTTCATAATAATTAATATCTGACTTAGTCATTGCAAAGTATGCCCGGATTTGTCTAATATACTATTACGACCGACAAAGACAAATTCACACCTCCATACCTGTAGAAACACATCTATTACCTTTCGGCATATGGACTTCTTTTGTTTACTTTGTGGTTAAAATTTGTGATAAAAAAACAGCCCATTGTGTATTGTAATCTTTTACGGCCTATTGTTGTATTGTGATCACTGCCAGGTGTCTCTGATTTAAAATACAACCTGATTCTAAGAAATTCGGTCCACGCGGCCGGGCAGGCGTATGGCATCTGTGCAGTATAAAGCAATGCCCCAATTGAGAGAGGGATCACTCGAGCGAAGGAAGACTTATGTACATTCGGTAATATATTTAGTGACGGACTTTGCGAGTGTTACTGAATTATGCTTTACGTTTAGACTTGTTGTGTTCGGTTATATTTGTACCGGTGTTATACGTGTTTGTATAATTCTAATAAACTCTATAGTAATTCTAACGGCATTTTAATTTGATTCCTGCAACTCATAACAATACAATATAAAATACCATATCCCGACTGACTTCGCATCCCACATCTCCCACTACCATGGATAAATATTAAAAGATTTTATTATAGTAGACATCCTTTTAGAAATAATTTTTCAATACTAAATTCTTAAGGGGCGCTGTGACAGATTGATTTTTAGTTTACTGATGTCGATGTAATATACAAAACTAATAATTAATCTACATGAGCCAAGCTGTGATAGTAATGTAACTAAATTACTATACACTTTATTACGTCAGAAGAAGCACTCAATAAGCTACGTCATCAACGCCTTAAACTGACAATATAATATATTTCCCGAAAATGAACTTTTGATAATTCTTCATTCCATGCTATTATACATCAAACACCATCAGAAACCCATTACAATCTAACGGAAACAAAACTGGATAAATTGGTTTAAATTAGAATAATTCAAATGCAATATCTAATTATGCATTCAAAACATAAGTTATGACTATTTTGGCTCGGAGAGGAAGTGCGAGTAAATGGCCTCGTTAAAATGACTATAATCCACCTGCCAGTGGAATTAATAAATTGTATAATGCGCTTATGTGTATGAAGTATTTACAATTACAACAAAAATGGGTACTGTTATATTTTTTGTTACTTCATAAGACATGTTTTAGCTGTCTTTTAGACTTTGTTTTTCTGGGTTGTTCCTAAATCTTTTTGAAGTGAATCTTGTATATAGACGGGGTCTTACGATTTTTCGCTCACGAAAAAGCGTCACGGCCGCGTGTTCTAATTCTTACATTTTTAAACTCGTGATATCTTTCGAATGGAATGTCCGAATTGAATAATTCAAAAAGTTATATAAAGATATTGAAGCAGTCTTGAATATGAAGTAATTTATTTTGATAAGGATGAATACCGAGATACAAATAAAGAGCATTTTCTAGCGGCGGCATTTTAATTAAATTTTTAAATAAAAGAACACTTTTTGTAAATAACGATGTGTTCTGCAAAGTCGTAGTATATTATTTTATTCTACCATCAATAGTTTTCGCATCGCACGCGATTTTAGGTATTTTTTTACACCTTGGGTTACATTATTGGAGTTTTAGTAAGGATCCCTAACTTTTTTGTAAATATAATATAGCCTACGTCACCCGGGGATAGTGTAGCTTGCCAACAGTGAAATAATTTTTCAAATCGGTTCATTAGTTTCAGAGCCTCTTCAATCCAAACAAACAATCTAATCTTTCCTCTTTATAATATTAGTACAGATATTCACATATATTTATTATAAAATTAATTAGATATTTGCATATTATAAAAAGCGCAAGACTTTGCGCTGGAAGTTGTTTAATAAAATTGGGAGGTGGGTTGCCCTAAAAAGCGCTAACTATATCTAGATCCGAAAGCGCTAAATTGGAAGCCGTGGTGAGCCGAGCGCCTGAGAAGTCCCGTAATCGAGAAAACGAGTGAGGATATACCTCGTACTCCAACGACCTCGTCCCTCTAAACTTTAATACCTAAAATCGCGTTCAGCGCATCGGAAAGTGCGATGTTCCGAGCCGCAATTAATGGAGGCAAACTTAAGTTTGCATCGAACTGTACCTCTGCTAATATTTTAAGTTTTCGCGCCTTGTATATATAATAAAACTACGTTTATTACCGCGCGTAAAACTGTTAAAACGTAATTGTATACCTCTGCTCTGCACGTGGATGGGCATCACTGCCTCTATTTGTGGTCTATGTAAAAAAATATAAATAAATAAATAGAGAGCTTGTTAAGGAAACAAATTAACAACAAGAAAACTTTGCCAACGGTTCAGTTTTTCGAATGTCACAACAAAAGTGAACGACAACGAACAGCAAAAGTGTTGACGTAAAAAAATGATGGAAAAAACGGTGCGTGTATAGCGTATTACACCATTAAAATGTACCTAACCTAACCAAATCATAATTTGCACTAAACCTGCGAAAAATCGAAATGTGTGCTGGGACACATATTAGAAGTGAAACTTCAACGGACAAGTGGAAAAACGAATGGCAACGGATAAGTGAAAAAATGAATCGCAACGGACAAGTGGAAAATCTTCAACTGACAAGTGACAAAATGAATGGCAACAACATTTTAACTTGAAGTTTTACGCCAGGTTTTCGAATTGGTTGGTTTCGAACAAGTACATTAACAACCTCTGTCACACCAGAAATCATCATGTCGTCATCCTTAACACAATAAATTAAAAAGGATAATCAATCTTCCAGTTAAATATTATTTTTGTCACATTATTACTACTAATGAGTAGGTAATGACTTATCTATTGTTACTGAATTGTACCTAGGTACACGTAAATCTAAATTTAGCAGTATTGTATTTTTCAAGCTTTTATTTAACTTACAATGGATGTATCTAAGTTCGGGTGGAATCTTGCAAATTAAATTTGACCAACTTCCCGGTTTCCGATCGAGCTGAAATTTTGCACGCATATGTATATCGCGTGACAATGCAATAATATGGTACCATGGAGCTGATCTTATGATGGAGTCGGAAGGTGGCCATAGGAACTCCTATATTAAACAAGATAGACCCGCCGGGCTCGTTTTTCTTGTCTTGGCTAGCATTCTGCTGCTAAATGATATCCAGGATCTCAAAAGCTTGTATTTAAAAACCTTTAAAAAAAGTTTATTTTTTTATTTATTGAGTCGATTTATGTCAAATCTTATAACAATTTTTTAAATCACAAGTTAAGGAAATAGAAGTACTGACTCTCACATTGCTTGGAAAATCATTTACAAGATATCGATACGTAAAGCTAATATTACACGGTTAATTTCTGTCTAATAACTTGGATGAATCAACGAAAGTGATCCATATAAACATAAACGTGAATAATTCATTGGTGGTTAGCCGAAGCACCAGGGTCAAACACCCTTTGGTTGATGAACGGTGGTGGGCGGGAGGCAAGGCTGATGGTCTGCCTAGCGCTGGTTAGCCGTTCGTCTCATGCACCCTGCCAATGCACGTACAGTAGCTGCGTTGCGTACCATACTACGTCTTGCACTCGATGAGGTGTGTGAGGGTGCCGATGTAGTGGAAATTAAATCCTTTCTTGCTTCTTGAGGGCTGACGATTCTTCTTATCTTGTCTTCTTGTTGTACTGCTCGAACATTATATAATTTTACAAAATCGGCACTCGCTTAACTACCTTCTAGCAGTACCGCATCGGCGACCGGGGGTTGTAATCCCCATTTTGCCCTTGCGCAAGCCCTATTTTTACTATGTGTCAGCCCTCACCGCCCTTGTATTTATTAACTTTATTATATTTTAACACATATTATACTTCTTATAACTTAATTTTACAAATAAATCACCTATTCCAACATTGGTTTTGAGCCGCGTTGTTAACAATTGTCATCGAATACCGTCGTGTCCTTTTAACTTCTTTCAACCAAATTGAATCAATTTGGTTGACCCATGTAATAAAAGCATTAGGGAATTAGATTGGTTACCAAGAACGATAATCTAAAGTGTGTCTAAGTATGTATTTGTAGTCGTTCTATGATCTAAATGAGATAAGTTGTGATTGTTGATGACATGAATAAATACATAACTTGAGAAATCTTGTCACGATCATGATAGTCGTGGGTTCATCGAACGGAAAATCTATAAGTAATATAATAAATCTGTAAATGGTTCGACTTAGTACAATGCCTTTAAAAGTGTGAAAAATTAGGGGATCATTCGGACCGGAATTTTTTACATTTTTGTCTGTCTGTTTAGAATTAAACTATATATAGAGCTAGCATATATTCCGGGGCGTAACTTAGGATACTTTTTATTTTGATAAATAACGTCGTTTTCGTGGGATAGATGAAAATAGCGAAAAAGATGGCGCTCCGATCGCATCTTTTTTGGAAACTACTGAACATAATTATATGAATAAAACTCGACGTAGTGCTGGCTTATAAGTATAACTCGAGTTAACTCTTAACATACATTTTACCCCGATAAATGAAATCGTTTTCTTAGAATAGACAGATTAGCAAAATAGATGACGCTGTAAACGCGTTTTTTTTTTCAGTCAATTCAGTAATAAATACCCGCGTTGTCATAAACAACATGTCATTCAATGTATCACTTCAAATCAAGTTGGCTTCGACTCGCCTCTATGTTTTTCTGGGCAGTTCTGTAGACTACAATATTTGGACTTAGTTTCTTTGTTTTTATTAGATATAATAGACCGAATAAAGTTTTTGTGTAAGCAAAATAAAATGACTGGCTAGGGTTTGACATGCCTAGCAGCAGCCGTGGGGCATACTTCTAGTAGAAAAAAAAAAATCCAATACACTCTCATAGCTCAGGTTCAAGTTTCGTTAATTAGGTATTTTAATAACATGTTGACTATCTGAGGAAATACTAAATTACATAAGGCGACGATGTCATCACTTCAGTGGCGATCCGACTCTGTGTTATGGTCTAATTCGCGGTGTACGTCATGACAGCTCAACCGATAAGCCTGATAATAGCCCACGCATAAAAATAAAACATTTTGCCAAACAGCAAGATAGCGAAGATACGGCAAAAATGGGCGCGTGCTCTACTATGCGTTTTTTGTTATCACCATGCCTCAGTGAGTTCTTTTTGATAGTATACATTTTTTATTGTTCCTTTTGGAAGTATACAATAGCATAGTTGTCCAACAAGATCATTTTGTAACACAAGTACACCACATAGTTAATCTGTTAAATTGTTAAGAAGAAACTTTATGCGAACTTGCGAGTATATTAAGTTCGATGTACTCCACTTCTTGTTCTTTTATAAGCTATCCCTGTATCTGAAATAAAACGTATTCTTGTTCATCCTTGATATAGAAAGAAACATTTGATAAATTTCATGTTGTGACATTCATTTAGTTTTAATTGCCTACACTCAGAATACGTATACCATTAAACTAGCTCGTTTCCCGGAATAATTAGTACTAAACAGTAGAATACATTCATGTACAATTTTATGTCCATCAGTTTACTGTTAAGGCTATAAATATAAAGAAAGAGTTATTAAAAATATACAAACTTCAAAAAAAAGTAACGTTCACATTTGTCCGCTATATTTATTTGCCGGGTAGTTTGATTTGCGTAAACTTTTTATTTTGCTGATATTTTTGCATTTTCAGTTGAAAATCTTATCGTTCGTGTTGTAAAAAGTGCCAAATTTCAATAATGTTGATTGTTGGCCAATACCATAATAATAGACAAAATAAACATCCAAGCAAAATTTTCAAATCTACTATATATATTACTAGATGACCCGTGCCCACTTCGCTAGGCATCAGAAAAAAAACTTATTATTAATCACAATCAAATATACACTATGTAACTCAGTAATAATGTAGCTATCCACTGGTAAAAGAATTTTCAAAATCGATTTAGTGGATCCAGAGATTACCCCCTACAACGTCACAAACTCACAAACATTACCTCTTTATAATGTTAATATTAGTATAGATTAAATTTTTTAATGTGCTATCATAGCGAAGAATAAAATTACGCCAACTATAATGTAGAAAATATCCCAAAAATTTTGAATTCAGTCCATGCAAACCGGTCTTTCCCTCCTATTGTATATTTACTCACTTTAAGCCAGATGTTGTATTCGTTAGCCTTAACGGTTCTTCTAGTATCACAATATCTATCGACTCGTCAAAACGTTGGATACCCTTGACATATTAACCAATAACTTTTGCATTATAAATGTAACCGAATTGTAGATCGATCAAAATAGTCGTCACCTCAATTCTGGAGAAATAAAAACTCACTTATGTTTACTACGATTGCTGCTATTCCGATTTTAGAATAATTTATTCTTCCCCAGACTTAGTACTTGCAATTGTAACCAACGGTATGGACCGGTATGTAGACATTCAAATCCACATTTAGTCTTGAGTCTAACTTAAAACATTTTTTTTACTTCAAATTAATGTTATATAAAACCTAAGTCCACAATAGAGCATTGCAGCCTTAGAAATCGAACCGCATCTATAAAAAGTGTTTGTCATCTTAGAATATTAGTATAATTTCAAGAGCAAATATATACTCCAAACAATTGGATTTTCAGATAGTGTTGTGCTTGATTAGCTTCCAGCACATCAGTGTACTGAGTTGTCAACGTTATTTGTTTGAGAGACGGCTTACAATACTGAAGCTAGTTATAGCAATGTATAAATAATAATATTATAATAATCGGCAAACCCTCGCCAATCTCGTACGGCATTTTTAGGGGCCCATTCAGTGAGTGGCGAGTCACCGTCTGCCCATTTTTCCATGTTCCCTGATCATTGCGACGGGCAGACGCCATACTCCTCATATTCCCAGACCCCTAGTACCACTAGCAGTTCACCCCTATAGTCCGGTACTTTTTGTCCTCATTTCACGCAATAATCCTACACTGGCCGGAGCTTGTCCTTGGGTGCATTATTATGGTGTAGACAGGGATAATCACCGGTCAGTGTCACGCCACATTTACAAATTTGTCAAGGGGCCTCTACGTGTCGGCCTTCCCATAACCCTAAGCAAATCGGCAAAAAGTCTGAGCCATTTTTATGGCCCGTGGTCTTCAAAGACACAATTATAATCGGAAAACAAACACACATATTGTATATCCCTAAATTAAGCAAGTTACGCTTGTGTTTTGGGTAATATACAACGGACTACTCTGGAGCCGATCCCAGACACCCAGACCATAGTATATAAGAGAATATGCGTTTCCGAAATTTATCATACCAGGAATCGAACTCTGAGCCTCTGCGTTACAGTGAGGTAAATAGGCCGCCAAAGGCTTGGCCCGCCCAACCACAAGCCGTCAGACTATATACAGAACTATATGTATATGAACTTTCTTTAATTATACTTTCGCTTTCCAAGCAAATAAATTATTTATTTATTTTCAGGTGTCATGTACGATGGAAAAGAGAGGCTTATGGCCGACGCAGAGATGGTCCTCGTGTCGGCCGGGGGTCGTCTTGCCAACGTCAATAACTCAACGGCTAAGACATTTATAACGTATAGACGAGCGCATCCAGGGGCGCCTTGCAATGCTCTCGTCGTTGTAGATGTCTGTATCATAGTCGCTAGTAAGGGAGAATGTCCGCCGCATGCCTTCTGTATGATTGCTAAGAACTTAAATAAAGGTAAAAATAATAATCCTAAACGTTTATCCTAAATGCATCCAAAGACAACTATGAAATATGATCTTATATCAGTACAAGTGGTACCCTAATTGCTTTTGTTTTTATAGTAATTTCTTTGACTCGTGCTTATATATAACTTTTGTAATTATATGATTTCTGTTCTGAACTTGCATGAGATCTAATGGAACTGTATCAGCGGATGATAACCAGACTAATAACAAGGGTTTACTTGTTTTTACCGGTTTAATTCACATATTTTAGCAGACATTGGTCATTGTTAAGATTCTTAGGATACCCCCAAGCTTTTAATCCCTTAGTTGTAGTTTTGGAACGCCACATCTAATTTTTATGTGTTTCCCATTTTCACTAAACCATTGTATAGCGATCATAAAACATACAGACACCTTCATTGCAAATTTTATGAACACAGTGCCACTTACTTTGTGAGTATAACGGCCTTAATACGAGTGTATATATATGCTAAAATTACAAAGATACCTTTAAAGTTTAAGTCTTGCCTGTGAAAACCACACACATAAATTTGATTTGATTTTGGCATTTGTCTCAAGATCTCGTGACTTAGGTAAAATTAAAGTCATATTACTTAGGAGAAATAAAATCTAAAGGATTCGTTTACTCTGGTGACCTGTTGATGATTTGATATCATTCTATAAAAGATTTGCTATCTATGACATCAGTACAGAAGTAAATGACTGCGTTTTATCTATTATTTAACGAGAAATATTGTGTCACAGTATATCTAATCTTAGTGAGTTTTTTTATATATTGACTCAATAGTAAGATATGAATATGCACTTTAAACGTAATTCATTTTTAATTACAGGCTTAATGGGCAGCGATGTGTTTCTCTGCTACAAGAAGTCAATGAACCGTCCACCGCTAATTGCTTACAAACCAGATGTATTGTTCAGGTAACCCCTTTGAACATAGCAAAAAAACATCAAATCTGTCCTTGATGGTACTTCTAATGTATTTTTATTACCAACAGTGCTTCGTTATTCAATACAGTGATTTGCTCAGTGTGTAGTTTAAAGTAAATGTGTCTTAACTATTTATTGCAATTTTCTACAATCAACTGGGATTGTCAGGGATTAATCATGATTAGTCAAGATGATATGAAATTTGATAAACATTTTTCATGCTGGAATTTATAAAGAGACAAAAGTTATCATTGTGAAAATCGAACTTTGTTTTGAGAGCTAGCATTTATTTACATTTTATTAAAGTTTTAGCTACGTGTTATTTACTCCCGGAAAATTTGAATTAATTTTATCTCGAAAACTAGGACATTTTCAGTTCAGTATAAAAAGTCTCTTAGGCCCATTCCTGGCATTTAGACTAGATATTATGTATCCGAACAGCTAAATCGGTACTGTGGTTTTTCAGTGAAAACATAGACATTCTTAATCGTTTATAATATTTGAATGCCTGAAAGAAGTCAGCAATCTAATCCATTCTTATGCCTAAATGTAATTTTCAACTAAGCCATAGTTCTCTAGAACGGTTATTTCTTGAACGTTACTATATATCTGAAGGGAACTTTCTATAAGAAATCTCTCTATGTACCACGAAACGGATTGTTGAAGATATTATAAAATTCCTTCGAGACCACCGACACATTGGTGACATCCCTGGCATGTGAAATGTCAATATATGGCGGTGATCACTTCCCAATGGGTGAGCCATTTGTCTGTTTGCTCGCTTCAGCCAATAAAAATTTAGTTCATAGATATGTATATTGTGCTTTATATAACAAGTATAAGCATAATTATATTACGTTTTAAATATAAATCTATTTACCTTATACATCAGAGGATAATGAAAGTAGATGAAGCGAAAGTTGTTTGTTAGGATCGTCGCAAGTGGAGATCTATAATATCTGCCTACACCAATGGGAAAAAGGCGTGATAATATGTATGGATCAACGACTTGAAACATCCGCTCCTATTGGTCTTAGCGTGTTGGTATATAGCCTATAACTTTCCTCTATAAATGGGTTATCTAACACTGAAAGAATTTTTCAAATCAAACCAGTAGTTCTTGAGATTAGCGCGTTCAAGCAAACAAACAAAGAAACAAACTTATCAGCTTTATATATTAAATATATATAAGATAAAAGTTTCTCACCGACACCACACCCGGTCAAAATCTCCGCATCTATTATGTTACGTTGCAGAGAAATTACTTTCAGTCTGTTATAAGCTGTTTAAGTAATTAGAGTTTTTTAACTATCCCACGGGAACTCTTTAATTTTTCGGGATCAAAAGGATCCTATATGTTGACCAGGGATATAAGCTACCACCATACAAAATTTCATTTAAATCGGTCCAGTCTTTTCGGAGATTAGCCGGTACAAACAGACAGACCAATCCAATTAGTCCCCCAAAATTTTTACATAGTTTGGACCAGTAGTTTTCATTTTATGAACATTTTTCATGGAAATAATTTTCACTCCATTCCATATGTACACCGATTACTCTGAAATTTATGATTCGATTTACGTGATTCTTTTTTTGTTCGACGCGGAATAGCTGCCATGTAGGCCCCTAAAAATTTGACATAGTTTGGCCCAGTAGTTTTCATTTTACGAACATTTTTTTGTTCCCGGTTCTTGGGACCTATATTTTTTAAGAAGCGCGGCACCATTCGTAGGTCCGCCTATACATAGCTAGACACTAAAAAGTAACAAATAAAATTCAAAAACTACGTTTAAAAAAACCGACTTCAAAAACTAAAAAACTTAAATGTATAAAATAACTTATTTCTAAAGCTATTATTATTAATATATATTATCTAAAACATCTTGAAGTCGGTGCAAAGTAAAACATAAAAATTACTATATTTTGAAAATTACTAAGCACCGACTTTAAGATGTTTTAGATAATATATATTAATAATAATAGCTTTAGAAATAAGTTATATAATATGTATTATATTTTACCTATACCATACCAGAAATGATAATATTTTAATTAAACAATGTGCTCTAGCTTTTGTAATGAGTAGACACTAATTGTCCTAACTTTCACATTGTGAGTCATATTCAACGCGTCTAAGACACTATTGAAAGGGTTGTACTCTTTAATCTCTCTAATTGGGCATTGTTCGATATTTAGTTTGCGAGTGGATCCATTGTTCGGCGAAATGTTAACAATGCTAATTTGTAAATATTGCTTTTAATTTGGGTTACATTTCGGGAAAGTAATAGTGATCTAGATTTTTCTTTTTTTCGCATCTTCTCCAGCTTATCTAATAGTAGGGGAGGCCAAGCGGGGATTTAATGATTTACTCGAGCGTGGCATAATAACATAAGGAGAGAAATCTTGCACCCTATTATGTAGCCCCACCCTTTATACGGGGTGGGGGCATTTTTTGTGCTTCAAATTATTTTCAAACCGTCAGATTAAGAAAATTCCTCCACATCATTGTCAGATTATGGGACAGCACGACAAGGACAACAAGCTGAACTGTCTGTACATAAATCTAACGCGCTCGAGTACTTCAATGTAACTCTTTTTTTCCATTTTCAAAAATCGGGCATGGCTTTTGGTCGCGTCCAAATCGTCAGTCTTTTGAATAGGAGTTCTTTTAGGGTTTCTTAACATCCCACTTGAATATCTCACGCGCCTAAGTATTTCTGTGCGACTCTTATTTTTAAACAAAACCTGTACACGCCCACCCACCACCAGTGAAAGGGCATACATCATATAACATTTTTTCTTTTTAGCATCTAATCTTCACAATCCAACAGGTCCCCGCGCCGCTCGAGTAACTCTACATTTAGCATCTTGGGCTCCCCTACTATAACAGATACTGTCTTGTCATAAATTTATTGTATGTTTTACTTTTTGTGTAGTGTATTTTTTTTATTGTTCTATTATTTTGCGTTTAAAAAAAAGTCGCTTTCCGTGTCTGCCTGTCTGTATATACACTAACAACACTTAAACCACGCATGGAATTCTTAAGCGGTTTTCACCATCAGTTACTTGATTCTTCACTGAAGGTTTATAGTGACGTTTTTCTTCCATGAATTCCGATTATGAGTAAAACTAAAGTGCCCTTGCGTACCCTGTAGACTCACTTAGGAATTACTTTTCAATATATTATGCGTTAACTTTGAGTAAGACCGCGTTGGGCGACCTTTCATGTTCCATTCATGCGATGCGAAAATTGCAAATAAGGCAGAATCTCTTGCGGGTGTTTCCTCTGCACACTACATTTATACCTAATGCTTCGTGTAGGCATTTCGTGGTGTGCAGGCTAAAACAAATGCGGGGGACACGGCTCATTTTCCAATTGGCCTCCCCCCCACTCTCCGTGAGCTAAAAGCTGCGTACGGCCATGCTTAATGATAATGAAGAAAAATCAATTACCCTTGCTAGGAATCGCATCGGCTGATTTTGGGAAAAAAATACATACATACATTTATCACGCCTGTTTCCCATAAGGGTAGGCACAGACTATGGAATATATGGAAAAGATGGTTTATATAGTTTTTTCGAGATTCCAATTTGTGTCAGTCGTATCTTCTATACTTATACTAATATATAAATTTGAAGAGTTTGTTTGCTTGAACGCACTAATCTCAGAAACTACTGGTCTGATCTGAAAAATTCTTTAGTGTTAGATAGCCCATTCATCGAGGAAGGCTTTAATTATATCATCACGCTAAGACCAAACTTTTTTAAAACTATTTCACGCCTACGAAGTCGCGGGAAGAAGGTAGTCTATAATATGATATCTAATATGGACAAAATGCCAAGCATAGACGAGGGTGATCATTGATATTGTCGACTTTTATTTATATTTGTATAAATATTGAATTTTTCAGGTATCCGACCACAGAGAAGCGCAGTTTAGCCTTTCCTACATCGGTGCCACTTTTTTGCTTGCCAATGGGAGCGACTTTAGAGCTTTGGCCGAGCACAGCGGCGACACCGCGGCCGGTGTTCTCAACTTTCGTCTTGACGGTATCTGATGGAAGTGAAAAGGTATGGCCATTGGATAGATGTACATTTTACAATTCTAAAATAGCCAGCGTTAAAATGTCATATTATAATTATGCTAAATGTAGTGATATTTTTACCATTGTTAAAATTGATTTTTTAAAGAAGTGACATCATAGCTTGCTATGTTCATTCAAAATCTAGGTGGCTTCCACGTTATATATCAGGGGTCTCCAATCTTTCCAGCCTTAAGGCCATACTGGTTACTCCAGTAAGTTCAAAGGGCCAAAACCATTTTATTGATTAATCTCATGTAGTATTGTTACATGTTTCACATCATTAGTGGCTCTCATTTCAAATTAAAAAAATAATCATCGAGTATAAAATGCCGGGTTTAGGGGTGGGTTGCCCAAGTGGCCTGCTGGGGTTAACATGGAGCTCACCTTAATTTCTGATGTATAAGTCTGTTAATATATTGCTTTTAATGAAACTATTAAAATCCGTTCAGTAGTTTATGCGTGGGAGAGTGACGAAGATGCGTTCATATATTCTCACAAACTATCCCGTTCGTAATATTAGTAGGATATAACAGGGCGCCAACTGCATGACTCGCCCGAGGTGCTTACGTAGTTAAAACCGGTCCAGAGGCCTCTCAGGCTGAAAGAGTCAACAGAATTTTAGATAGAAGATAGAAAGAACAAAGATTTGTTTAAAACTACCATAATAAAGTCACACACAAATATAATGGAAAATTAACTTAAATATAAAAAATCAAGCAAGTAATTCCTCTGATTATACTTGTATGAAATTATGCTTTGCAAAGTAAACAAAACTTGTGTATTTTACCCACACATCTTATTACGGCGGCCCGTAGTTTGGAGATCCCTGTTTGTATGAGATGTTAAAAAGTATCTCAGTTGATCTGACGTCAAATACCCTATTCAAGGTATACGGCTCAGCGGTGACTTTCTACGAGAGTTACGAGTACACGCAACTAACGGAACAGCAGATGGACATGTTGGGGTGGCGCGTGAACATCTCGCAGAACACCCACTCCGTGCACGCCAACAAGAGCATATGCCTGCTGTCACGGTGGCCTTTCAGCGATACATTTGAACGATGGTTGTTGTACATACTTGTAAGTATTGTTACTCATAACAGTTTACCGGGTCTCGAATTAAAATGCCATTGGAATGCAGTTTATTAGAACTATACTATCATGTATAACAGAGGTACAAATATAACCGAAAACAACCAATCTAAACGTAAAGCACAAGGTCGTAATTCAATAAAACGCGCAAAGTCCGTCACTATGGTTTCCGATTGTACATACTTGTCGCCTTGATCGTGGTTCTCGCTCGACTGCCACCTCGGGTTATTGTTTTATACTGCAAAAATGCAATATGTCCGCCAGGCAACGAGAACCAAATTTCCTAGAATCAGTTTGTACTTTAAAATCCGTAACACGTAGCTAATGACCACAGTAGCAAACGGCTGTAACCGATTACATTACAAGAGTAGGCCTTATGCCAATAAATATATAAACAAAAGAAGATGATAATAAAAGAATTACAATGGTTTCCATGTTATTAATTATTAGCTCAAATGTCGACGGGTAATAAATGTGCTTTTACAGATATGCAGGTGTGAATTTGTTTTTGTCGGCGCCAAGGTTGTAACAGTATCGTTTTGGTAGCACCTTTCTTGTTGTAATGTCCACAGGCGACTGCTGGTGATACATTCCTTATTTCTAACACTTTCTTATTTACAGGAAATGTCATGGAGCAATGAACCCTTGAATATACCTGTTGAGAGGTATATTACCCATTTGTTGGAAGAAGTTCCGTTTCCGGAGCCTAGAATACTGTTACAAGTAAGTATTGATTAATTAATAAATATTTTTTAAGAAGAATCCTAGCTGTACTACCTTATTGATTAGTTTCATTCCGTTCGCTAGATGTCGTTCACAACAATTCATTGTATCTTGACCTATCACATCTGTCGAAATTAGTTCATTTAATTTTGGTACTCTGTCTAAATATGAAGTTGAATATAAATTAATCAAAAAATTGAGATTCGGACTGGTTTGCTCTAAAAACTATATTTTAAATGCCACACTTGTAATATAGGATTCAGTTTTCAAGAGTTACGTTTTTAACTGGCTGATCAATATTCCTATTTTTCTTTTGATAATGGCGCCACATTATCAAATTTAATATTTAATGAGACAGTTAAAATTATCCTCAACGCTTAAGACATAAGTCTTCAAGTAGTGTGTGCTACTCGTTGTGCCGTACAGTGTTGAGAACTGACAGTGAGGCAGGTAAAATAACTCGGTAGACTATGGAATGAATATGTTGGTTATTTCTCTCGTGGACAAAGTCTGAAACTAATATGTCTCTAAGACAACCAAAGTTGGGGCCAGTTAAGTCTATCGCAGAACTGATGGTCGATTGGGCAGATGAGTGTTGACAGTGTCTCGGTAAATATAGTGTAAGGCAGTCTCCTGTCCGGTGAATCAACTATCTACGTGAAGCCTTCAAGGGATAGACTATACTGCCATAACAACTTTGACTTATCAGTGTCAGTGGCCGGAAGCCAATGCCCCGTTAGAGACCAGCAGTACATTTGTAGCGCCTTTGGTGTCTGTAAGGAATGGGTAACCGCTTCCCATCAGCAATTAGCTAACGACACATTGCTAGTCAAAACCGAAGAATAAAATATTTGATTAATTAATTAAAACATTTCTTTCATCCAGTTATCGCCGACGAACCCCCAGGATCGGGTGATAGTGACGCGACGCGACGACCAGCCCCTGGTGCGAAGCGGAGCGAGTTTCAGACAGCTACTGCTAAACTTGGGACCAGACAATTGCCTCTTATTATTAGCCCTAGCAATAACCGAACAGAAGATACTCATACATTCACTTAGGTAAGTACTGACACGCCTGTACAGGACTCGGCACTTGATATAGCACGTCGGGATATAGAAGAAGAAGAGAAGAAGATCAGCTACCTTCGGTTTTGTAGAGCGTTGTGTTTGTTTATTGCTGTTATTTCAAGATATACGAAAGAACACTCCACATCGTGAAAAAAGTTTGAGGATCGCGAATGGCAAGTGCCAGTAAGAATATTAATATGGTAATATAATTATGGTACATAGGAGCGAGTCATCGTTAAAATCCCACTTAATTTATTTATTTATTAACTTATATAGTAGTTTAAATATATTAGGCTACTACAATTAATAATACCTAATAAACCTCCGTGTTACACTTATAATTTTACTAATCTGACAACAACAGACAGCATATTTCATGGATGATCAGCCTTGACAGTGAAATAAATGTTGAAAGTTGAATTGTGGTTATATATTTAAACAGAGGTGTTAATTACAGCTATGTTATAATAATGATTTTTGTATTTCAGGCCTGACACATTAACAGCGGTGTCTGAAGCAGTCTCCAGTCTTCTATTTCCCTTCAAATGGCAGTGTCCATATATACCACTGTGTCCACTAGGTATGATAATTATGCAATACTATTTTTGACAAGTATAAAAAAAACTTCGTGTTTGGTGGTCTATAGATGTGAGATTCACGTTCCGAGTGTAAAATTAATAACGCCTCAATCGCAGTTGAAATTCAACTAGCTCTGTCTCAACGGGCGGACCTTATATATTCGCAAAATAAACATAGACCCACGCTTGGTTGGAAATTATGGCATATCCTTTGTAATATAATTATTGTTTCAGGTTTAGCTGAAGTATTACACGCACCTTTACCATACCTAATTGGTGTGGATTCAAGGTTTTTTGATCTCTACGAGCCCCCACCGGACGTTACTTGCGTGGATTTAGATACCAATAATATTACTGTAAGTATGTAATATTTACGATCATATATATTACACTTTATTACAGATACTGACTGATATCTAAATAGAGTCACTTTTAATAAATAAGCTAATAATATCACTTAACTGAACTTTTGACCGCATTGCGGCAACCAGCATACTGTGTATAAGCGCTGAATGTTTTAAAATGTTTTTCATTGCTCATATTCGGAAAGTACGCTTGAAGTTGCCTGAACAATGATGAATACAGTACTTTTTGTCCGTGCGAAACGGTTTTCCCTACTGTCAATAAATTAAAAACTTCACTTTTTATACAGCCACTATTAAATCGTGTAACTAAAAAATATCAACAATTTTGTAAAATAATAGATAGATAGATAACACTTTATTGTACACCATTACAGAAAACTTACGTACACTATATTAAAGGGCGGTCTTATCGCTTGAAAGCGATCTTCCAGACAACCCGTAATTTTATAGTTACGAATTACTTTTCACTTAATTATGATTTAATTTACATAAATTTGAGTTGTATATTTACTTATACATCATCAGTGTCAAATAAATACTGACTGGTAGAATGCCACAGAAAAAGAAATTTACTTCATTTGTGACATATAAAATGAGTTAATCAGATTTAGTAATGGATTTAACGCATGTATTAATTAAAGAAGTAGATGTTTGTTTAACTAATCAAATTTAATTTACTTTCCCCATATTCGAAATAAAAGCAGAGTGTTAACATCGGGTGAAAGGCCTATTTAGGCACTCGAACTATTAGCGCCCTCTCGACACTTGTGCGCCAAACCATCTCATGCCTAAATAGGTCACTTTCATCATTAGTGTAACAATCTACTATTGTTGTAAAACTTTTGTTAATTATTCTATAGGCCAAACATACTTATTATTTATTTGCAGATTTGTGAAACACAAAGACATATATCATTGAAATTATTACCGAAAAGACAAGCGAGGGCATTGAAACAGACTTTGGATAATTTATATGGAAACATTCGACCAGGTAACATATTTTTAGTAAACTGTGCTATAGGTACTGGTCTAAGTGATGTCCCGGGTTCAGATCTTGGAATAGATTTTGTAAATTAAATTTCCGTTATATAAATCTGGAATTGGCTCCCAGGCCATTTTATGTACATTACCCACAAGTGTAACTTGCTTAGCTTGGGTATATACAATATGTATATTTGGGTCAAAACTCATTAGAACCAACCGGCACCCGATGAACACCGCTGTCCAAGGATCGACGCTGCATTGTCAACAGGTGGACCACTCGTTGTCAACGAGCAAACGTCGTCATCCACGGATTGCCAAGTAATCTGTCAGCGATTGGTACTAGGTTCATATTATTATGGTGATCACTTCGATCACCGGGCTGTCATTAAGTGGTTCACTCGAGGTCAGTGCGTGGACAGCTTCTAAACGAGGCGATTCTTTACTGTGTTGCTCGAATGAGCTATGACCACATGAGCTTAGTCCACAAATTTATTTAATACTTTAAAGTTTCTAGTAAGTAGAAAAGATTTTGGTGATTAAGTCAAAATTGTGTAATTAATCCAAATGGAAATCGTTTCTAGTGAATATCTGAGTTAAATTAATATGAAATAATGGGTTTCAGCATCACCAGTACATCATACAAGTGAGGGCAAATACAACGGAGAACCAACAACCAGTTTAGATAGAGATTTTCAAAAACGGAAAAAGGAGGTAATTTACAAACTCATTACTACCCATAACACAACCAATCACTTGTTTAGTATATAAATATACAGTTTGTGTGTCTGACAAATTATTGCTATTTGCATGAATAGTAATGAAAGTCTCAAAATGTGGTCAGTTATGAGTAATACATACTCAATTTTTTTTCAGCATGCATTAGAACTAAAAATTCAAGAGGCATTCCTAAGATTTATGGCTGTAACATTACAAGGATATAGAAGTTATTTAATACCTATTACAAAAGCGCCCACTGTTGGCACTACGGACCCACACGCGCTGTTTCATATGGACGCGTTCTTGAGATCTAGAGATAAGGTATGTTTCAATGGTAAAACAGCATGCTCAATAACAGTGTTGTCGGTAAAACAGCACTCATTGGACAATACTTTATTTTTCTCTTTTTGAAATTAATTGTGTAAATTCGACCCATCTACAGATTTATTGTATTACAGACTAGCTTCTGCCCGCGATTTCGTCCGCTCCTATTTGTCTTAGCGTGATAATATATAGCCTATAGCCTTCCACGATAAATGGCTTCCTGAGATTATCGTGTTCAAACAAAGAAACGCTTCAGCTTTATATATTAGTATAAGATTTAGGGTGGGTTTTGAGTTCCATAATTTATTAGGAGATCGATTTATATTTATGCAAAAAAAATGTGATTTGGAAATGTAACTTTTGTGATTTTAGACGCATCAACGTTTCTTCGGCCTAATGATGCGTACACAAATGTTCACGCGGTTCATCGAAGAACGCTCCTTCGTATACGACGCGGATCAAGGGCTGACCTTCTTCGACGAATGTATCGAGAAAGTGGCTGCAGGAGATGAACATGTTTTAGGAATGGACATTAGTAACACATCGGAGAGAACAGTTTTTGTGTTACCGCCCGATCCACCCGATATAGGTCTGTATATTTGTATATACAGATGATATGTATACCTCACTATACCTTTATAATTATGTCTTATTTCTGCCTAAAATTTGATATAGAAACCTGGCAGTAGTCGTAATATGTCTCCGATTTTGATTTCACACGTAACTGTTTTGCCTCACAGTTGAAACAGAACTATTTCCTACTGTCCTAGTTTATTAGCAGCATAACAGATAACAAACCACGCTCTGCTACCACGTAGATAAATTAGGATCGGCAGTGGTCTGTTATCTGTTATTAAAATAAGCAAACAAGGATATTAATATACTATAATGTAAGTAATACACGACTGAAAAAATAAAGACATAAGAGGACAGAAGAATATCAAAACATGGTGTCAAAACAATTCAAATGTAACATGACTTCTGAGGTGCCAGTGTCAAGTTACACGACCTCATTTTAACAATATTATCCGAAGAGAGACGCCTAAGTTGTATAACTATAACAATAACAAGAAGTCTTCAAATGTAAAGAAATTCCTTAGTATGTTCCTTAATACGGAACCACTACAATGTTCTCGAACTATTTTAACAGCAAATTGGGAAGCACCACAAATTTGTGATCAAATACAGATGAAACGAACGTTGAACTGATGCTTTCTCCCTCTAACTACATAGAATTTGTATTAGAGTAAAAGAGACGATATGATTGTCTAGGTTTTGGCGCGACAATTTTGATGGCAGCTGGCAGTTTGTGGACAAAAATAATATTGAAGGCCCCTCAAAGGGGTTAATAATGTAGGCTATTATCCCACTGACTAGAATAATAATAATATAAGGTGCCATCCATAAATTACGTCACATGTTAAGGGTTGGGGAGGGGGTCGACGAAATGTGATATTATATGACAAGGGGTTGGAGAGGTCCTAAATTTCGTGACGTCAATTTTCAAAATCTAATACATTTAAACTAATTACGTAACTGATGTTTTAATTTAACCCTTAAAAGGGGCCAAATTTCATATCATTTTTGTCCATAATCAGTATCAAAATTGCCCCGCCAAAACCAAGAGAATTATATCGTCTCATTTACTCTAATACAAATTCTATGTAGTTGGAGGGAGAAAGCATCAATCCAACGTTCGTTTCAATTATCTGTATTTGGCCACAAATTGGTGGTGGTTCCATTTTAAGAGGTTAATAATTTTTTGATATGAAATTGCACGGATTGTGACGTCACTAAGGAGGGATGAGTCTCACGAACGTGGCCACCTGTTACAAGGACGGGGGAGGGGTTAAGAATCATGAAATTCATGTGACGTACTTTGTAGATGGCTTTTAACCAGCTATGGATATTACAGAAAAATCATACACATACGAGAAATTCACACTGGACATTGATACGATAAACGCGTGTAGTGGTCGTTCGCGGTGCGGCGGGACGTTGCAGACGTTCCCGACGGCGACGTTGGCCTCTGTGGAGTCGTTGGCAGACGCCTCGCCGATGGCAAGGCGGACTAAGAACGAGATCGCTGCTGCTCAGAGGTATCGTGTCTTAAATTAAAATTATTTATTAAAGTTAAAATAAAATAATCGCTGTTTATGCATACATTTTGATTGATTAATATATTTTTCAACACACTTACTCATAAAGTGGCTCTATGGTCACCTCAATTAGGCACAGAATGACACCCATAATCAAACTGTGAGTAAAAAAAATTATAACTCACTAGTGAGTTATAGTTTTTTTTTTTTTTTATTGGTTGCGTTGCTTCCTCTTAAAAAAGTTTTTATTCAAAAAAAGATTGTGCTCTATAGAACAAACAAATTAATGTTCCTATTGCTTGCTCATTTCATGCAACTTCTTATTTAAATAGATAATTTTAACTCGTACGTGTTTAACAAATAAAACTTTCACTCATATATAACTTTTTTACTAACTGCACATTTTTACTAATTGTTTCTCTAACTAAACTTTTTATCTACTAAATAAAATGAGTTTTTGTTGTTATTTTATTCACAAGTGTGTTGAAAAACGTCGTATGATACACGTGTGTATTGATGATTACCGTCCTCGGCTCTCTTAAGACCCTCGCCTACGGCTCGAGTCTCAATGGCGCCTCGCCGGTTATCACCAATGTTACACACTAGTACCATAACTGTACTATTAACCATTGGTTAAAAGTCGGTGCACACCAGACTTAATCGCTTAAAGAGATCTAGGGGCTCAATGCTGGCTATTGTTTTCTAACAATCAGACACTGGATCGGGCTTTGATTTCTAATATTATTTAAAATAAAAAGGTGGTAATAATTTTACTCTAATATTGATATGTACAAAAAAAAAATCAATGTTAACTACCTGATGTACGATGTCACATCACTAGTAAATTGCTATGTCGACCTGTCGCTAACTATACATATAACTATAGTTAATTTTCATAATGGGGATCACCATTGGATGTTTTTATCCCCCAAAAAATACTTTCTGTGGGCTAAAAAGGGAAAAGACACGACGTTTTCTATTTAAAATATTGCCTACTGGAATTACTGGATACAATCCCTTGAACCAACAACACTGCTCCTCAAAAACAAATATTTAATAATACAAAATGCTGGTTTGATGTTCGTGCACCAGTAATTTCTGTTTTTGTTCATATGTTATACCTCGCTCTTTCATTGCTTTATACTTCAGTTCTACGTATGCAGGTTATATTTTTTATTTATGCAAATCACAATTTATTGTTTGTTTTTTTTATATTTGACGGCCTCTGTCTGAATGGGCTAAACCTTTACCGGCTTACCTAACTGTAACGCAGAGGCTCCCGGTTCGATTCCTGGTATGGTAAATTTCGGAAACGACTTTTCTCTGTAATTTACTATAATCAGGGTGTCTGGGATATAACTCAAGTGTAACTTGCTTGATTTGGGGATGTACATGATATCGAGGGCTTCATAACAAGTGGGCGTACAGCCAAAAGTGCGGTTTTACGCAAGGGACAATTTTTTGAATAAAACAAAATTAGTTGATTGTATAAGGCTGAAATTTGGAATACCCTTCTATTTAGGTACACTGCCATACTGGTAATACTTTCTAAATAATAATTGTAACAGACATAGATTTTGTAAACTACAAAAAAAATGGATTTTTTATGCTCTATATGTGTATTGTCTACAGAGTGTAAAAAAAAATATAAGACATTAATTTTTTAAATACTAATTTTTTATGTTTTTAAATAAAAAAAAATTATTTATTATTATTATGAACTATTTATACTTATTGGTGGCAGTTGCTTCTTTATTAATTTGGAAATCAAACTCGATTTTATTGGACTGTATAATTATTGTTGAATTAAAAGAATACATCAAATAAGTACAGAGCGTAATTATTTACAAGATACATTAGAGCGATGCTGAGAGGTGAAGTGTAGAGTAGCAGAGAGCTTTTGCCTGC
Organism: Dendrolimus pini; assembly: GCA_949752895.1. NCBI lineage: Eukaryota > Metazoa > Arthropoda > Insecta > Lepidoptera > Lasiocampidae > Dendrolimus > Dendrolimus pini. The sequence goes on from OX457139.1 coordinate 8,304,926, forward strand.
CAGGGTCGCTCCTTAAGTCCCGCATCCCGCCCGACGCCTAAGTGCTAATCGTGCCCTCTGAGGGCGCCGGCGGTATGCGGGGCGCGGAGAGTAGGTGTGCTCCGGCGGGCGGGTCAGGGGGGTGCTCTCTGTCCGCAACAATACTCTATATTAGAATTTTTCGAATTAAGAGGTTAATATGGACTGCACAGGCTGGCGCGCAAAGCGAGTTTATCACCGGAGGCGTGGGCGAAGTGTTTGCTCGGCGCGTGTTACTCGCTCTATTTCCTGACACTGCCGTGTCGGATGATGTTGAGTAGGGGGAGGGAGCATGCCACCCTGAGGCAGGCCTTTGAGCTGTTGGAAAGGGCGACCAAATTGAAAGTGCCTTGTGATGAGGTAAATCTTATCATTTAAATTATCCCTATTAGTTTTAATTAATATTATAAATACGAAAGTAACCGTCTGCCTGTCTGTTACGTTTTCACGGAAAAACTACTCGACCGATTTGGCCGAAACTCAGTATATATCGATGCCGACGATGAACATTGGATACATTTTATCCCGAAAAAATTTGATAGTTTCTGGGATAACAAATATGTTTGTCTCTGTTATGCTTTTACGGTAAAACTATTGGACCGATTTGGCTGAAATTCGGTATATACAGGGTGTTTGGCGCATGGACCGACAAAAATTTTTGGGGGATTGGGTGGATCAAGAGCTATCTTTAACCCATAGATACCTACGTCCCAAGTGTCACTGTAATCGAGATACGATTTTTTTTGTTTGTTTTTGAAAATTACCTGGTTCATCGTCTTTAAAACGACATATTTTTCTAGTTTGTTGTTGTAATTGAACCAAATAACTTCTATCGCAGTCTTTAATGTATGATTATTCTAAATTAAACATCAATTCTTAGCATTAGACAACAAAACGTTCTTGACGAGCTTTCAAACTCTTAAAAATGAATTAATCTATGAAAAAGGTCAAATTCAAAATTAATTATAAAAAAAACTAAAAGGTATTAAGAATTTCATTTGATTGAAACAAAATCTGTACTTAATATCCTTTCCAACGATATACCACATGGCCTTGAAATTATTCATGTGATCACAAAACAAGGTATTACTCAACCAGTGTCAGAATAAAGAAAACACCTTGTTTGTATTTTACGACGTTTTAATTAAATTTTATTCACAGATTGGGTTCAAAATGACGGCCTCCATTGTGAATGCATGCACGACATCTTTTTCTTATTTCCACAGTCGTCGTTTTTAATCGCGTTTCTTCTTTCATTATGCTAAAGGCGCTATTTATTTTTTCTATTAAAATTTCCCTTGTCCGTACTTCTGTCGCATAAACAATTTCTTTTGCGCGCCCCCAAACATAAAAATCCAGAGGTGTTAGGTCTGGTGACCGTGCAGGCCAAGGAATCGGACCGCCTCTTCCGATCCACGAATTGGGAAAACAATTGTCCAAATGTTCTCGAACGTCTCGTTGGTAATGTGCTGGGCAACCATCATTTTGGAAAATAAAATCTTCTTCTTCTACTATTGGTAATACCAATTCAGGTAAGTCATTCATTAAAAAAGAAAAATAACTTTCTCCGGTTAGGCGCTCCGGTAAGAAATGTGGACCGATCAGGTGTCTTCCAATAACCCCAGCCCAAACGTTCACACTAAACTTACTTTGAAATGAACTTTGCCTTTTATTGCGGGGATTTTGTCCTTTTATCCCCCAATGATGGAGGTTGTGGAGATTCACAATCCCCTCATGATTGAAATTGGATTCATCGGTCCACAAAATTCTTTTAAAAAAAATTGTATCTTCTACGTCTGTATGCATCATAAACCTGCAAAATTCCAGCCGCCTCCTATGATCATCGTCTATGAGACCTAGAACAATCGATTAAATCCGTGAGAATTGTACGGACGCGATTTATTTCATCTGTGAGCTGACCCAAAGGCCACAATGAATAAATTATTTTTTTGAACAAAAACAAACACATTTGTTTTAACTATTAGAGTAAGAATTTACTTGTTAAATTGTTGTACTTGAAATTAAGTTGTAAAAACACATGCAATGAGTTTTGAATTGTTTAAAAAACATACCTTGAACAGGAGTGTAGTGGAATGCATGCCTTCCATCTTGCCGAAGAACTGACCAGACTTTCCAAACCGACAAGTTAAGTCTTTTAGCTATAGCTCGAATACTTGTCGTTGGATTCTCATCAAAAGCTTGTAAAATACTCTCATCCACTGCAACATTATGTTGCCTCACATTGACTCGAGGCTCTAGAATATTTATGCTTCCAGTCTCCCTCAGACGCCGATAGGTCGTAGAAAACGTCTCGTGGTGTGGTACACGCCGATTAGGATATCGCTCCTGGTAAATTCTACGCGCTTCACGAGCGTTACAATTGGCGCTGCCATACGCCAACAACATATCAGCATACTCTTCGTTACTGTAGTTAGACATTGTAACGAGAACAGTGAAGACAAACACACCAACAGTTTAACAGAATAGTTCAACCAAAGAAAACTTAACAAAAACAGAACGTAACAAAAACAAAGTTAAACACAAAAATACTCCAACAATGCAGATGTGAATCGCGACAATACCGATAGCAATGATAGTAAAATCTCAACTAATACTAAACAAAGACCACGACACAAATTACGATCCAATGACAGACAAAGACAAGGGATATTTTCATGTGCAAGAAAGAGACAGTGTTTACCTGCGTACTATTGTTCTAAAAAACGGGTTTGGTGTTAGAGTGCGTGTTCGTCCCTACTTTGATTTTGATAATTTGGTCACATAAGGAATAATTTCAAGGCCATGTGGTATATCGTTGGAAAGGATATTAAGTACAGATTTTGTTTCAATCAAATGAAATTCTTAATACCTTTTAGTTTTTTTTATAATTAATTTTGAATTTGACCTTTTTCATAGATTAATTCATTTTTAAGAGTTTGAAAGCTCGTCAAGAACGTTTTGTTGTCTAATGCTAAGAATTAATGTTTAATTTAGAATAATCATACATTAAAGACTACGATGGAAGTTATTTGGTTCAATTACAACAACAAACTAGAAAAATATGTTGTTTTAAAGACGATGAACCAGGTAATTTTCGAAAACAAACAAAAAAAATCGTATCTCGATTACAGTGACACTTGGGACATAGGTATCTATGGGTTAAAGATAGCTCTTGATCCACCCAATCCCCCAAAAATTTTTGTCGGTCCATGCGCCAAACACCCTGTATACAATTTTAATACTGAGGATGGACAAGAGATACTTTTCATTGGGGATAGATAATGGGATAGATTTAATATTTTCTTAAGTTTTCGCGACTTGTATACATAATAAAACTACGTTTTAATGGTTTTAAGTGCGGGATAGATTTATGTAAAGGTTATCCCTGAATTTAGGTTTGGTTGTTTTGTATGTGATTTGTCATTTTGAAAAACAAAACTGGTCCTTTGTATACGTATGTAACGTATCACAGAAGCATTATTTGCGTACTTTAAGTATGTCGGGGTGAAGGTAAGGAAAGGAATGCTCCTGTGGTTCGGACATGTGGAAAGAATGCCTGATGAAAGAATGACTAAACAGATATATATATACAATGCAAAAGTGGATGGATGCAGAAGTCGCGGAAGGTCACGACACACCTTCCATGATCACATTGATCATGTACTAGCAGAAGGTGATGTCAGGAGCCTTAAGAACAGACGAGCGTGCATGACAAGAGCTATGAATGTCAAAGAGGCAAGTGAGGTGTGTAAGAATAAGCCTGTATGGCGCTCTGTTGCTCGTGCCTACCCCGCAAGGGACCTGGCGTGAAGTATGTAAGTATGTGTTTAAGTATATATGATGTTGTGTTTATTTGCCAGTTATTACTATTAAATATTTTCCTATTTTCACTCAGGTATGTTACCGGGTAATGATGCAATTGTGCGGTATCCATTCCCTGCCAGTTCTGGCCGTGCAATTGCTATTCCTCATGAAGCGGGCGGGACTACAACCGAATGCTCTGACTTATGGCTACTATAACCGATGTGTGCTCGAAGCGAACTGGCCTAAAGATATGCCGAGGTAAGTTCAAAGGAAGCACTGACCCCTATTATAAATGTTACCACTGGACTGGTTCCTGCTTAGAAATTAAAACCCTATTTTTGTGTCAATTCAATCATCATCATCTTAATTACTGCTCTTAGCTGTTACTCAATTCTGCATTATATTAGCTGTTATAGATATTTCTACATGTACTCAATATATATGTTTAATATGCTTATTATTTGTTGTGTGTAGGTAGATAATACATAAATAATTTTGTTCTTTATCTTGTTACGAGTTTAGCGGGTCTCGAATAAAATGCCTCTGGAATTATTATAGAGTTTATTAGAACTATACAAACACTTATAACACAGGTACAAATATAACCGAACACAACAAATCCAAACGTAATGCAGAAGATCGTAATTCAATAAAACGCGCAAAGGCCGTCACTATTATATTCCCGATTCTACACACGTCACGCCTTGATAGTAGTTGTCGCTGGATTGCCGTCTCTCTCCATCACGCCGTCGTTTTATACCTCACACATACAAATGTGTCTGTCGACGTAATCTGTAACACCTGGCTAATGATTCAGACGCAAGCGGCCATAGACGAATACAATGGAACAATAGGCTATTATCCACAATAATTAGAAACGTATCCCAGTAAATAAGTGAACAAAAGAAGACAATCATTAAAAGATTATAATTAGTTCAAATGCCGAGAGGTAATGAAATGTTCTATAGATCTGTACGTGGAATTTGTCTTTGTCGGAGCCTAGGTTGTAACAATATGATACTCATCTTTCTTGAAAAAAATCGTTATTACATTAGTATATTTTTTTTGTAGCGGTTCACAACTCCTTTGGAACAAGTTGCGTATAGCAGTGATGGGAGCTGCATTGTTTCGGAAAGCAGGCGCTCAGAGAGCAAGCCGTGCAGCAGGCACCTCAAGTGAGTAGTTATTTCAGTTAATGAATATACAAATTTTGGAAAATATCTTAAATTATCCTATTTCTATTACTTAGGGTGAAGTTCATAGACTGGAAAAAAACGTTGAATTATCTGAACAAGTGATTAGAACTTAACGGTCGACATAATTGAGGAGCGTTTTCTTAGTGTTCACCAACATCTTTTGCTTTTCGGTTAGGTAAACGAGCGGTATTGGGCGTTTTTGAATGAATGACGAATGAAAAGAGTGATGATATAACTAGACTAAATGAAAAAGTCAATTGACGTCTGCAAAATCCGTCAAAATTAAATGACATTACGAATTTGTTGCTTAAAAAGTAATAATACAAAGTTTAGAAGTTACTGCGTTAGTATGGTATGTTATGACAGAGGCGTCTTATTTAATTTGACGAGTTATGTGCAATATTTTATGTCAATTTACATATGTCATTCGCTTCGTAGTACTTACGTAACCTGGTAGATGTCGGTTAACGTATCAAATTTTAACCAAATTAAACAATATAGAACATAATATTACAAACTTTGATTATAAAGATTACAAACATCGAAGAAAAGAAAAAGGTACAGCAAATTTCTGTAACAGTGAAAAGCAGATTTTGATTGATCTGTTTATGAAATATAAATGAGTCATTGAAAATAAACGGACAGGTGCATACATGCATGCATGCATGCAAATCTAGTCACGAAAAATACTTTTTCATATTCTTCAAAGAAATTCCGACGCTCTTGAATAATTCGAGGCCTCTTTGTAACTATGTCTATATTATGTAGATATTCTAGCGAATTTATAATGTCATCTTCCATTATGAAATTTAAAGCAGGAAGCATTTTACTCAATGCTAAAATTATTAAACAAACAAATTTTTGATTAAAATAACAGTGGAATATAAGTAAAAATCGGTACCAGAAGCAAAACTATTACGAAAATTGCATAAAAAAGTTCCTTCAAAAGTCTGATTAAAGTTTACCAGTGTTTAAACGGCTCAGATTTGCTCGTTTAAGTTAACCAACTCATTTTCGTCGATAACCATGGAATATTTTGTGGTGAACACTTAAAGTTGCCTAAACAGTGGTTATTTTATTTTAACAGTCGGTCAAATGTCTATGTACACCACCCTTATTCAACTCCAAGCAATAATTTTGTTTGTCATTATTAAAAAAAATCAAATTCGCATTTGACCAAAACAGGAATAAACACATCGATCCCCTAGTTCACAATTTACAAATTAAAATTTAATTGTGTAAATAAAATTTATCTAATTAATATGATTGTGAAGTAAGGTGCTTTGTAGTGAGTTCGGTGGGGAGGCAAAATTTGAAGAGCCTACAGGTGGCAAATGTCTGAATGCCCCTCTGGGGATCATACAGGAGGAATGGGCCATTGGATCTCCCACTCACCGTATGAAACACGATTATCTCAAGGCTGAAGGTCCAATCGCCTTAAGCGATTACTTTCTGGTTATTACCTGTGTTAGATGTCTACATGCTCATGACACGAGTTCGATACTGGCTAGGAAGTTTGTATTGCTTTGTTATTTCTGATCAAATGTGCAAATTTAAAAAAAAGACTATGTATTTGATGTTATAAATTAAATTGTTCATTTATTTCTAAAGGTGGTGGAACGTTGCCTCGGGTACGGTCAGCAGCCGGCGTAGGTGAAGGCGGTGAATTAGCGGGCTTAGCTAGTATGGCAGCCTGCGAGCCAGCCATCAGTCGCACTAGCTTAGATTCAGGTAATATTATAGGTATATAATTCTTGACGGTCTAAGTCTTTGGCGGCCTATCTCACTGCAACGCAGAGACTCCGGGTTCCATTCCTGGTATAATAAATTTCGGAAACGTATTTACTATGGTCTGGGCGTCTAGGATCGGCGCCAGAGTGATCCGTTGTATATAACCCATAACACAAGCCTAACTTAATTTCGGGATATGTAATACCTATGTGTGTTTGTCTGCCGATTATTATTCGTTCGATTATTGTTGTTGTTCAAAAAATCCTATTATAGTGTCCAAGAATATTTATGTGAGAGGTAAAAATTAAGAAATTATTGTGTTGTTTTAAATATAGTAAAATATGTATAAGGCATCAAATTAAATATTACATTCTACAGAGATAGGTTAAGTAAAAGTAGTAAGATAGGTTAATGTTGCGATGATATTGGAAGGCCAATACGTAGAGGCCCCTTTACAAATTTAATGTAAATGTGGCTACACCATATACTAATGCACCCGAGGACAAGACCCGGCCAGTGTAGGTCTATTGTGGGAAATGAGAACAAAAAGTACCGGGCTATTGGGGTGAACTGCTAGTGGTACTATGGCGTCTGTCCGTCGTAATGTTCGGGGAAAATGGAAAAATGGACAGACGTTGACTCGCCACTTCCTGCATGGGCCGCTAACAATGCCATAGAAGACAGAGGCAACATGGGTGTGAGTGGCTAAGTGGCGTAGAGAGGTGGGCTGCGGGTTCACCGAAGCTACTTCTGACGTTATCCCATTCATCACTTCCACCCCTGGAGCTTGAGTCGACAACTTATTATTGTTATTCGAATATTCAGCAGTTCGGCCGAGATCGTGTCCGAATATTCAGTATTCAGTCAAACGACTATTCGGGACATCTGTAGTCTATCTATACATCTGTACATATATTAAAATTGTAGAGGTCAAATTTCTGTACAATGAAAAAAAATTGCTAAAAACCAAGTCAGGGGGATGTAAGAAGTGAAATAGAACTAATTTAGATTTTTTTTCAAATTTTTTGTTTCTCTGTTTGTCTGTCTGTTTGTACCGGCTAATCTCCGAAACGACTGGACCGATTTACATGAAATTTTGTATGGTGTTAGCTTGTATCCCTGGTCAACATATAGGATACTTTTGATCCCGAAAAATTAAAGAGTTCCCGTGAGATAGTTAAAAACCTTTAATTACTTAAACAGCTTATAACAGACTGAATGTAATTTCTCTGCAACCTAACATAATAGAAGCGGAGATTTTGACAGGGTGTGTTGTCGGTGAGAGAGTTTTATCTTATATATATAAATATATAAAGCTGATAAGTTTGTTTCTTTGTTTGTTTGCTTGAACGCGCTAATCTCAGGAACTACTGGTGTCCGATTTGAATTTTTTTTCATTATTAGATAGCCCATTTAACGAGGAAGGTTATAGGTTATAAACCATCACGCTAAGAGCAATAGGAGCGGAGCACCAATGAACAATGTTTCAAAATCGCGGTATATGTTTAACTTACTTTTTTTTAAACGCGGGCAGAAGCTAGTATACTAATAAATTTCCTTATGTTATTACGACTAATGGAATGTTAAACGGCAGTATGTGACCGCGAACACGAGGCGAGGTCGAACGCGTTCGACGCGTTGGTCCGCCGCGGGAACATCGTGCGCGCGGCGCCGCAGCGTGCGCACGCGCACTCGCACGCGATCTCCACCGCGGCCGGCATACTCATATCTGGTGAGTATTATTGCTTTCTTCTTTTTACGGTTCCCACATACAAAGGTAGAAAGGGAATGTTTATACTTTTATTATCGTATGTTCAATACAATATTTTATAGGTTATGAAGTAAAATGTCATTTGTTGCCCTCATATCAGTGACGTGGCACACCGAATATGGTAATACTCGGCAAGCACTCGAGCGAATTGTATTCGATAGAAGTTGGGTTACATGAGTATTTATTTGACTTTGAAGTAACGTATTTATCGTTGGGTTTTATTAAAATTTATTTATTTGTTTTACGTACCTATGTATTAAATATTACAAAAGTAGAATTAGTTCCATTAATTATTATTTATTATTTTTGATGCATATACAAATTTTTTGTATATATTAAATTTGAATTTAATATTGGAATGAGTGGCTGACTTTTAAGTTGTTTCTGCCACTAATGAAGTTACACTTGAAAATATGTCTTCTAACAACGAACACCTCTCGTACTCATTAATCAAGTGTTCTTAGCCCCCAACAATTTTATTAGCAAAATTGGGTCGTTTTGGTCCTACGCCAAAAGGAAGGTTTACACTGAAAATCAGCGTTGTGTCGGATATAATTCCGGCACAACAATGTGCTGAGTGCAAACCTTGTTTGCTGAAAAGGCGGCATACAAATTCTCAAAAAATGCTCTGTGTATAAAAATGTATAAGGAATGTAATTACGTCGCCAGTGCTGCAAATAAAGAAATCTTTCTCTCTGTCTTAATTGAGATGTTAACATAGATCCTAATTCACCTGGTTAGTACAATGTGCATATCTAGCCATGGTAGTCTTTGGTTAGAAATTGGAAATTAAACACACTTATAGAACTGTTAGGTGTTTGAATTTTAATTTTGATAAAGAATATTACTGTAATGAATTAACTTGTTTTATTTGGACCAATAAATATCAGATTCATTAAATAAATACAGGAGTTTTTCTTACATCAGTGCAATAACTGGGTGTCTACATTAGCAGTGTTGAAAATATACTTTCGTAAACGTTAAATGTAGACTCGAAAAATAATTAAATTCAACAATATAATAATAATGTCGGTTTGAGGCAGACAGTAAATGGCCCTTTATAAGCTCATTTTAAAATTCTTTGTTATATTTTTTATTTTCAAGATTAGACAAAAAAATACAAAAAAAATGAAGGAGAAATTTTCTAAAAGTTAACGTCCACGAGTTATTAGGACCCCACGCGGGTTTTAGTCACTAAGCTTGTTTGAGTATAGGGGAAGTATATTATTTTCTAGGTCTACCTTCAAATACGGATTTGAATGAAGCGCCACGAGCAAGAAGTAATTCTTTAGGCAATGACGAACCTAGTACTCCATTAACAATACCAGAGAAAATACAGGTATGATTAGTTGTAACCATGTAAGAAGAAAATATTATACTAGTAATGTCCATCACACAGTTAACATAACTCTGAAAAAGCCACTGTCTCATAATTGTTGTTATACAAAAAACACCACGGACAGGTAACGTTTGTTTTACATATTTAAACTCATATTTAGATAGTGTTTATGTGGTAGTTGTAAAAGTCAATTTCAGTTGAGATATTTCACACAAATTGTTTATCATGGTTATTCTGATTGTGAAAATAAATTTTTCATAGTTAAACATAGACATGACTCCAAAGTCCCTCGAAAATTAAATAGGTAGTTGACGGTCAAATCAACTGAGAATTTATTCTCATGTAACAATTATGCGCAGCTTCGTAAGATTTTTAGACTTCAAAGATATGAGGAGGACCTCAATTCGTGGTATAAATAAAGAAGGCAAGTGAGTGAATAATAAGATATAGGATTTGGCTATAAATGGGCTGTCTGCCTGTTGGCCAGATTCGCAATAAAAATCCGTCCTTTATCCGTGCAGGAACGGAGAAAGAATACGATTTCCTGCGGCTGTCGCAAGAGGCGACAAAACAACCCACAGCCAGGTGGTAGTGTATTTGCCCGTCTGGATGGTTCCAGTCTCCATTTAGAGAGCAGCAGCGCATTTGTTGTGCCTTTGGTGTTGCAAATGTTCATGGGCGATGATAACCGCTTTCCATGAGGGAAGCCGTCTGCTGAAGTGATTTCCTTTATAATCATTTTTATCGTGATCTTTTAAAAGTAAGACCAAAGTCTGGTATTTTAGCGCTCGCTCTTTAACATTAGAATTGTAACATGTTTATCTAGCCAATCGCGTTATTTTATCTCTATGAGAATTTTCAAATATTATTGTATATATCTAATGTTTGATTATAAATATTTGAAGACAATACACGTGAGCCCCGAGAGCCCGTCAGATCTCCGAATATTGACAAGGTCAGAGAGTTTTGCCGGCGACGCTCAAATTGTGCAAAATCTGCAGAGGCTCGCTTTTGGCACTGGTATGTTTTTTCTCTTTTAAATGTATTAACACAATATAATCATGCTAATACATTTATTATAATAACTTATGTATTTTGAAATATATCATTGCATGTGTGTATATGACTATGTATATAATGTGTATGTATTTATATAATATGTATGTATTTTATCTGTGCAGGAGCGGAGAAAGAATACAATTTCCTGCGGCCGGGCGGCCGGTCGTAAGAGGCCAAAACAACCCACAGCCAGGTGGTAGGGCATTTGCCCGACTGGATAGCTACCACCCCTGGTCTAAAGTATGTCGCCATAACAACCTTGAGTTGTGTTCCGGCATTAGTGGCCAGGTTCCAAACTCCCTTAAGAGAGCACCAGCGCATTTGTAGCACCATTGCAAATGTCCATAGGCGACGGTAACCGCTTTCCATCAAGTGGGCCGTCTGCCTGTCTGTCTGAATCTGTCTGAACTCCTGCAATTAAAAATATATATATATTTATTTCTTAAATTAGTTTAAGTATTTATGTACCTATTGCCTTTTTCCTGCACCACGTACATCGCCTGAATCAAATTTCTTTGATTTAAGTTGGCTGGAAGAGATCGCTCTGAACGATAGGGCTGCCTGTTTATTGCCAAGAAAATATTGTAAATATAGTCTGTTTTGTAATTGTATGTTTTCGTGTGCAATGAAATGTTTTATCTCTTTTTCTTTTTCTATTAATTTGTTTTCATGAACGATATTAAGTTTTTCCTTTGTTGTATGGGTTAGGTATGCCGAACTCCAAATCCAGGTGTACCAGGGCGCTCAGTTTTCCAGAAGAGTCGGAAAGAGAGATTGAGGGTGATTCAAACAGTATCACAACTAAACCTTCGTCGCCACTCAAGTGAGTTTGCACTTGTCAGTAATATGGTCAGGTAAAATATAATAAACGTGTATGTATGAAGAGATTAATGAAAGTAGATGAAGCGTAAGATGTATATCAATATTTTAAGATTTGGAGTTACATCGGCCCTGTCCACCCCTATGTGAAACAAGCAGTATAATATATCCCTATTAATATTATAAATGCGAAAGTAACTCTGTCTGTCTGTCTGTCTGTCTGTCTGTACCGTTTTCACGTAAAAACTACTGGACCGATTTGGCTGAAACTCCAGTATATATATTTTTTCGATGCCGAGAATGAACATAGGATACTTTTTATCCCGAAAAATGGGATAGTTTCCGGGATAAAAATATATTTGTCTTTCTGTTTGTTATTCTTTTACGGAAGAACTAATGGGCCGATTTGGCTGAAATTCGGTACGTATGTAAATTAAATACTGAGGGTGGACAGGGGATACTTTTCATTTTGGCCTTTTTGGTAATTTTGATCTTTTTGGTCATTTTGGCTATTTTAGCCTTTTTACTCATTTTGGCCATGTCGGTCAGTTTGGCCTTTTCGGTCATTTTGGTCATGTTAGTCATTTTGGCCGTCTTGGTCATTTTGATTATTTTGGCCTTTTTGGTCATTTTGGCCTATTTGGTCATTTTGGCCTATTTGGTCATTTTGGCCTTTTTGGTCGTTTTTGTCTATTCCGTCATTTTGGCCATGTCAGTCATTTTGGCCTTTTTGGTCATTTTGACCATTTTGATTATTTTGTCCTTTTTGGTAGTTTTTGCCTATTCCGTCATTTTGGCCACGTCGGTCACTGCGACCTTTTTGGTCATTTGGGCCATGTCGGTTATTTTGGCCTTTTTGACCATTTTGACTATTTTGGCCTTTTTGGTCGTTTTTGCCTATTCCGTCATTTTGGCCATGTCGGTCATTCCGGCCTTTTTGGTTATTTTGACCATTTTGGCCTTTTTGGTCAAGTTTTGTAATTTACAATTTTTACATTTATGTTGTTGACAGATAGACGGGGGATGGTATAATTAGCGATATAAAATGAAGTGAATCTTCCGTGGGCAAATACATAAAAATGTAATATAATATAACCTGTAACGCTTGCTCTATAAACAAGAGACACGCACTAGAGGTAACCTGCGGCGCAGCCGCGGGGTAAACTCTAGTATGTAATAAATCTCAAAATTCACCAATTAACCAGTTTTTTTTCAGGATTAGCGGGTTTGTCATATCGGTTATCCTAATGTGCAAGTTTCATCACGATTTCTTTCACCGTTAAAGTGGTGTATGCTTTCGATCGATAACAAATTCTCTGTCACAAAATCTACTAAATACTTCATATTTAGGGGATCCCGCGGGATTTCTCCCGGCAGCAGTTTCAACTTGTTAGGACACAAGCGTATTCGGACACAGTTTAAAGTAAAACCTTTGCTTACATTCTTTTTAAATGACGCATCCCTTACATCTTGGGAATTCCGATTTATTCTCGAATGTGGTTTAAAATAGTCAGCCATAAAAAGCCGTAAAAATACCTCTGATATTTGCTACTCGTTCAACGTAGACCAGAGGTCGGCAACCTTTTGAGTCGGAAGAGTCAAAAATACAATTTACGAAATTTCAAAGTTTTTAAAGAGCCACAAATATTTTCTTGCCAACATCAAATATTACTTGCATAACTTAAGTGTTTTGATTAAAACAAACAAATCTGGAACCAACCCACATACATACATTTTGAGAAAAGCCGTTCTTATTAAAATTTTGCAAAAAATATATAAGTAGTGTTTTTCATAAAACAAAAAAAAAATGTGACATTATTAAATTTAAAGTAGAAAACATTTTCATAATTTATTGTAAAAAAAACCAGATACAATGACAAAGAATGTTGAAATTAATTTAAATCTATGTAAATACATGTTAGGGAAATGACATGTTGACATGTCATTTCCCTAACCCCCAAACTAGGTTTGTACTGTGCCTTGGGGTTAGTTGTAGGTTCTCATAGGTGTATGTTACAAAATATTATTAGGTTAACTTCTGAGCAGATTAATGTACGTACAATTAGGATCCAATTTTACTAAGCAGATATTTGGTTTCATTATAAGTTAATTTTTGTAAATTCTCAGCAAGTTTCTTTTAAACATTCATTTATACGTTAACTTACAACACTAACTTGTGCTTCAATAACAAACAATTGGGCAAACAAATTCAATGAGAGTCATGTCTTTTTTTGCGTATATAATAGAGAGCCGCAGCTTTACTTCTAAAGAGCCACATGTGGCTCGCGAGCCGCAGGTTGCCGACCCCTGACGTAGACGAAATCGCGGGTGAATTTTAGTGAAATCGTGTTCCAGAGTGTCCCCTCGTACGCCGGTGCTGAGCGATGACCCCCTGGGGGCGTTATGCGACCCCCCGTCGCCCCCGCCTCAACCGGCGACAGACGTCGACGACCCCCCGCCCCCCAAGCACGAGCTCAGCGTCAGCCCGAAACTGTTCCACCGAAGAACGAACTCGTTCCAAGAGGAACCGCCGGAGCAACCCGCAGGGTAACAATGTTTCAGATCTATTGCTCATGATCCATTAATGTAGAACAATATTGTAGTTTTCTCAGAGCCCAATATTGGTGCGCATACGGGCCATCCACCATTTCACGTCATACATTTTGTAGGGACTCGCCGCACACGTGTGGCCGTCACCGCTGGCTGTTGTTGGTGGCCCGTTTGTGCCCAGACTAATATGGGGTTCTCTCTTTGTAAAAGGCGTGATCCACTGACCTTTTTTTATTACCACTGGACAATATGGACAAAAAAGTTACTTATGATATTAGACTACTATCGTTGCGTTTTTGTGCGTATTTGATTGTCGCTGAATTGAACAAACGGACCTAGTTATGCAATATGGAACCAACCCACATACATACATTTTGAGAAAAGACGTTCTTATTAAAATTTTGCAAAAAATATATTTAGAATATGTATATTCTAATGTACAATATTCTAAATATTTTTTTCCAAAGTATAGACACATTTTTTTGTAAGCAAAATTTTAATAATAATGGCTTTATCTCATAACTGTCAGTATGTGGGTTGGTTCCATTTTGCATAACTAGGTCCAATCGATGTATGAATTAAAAAAGTTACTCATGATATCTTACTTTTACGCTTTTATGTAACGTAATTTACAATATACCAATTTTGAAATAATTCAATACATACATATCATATTTATAAAAACAATGAAAAAAAAATACGAATCACTTTAAAAGGTTTGTTTACGTAAACGTGTAACTACGCTTCAAATTGATACCCAAAGATGGATGTCCTTAAAATGCAGCAATCAGCGTAATGTCAATAATAAAGATCAGTGGCGTGAAAAAACCCTAAAGTCCCACCAAGGTAGGCATCTAAGCAACTAAGGTAGCTTCCATCGTATTTCAAATGTATATGGTACACCAATAAACACGAACCAAGATGGTACGTCAGTCAGTTTAAAATTTGGAAAAATTTATAGCTACAGCGATTTAGAAAAATGTTCCAAAAACATAATACAAAAATTGTCCTTTGGTGTTCTAGTGATTTTGAAATAAGAATTAGTGGGTTGTTGTAATATTTAAAGCTTTATTTTGACCGCACTATAAATATAATTAATAACAAAGGCAAACAAGGTAAGGACATGTAATGTTTTTTGCATGGTGTCCATCTCCTTATCTTTAATAGTTCTCACTGACTAGATGCTCAACTCATACATAGCTATGTCTAAAAAAATAATAAGATGACAACAAAACGAAAACACACATTTTATATTATCCCATATATCTTCAGGGAACAAGGTAAATCCTGTCCAAATATCGGGTATACATGAGTGTATAACAAACCAGTTTTTCGCTAGCATTCCCTCTATAATTTACACTAAACATAAATTGAGTTGTAGTGCATGTACTAGCGCTATGATCTAATTTTTCAGCTTAGTGATGTGTGTGATATGTTACTAGGTTTAATTTCGAACATAAAATACTATAAAAATATATAAATTATGCCATAATATCCTCACAGACGGCCTCTGTAGTTGAGCGGGCTAAGCCTTTGTCGGCTTTCTTCAATGCAACGCAGAGGTTCCGGGTTCAATTGTTGGCATGGTAAATTTCGGGAACGAATTTGCTCCTTTCTTTGCTATGGTCTACCACTTTACTGTTTGCTACTATAGAAGTGGGTTATATGTTATATTTAGGAAACTTGAGTATAATAAAGTATCTAAATTAACAAATTAATGAAACGGGTGCCCCACGATTAGTTGAAGGAGCGAGATGAAATGCTCCCGAGTCTCAAAAGAAGATCTTCCAGCGAGGCCAATATTGCTCGTCGCAGGCCTAGGAACTTCTTTAGTTATTGAAAATGTGTATATATTCTTTGCACGTTTCGGAAAACGTTTGTTACCTCAGTTATTGCACAGCGCCATCCATTGGCTTGTAAGTGTTCCTCTACAATAAAATCATTTTCCTTAAATATTGGCATCATCACGGATAGCAATAATATTTATAGATAAACTATAAGACGTGCGATTGAAAAAATATGAGAATTGTTCGAAATTATCCCTGCTAACTACACCTCGTTTTGTTTTTACTCCGCCCTATCCAAATATCCGCCCCATACGTTGACAGTGGGCCCGCTAACGTTCCCCTAACGCTAGTACAATGCCCCGTTGAAACAAGATAACCTCGATAGTTTCCTGTACGCAGGAAACTGCACAGGAGTGAGACGGCTCCAGCGGGAACGGTGTCTTCGAGTCTCGTCAGTCTCGGGAACACATTGAAGATCAGTTTTGGGTGAGTTTTTCCGATAAGTTATTATCGAAACAACCCTTCACAATGTGAAGCATTTGATAACAACCATAAAATGTAAATATTTGCGCAGAGCAATAAAAAAAATCTTGTATGTATTTTGAAGTGATAACTTCTTATGAGAGGGTAAACCGCTTCGTTACGTAACGCGTTACGGCGGCAGTCTGTCTGGCTACCCTTTCTCTCACGCAAGTAATCACTTCTGTCGGGCGTCCGGAGACGCACACGTGTTTTTCTTTTCATTATGTGGTATTTCAAGACTACCACTATATTGCAATAGAATTTAATAATTAATGTGTTTATTTTATTAACCAAATTAACTAAAAATATTTATAATAAGATTGTGTCAATTCCATACTTTTTTATTTTCTACCTTATGTAAAAAAATCATTACATTTTAAAACAATCATTACATACAGGCTTAAAGGACTATTGCCAAGACAAAACTCAACAAAATAATAATAAAATACATTTTATAAGTAATGCCTTTGCTTTTAAAAAGTACGCGCAAACCTTAAATGCACATCAAGTGAAGCTAGATCCGTTAGTTGGAACAACAAGCAAAATCTTAACGTGTACTTATGGTGTTTTGTGGGGATGAGATGGCATACGAATCCGCATAGTGGCCGAACGAGAGCGCAATACTCTCTCTTTTTCGCTCTAACTGAACCTTTTAACTGTGTTCTCCAGAATGACGCATACGAACTTCAGGGACGCATTTAAGTTTTGCTCGTACTATAACTTACAGGGCTTTTTGTTTCTAACATTCGAGTCAGGTAATAAATTAATAGCATTGATGAATCCTAGAGTGGAGACCGCGTCCTGGCACGTGTAATTTAGGCTCTATAAATCTTACTCTCTACTGGTATGGTGAAATTTTCATCAGCAGTAACAAAAATAAAGCATACGAATATATAGTAAGATATAGGCACCGGCTGTTAGTGAGAACACTTGACGCAAACTTGGGGACTTATGTATGAAAGAGGACAGCGATTGGCTGATGATGAGAATAAATAACTACATTAAAATCTTTAATGGGGTTGAAAAGATCACATTTAGTTTAATTTATTCATTCTTCCACTGCGTTTTCCGAAGCAGGACCTTAAAATGTATCCATAAACTGCTTTGAAATGATTCAATCTAAACACATGTCTAAAATTAACATTTTACATAATTTATCAACGTTTCATATCGTGAATGGTATGATCATGTTTTTTGGGAAAAATTTCGACAAGATTGTATATGACATTGAGGACTCAAATATAGAATACTTAGTCATTTTCATCAATCCTGGCAGATAAAAGATTTAGTAGTAATTAGGATTTTAGTTGTAAATATTCACATAGCAACAGTGGATAACAAACTTGTGAATCAGCCCAATAGTTTTTACGTGAATCTCTAACAAACAGACAAACAAACAAGAAATTTTAAAAAAATGCATCGCGTTCTTTTTTTATCCGAGCAGGAACGGAGAAAGAATACAATTTCCTGCGGCGGGGCGGCCTGTCGTAAGAGGCGACAAAACAACCCACAGCCAGGTGGTAGGGCATTTGTCTGACTGGATGGCTACCACCCCTGGTCTAGAGTATGTCGCCATAACAACTTTGAGTTGTGTTCCGGCATTAGTGACCAGGTTCCAATCTCCCTTAAGAGAGCAGCAGCGCATTTTTAGCGCCTTTGGTGTTGCAAATGTCTATAGGCGATGGTAACCGCTTTCCATCAAGTGGGCCGTCTGCCTGTCTGCTGAACTCCTGCAATAAAAAAAGTTCTCTGTCGTTTATATAGTCTATTCCAGTTGTTTTTTTTTTAATAGATTCAATATACAGACACGGCATGTTTCGAATTTTATCATATTATAGATAGACAACCACACTGAATTAATAGGTGTAGTAAAAATTATTATTAACTAATTTAAAAAATTACAGTCACCCGCTCGTTTTTCTTCTAAATTAGAAAGACATTAACATGTACAACGTTTTCACTGTCATATTTTTTTTATCACAATAATGTTGTACATTTAAGGCATGTCTTATTTATGGAAAAAAATCATGTTAATCGTGCTGTCTACGTGTTTTTATTTTAGCCTAGCGATTGTTATACCTTCTAGTAAAGAGAAAATAAAAATATTTTTTCTTGTAGAGTTTCGCTATATAAGCATCTTGAAAATTTTAAGGTAAACTTACTCTAAAATGCTCTGCACCTATGGGTCGTTGGGTGATATTTATTCAATGAATGAAAAAATAACTAAGAGTAATTCTTCAAATTTGTTTTCAAATATAATAAATGATGAAACCTATAATCTCTTATATTATTGTTAATCGACTTGCAAAAAAATGACGAAGTTTTCCATTCATTGTGTAATTTTTTTATGTATTTTCAGGTATAATTTTTTTTTGATCATTCTTTTGCATTGTATCAGTATATATTTACGAGAATTTTCTATAAATTTCATTCTTTTATTGTTATCTAGTCTACTACTATAAGATGTAACAATCAGTTTATTGATTTATATTTTCTTTAAAATGGCAACAATTTATTTTAAATTGCACCACAAGACACAGCCAGTACGCTAGCATCTCTGTTTTCTTAGACGCTATTCTCCCGCCAGACTGTCGTTGCGCAAGGAAAACATGAAAATAGGGAAGGCAATCGAAAACTACTTCAGGTGAGCTCCACTATTCAACATTCAGGGTGGAAGGGCGTATATTTATGTAAATTAACACCTGATCGTTGTTGTTCGAATACCTAGTATGATATGGTGGTGGTTATCATAAATAAAAAATTATTTTGTCCTGTACAATTCATCCACTGAGGCTCTATGCTATGAAGTATAATGTCAAGGCTTTAAGAATAATGTGAGCACAGGGACATTGGGGGCACATATTATATCCTAACGTTCCTGCCTGTCATGTATTGCTTGCTTGATGTGTGCATTTGTTAGCCTGTCAACTCACTACATTGCAGAGACATTGTCAATAATTTACTTGACATTGTCAATACTATTATTATCATATTAAGGGCTTCATAACAAATGGGCGTACAGACAAAAGGGCAGTTTTACACAAGGTACAAAATAGTGAATAAAACAAAACTAGTTGATTGTATAAGGCTGAAATTTGGAATACCCTTCTATTTAGGTACACTGCCATACTGGTAATACTTTCTAAATAATAATTGTAACAGACATAGATTTTGTAAACTACAAAAAAATGGCATATACGCCCATTTGTTATGAAGCCCTCAATATATACCTACATAAAATTGGCTAACGCATTTTCACCTTTGTCTGACATCCAGTAGTTTCACAGTTAATACCGTTTTGATTTTGCATGGCGTAGTTTTTTTTATAATCAATCAATGTTTCATTGTTGTCGCAAATGCAAATAGACTTCACCTTGCCATATTTGGAACTGGTAACTGAAAATTGCTACCATGGAAGAAGAATATTAATGATAAATAAATATGCTAAGTTAGTTATGAGTAGATGATTGAAATTTTTTTTTTTTTAATAATATGATTTTAATTTTAATATTTAAAACAGACCACAAGAACTCCATTGACAAGTGTCCAATACTACGAACACAAAATTCTGATGGATCGATAAAGCCATTAAAGTGAAACTAAAAATCAAAACACATTAAAAAACTGTGATTAATTCCCTTTTGTGGTGGTATCTTCTTCCATGTTACTATTTCTATTATCATTAAAATCCATACTTACTTCAGTTACTTATTTATCTAAGTTTAAAACGCTGTCTATGGTTAAATCTGATAATGATCGATATTTCCTATTGCCAGGACTTAGTTCTTTCCTACTATACTCTACTGCGCTCTATATATTTTTTTTAATAATATAAATGATAATACAACATAATTCCAGCCCGTCGAGTATAGCAGGGAAAAAATCAAACGAACTGCTGCAGAGCGGTTTGAGCAGTCTCAAATCAGCAGCCACGAGTATGGCTAAGAAATTCGACGAGATGAAAGAAGTCATATCGGCTAACTCGACGCCGGTGAAGGGTGCAATTGGGAACGCTACCAGTGCGTTGAGCAGTCTGATTGCTGAAGAGGACTCCACTGATGGATCTTCGGAAATTAATCCCGATGGTAAGTTACTATTTCGAAATACACAAATTCTGAAGAAAAACATTCTTTATACTGACATAATTAAAGAAAGTAGTTCCCATTCTATGTCACCACTTAGCATCGTATTATTGCTATTTTACGATGAAAGTACTAAGATGTGCCCGCGACTTCGTCCACGCTTGACTTGAAATTTCATCGGGATTTTCGGGAATCAAGATACCGCAGCATTTAAACAAAAATGTAAGCTATCGCGTTAGTGAAAATTGTGTCTGAATCAGTTAAATTTTATGCACCCAAATAACTACAAACCGCTCCCGGGGAAAGTCCCGTGGGTTTTCTGGGATAAAAAGTAGCGCAGGTTTTAAGTCTAACAATTTGTTGTAGATCAGCGAAAACCGCATCGAAAGCGGGTCAGTAGTTATTACGTGAATCCCGTACAGATAGATATACATACAAGAAATCTAAAAAAATTGAATCGTGTTGCCTGGGAACGATCGGTTTAAACGATAAAAAAGTATTGCCTATAAAATATTGTAAATATGGTTTGATTTTGTAAATGTATGTTTTAGTGTGGAATAAAGTGTTATCTATGGTTATTTAAAAAAAATGCTAGTTTATGTTTTAAGTGAGATTATTGGTGTCGGTAACGGTATTGTGTTTGGTGTTTGTTGGTCTAATTATCATCTGATTATAACTGTTGTTTTAATCAGAATGGGTTAGCGGTGTGGGCTTCAGACGTGCTTCGAGCGACGCCGAGCTAGCAATATTAATGGAGAGAGGCTCCCTCGCTACGTTGGTGTCGCATTTGCCCGATAACCTGTACCCACCTGTTTCAGTAAGTAATATAAATTTTGACCTTGGTTTACAACATTTATTTACTTTCAATAGTCTCTTTATACATTCATGTGTATTTGAATAAATCTTCTCGAGCTTCCGATTAGAGTATGTACGATTTAGTCGTGCCAAGTGCGTCGCGAGCTACAGGCGCCAACTCTACGAGTACTATCTACACTCAGTTCTAAATTTAAATAAACTAGAGCTATTGTACGCAACTGTAAAGCCGCGTACTCATCGGCGAGCCGTAACTGTAACCGGTACCGCGGAATATTGCCGATGGCTTTGACGGCGTTCAAGAATTCAAAATTACTAAAAATATAAGTCTAACGGGTTACCGTTAGACTTATATTTTTAGGTTACGGCTCGCAAGTGAGTACGAGGCTTTATAACAATTTTTCATCTTCCTTCACGCTGATATCTGTACGGCCAGGAGGTCGCGAGGTGCGAGAAGCCGTCGCACGTGGTGGTGCACATGTCGTCGTGCTCGCAGTGCCACCAGTGCCTGGCGCTGCTGTACGACGAGGACATCATGGCCGGGTGGGCGGCCGACGACTCCAACCTGAACACGCGCTGCACCGCCTGCGGCCGGCACACGGTGCCGCTGCTCTCCGTGCAGGTATCTGTGTCGTCAACACATAAACGGCGTGGAGTATGCCCTCATATCAACCTTGAGTTGTGGTCCGGAATTAGTGGCCAAGCTCCGGCCTCTTTTTACAAAGCGGCAGCACATCGGTAGAGTACCCGCTCGCTATCAGGTGGGCCGTCTGTCTGTTTAATTTATATAATACAAAAAAAAAAACGTACATGTTTCGTGGAATAATTTTTATTGCGAAGCTGGCAAACGGCACAATGGCTCACTGCCCAGTAAATGTAAAGTAGTTACCGTCGCCTGTAGACGTTAGCAATACACGAAGTGAAGCCGAGCGTTGCCAGCTTTTATTGTGCGATAGCAGGGAATATATGGGATAGGGACTGAAAATGTATACGGATCAGACAGGAGGATTGTGATGGGGGGTAGAGAGAAATAGGCCATCGGAACTCTCACTTAACGTGCGAAACACGATTAACTCAAGGTTAACCGTTTCACGTCGATATTCTGTGATAGCATGATATCACATCGATCGAGCCGGACCTTAGAGCTTTAATCAAAATAATGATTCCAGCATGGAACTACCACCTATAAATATGCTTTTTAGATGGGTTTTCTTCCTCTATGGCCAGCCTATTTTGTGTGCGAGGATGGATGAGGGTTTACTACATCCGGCCCAGCTCCTCAGGAAATCCACTATATTCTTGATGTTGCTGAACACTCTTAGAGGCCACCTGGGGCGTCCAGATATTTCGCCCTATATTAGGTCACCTCTCCACAATTAAACAGGACATGGGCGGCTGTTTCTTCTGCCTCCATCCAGGCAGTGACTAGACCATAAACCCGTGGCCCCGGAATAAAGGCTAAGGACAGAAAGAAACGGGAGTCTGGCTGAGTATTCCCGACTCGTGTGGCATTAGCACTCCATACTGGAGCCAATGCCACCCCAACGTGGCGAATCCTACACTTCCCCAACGGGGATTAAAAAAAGGGGGGGGGGGGGTAACTATCCGCCGGTGTCTATGTACGGTTGATGCCTTCCCAAATAACGCTGGTCTCTCAATTGCTCTCGATAGCCAACCTGCACCTTCGGATGGCCTTCGTGTATTTTGCCTTGGCTTAGTTTACCAGTAAGTGGGTGCCCATCTATAGCTCCTACTTGCCCATATATACCTTTTAAAAGTCATTGTTGTTTACAAACATTCTAAGAAATTTCTTTACAATGCCGCCACGCTGAATGTATAGTCTTGATCCGCTTTATTGCCTCCTCGCGCCGGTGGCATTCGAAGAATTCTCGTTGCTGTCCTCTGCAGCTTTACAATGTAATTATTTTTATTCGGATATCGTGTTCATTAAAATGGCTCCAGGGCTACAGCTCAGTTACGTCTCAAACGGATAGGAAACATTACGATGTGAATTCAGAACGACCATTCTGTTACGGTTATTAAATCTAGTGATATCGATTGATTACTAAATATTTGGACTTATATCCACTGGCTGTTCGTAAAGAACGAAGAAGTGTTCACAAAATAAACATTTTCAGATATTCCGTTCCGGTGATAAGCAAGCGGAAACATTGAGCGTGCCTTATTTGAACCCATTAGTGCTGAGGAAAGAATTCGAATCTATATTAGGTAAGCATTTTTCCAAATTGCAAGAATTTTCGGAGACATCTCAACCAGTGACAATTATTGAACGTCCTAAATAAAAAAACGACATGCAACTTAGTATAGTATTTTTGATTTGATTTTTGTAAACAATGAAAAACCCGCCAATCCGCCTTGGACATGCGTGGCGTCGTGGTGGCATGAATGGACAGTGTACCCACTGTCCTTCCCCCTGAATAAGACGCTCGTGTCCAGCAGTGGGGCGTTTATGGACTATTCTTTTTTTATACATTTTTTACATTAAATTGCACAGCGGAATATTATCTTTCGCATCAAAAACTCCATTAATAAGTTTATTATTGTTGTTAAGTAACTATTTCAATAGGTTGGAGGAATTGGGGGAGGCTTACACCGCTGAGGCAACTTCTGTAGATAAATAATATAATAAAAGCCCATAAACGTCCCAATGCTGGGTTTGGCCCTCCCACTATTGGGGAACGGAAAGTGCACCCGCCAAGCTTGGCACACACCGCCATTACGCTACCACGATTCTCAGATAAAGAATGATGTTTTTTTTTAAAAGGACACAGATTTCATCGATTTGACAATTTATGATTTCATGTATCTATCTAGATATGACTTAATTTTTGTCTTACTTTGTTATATGACGGTAGAATAAAGGCTTTTTAATTTTATTTTTATTTTTACTGTTTCAAAATGTTTGCGTTTCTATTGTCATACACAGATATAAATAATACTTATTTTTCATTCTACAAAATCTGTGTCTTAACTAAATTTACAAATTACAGGTAGGGAAGGCGACGCGTGTCTAGCGGAGCCCGAATTTGTAGAGTCCCATCCAATAGTGTATTGGAATCTGGTTTGGTTCCTGGAGAGGGCCAACATCGAGAACCATTTACCTGATCTCCTGTGTCCCGACTCACAAGTCAAATATCAAAGCACGGACACACTCCCCGATTCAGATAAGACTGGTAAGGGGTGATCACTTCTGATATACAAACAAACACATGCACAGCAAGCATACATATTACACAAATTGAAGCACACACACACGCCCATATACAATTTAGAAAATAAAATCAATGAAACTACGGAACATCTAAAGAAGGACGGAAAATCTGTGAACGCAAACAAGTTGATATTACATTATGATCAAAGTAGACTTTGTTTATAAAATTGACAGACATCGTATATCCCCAAGTTAATTTTTTATTTTATTGATATAGCTGCTTGTAATTAATTGTAACTACAATCAGCAAACTGTTATTTTTTATGTGAAGTAATAATTATACAGTACTAAGTGATACCAGCTTTGTTCGGGTATATTAAAAATAGTCAGTTTGAGTAGTCAAAAACAAGTGAAAAGGCATGTATTATTTATTTGAAAATAGGATTTCACTACGATTTTCCACCCACTATTTTACCCCCTAGAGGTTTAATTTTTGATATTTTAGTAAATTAGTGAGGTCAAGTTATTGTATATGAATAGGTTTATGAAATACGACTTTATGGAAAATAGAACATTTTATTCAAAATCAACCCTTTCCCTTGGTTTGCTGTTTGACATTCCTTCACAGAAATTGATCCTTACAAGCTACTCTATCATTTGGTATAATAATACAGTATGTGTTTATTTTTAATACGCTTTTATTAGCTTCATACTTATGTTAGTATGTAGGTATGTTAGTGTATAACGGAATCTTTCAAGTTAAATTTGATCGGCTTCCCGGTTTCCGTTTGAGCTGAAATTTTGCATGTATGTTTATATCGCGTGACAATGCAATTATCTGGTACCATGGAGCTGATCTGATGACGGAGTCGGAAGGTGGCCATAGGAACTCCTGTACTAAACAAGATAGACCCTTCGTGTTTGGGCTCGTTTTACTTGTCTTGACTGGTACTCTGCTGCTACATCATATGCAGGATCTCAAAAGCTTGTATTTAAAATCCTTTTAAAAAAAAGCTTATTTTTACATAACGTTCCATTTTATCATAAGAGTGTATTTAATTCTTTTTTCAAAGTTTCCGCGGAGAAGTAATTAAATCACTAAATAATCACTGAAAAATGGAAAATTAATAATAGTTTTAAAAAAAACTAAAAAAATACGCTTTTATAGAAAATAAATTTTAATAAATTTGAATTAAAAATAGTGTTAGAAAAAATTATTTTATTGTTAAATAAGTGTAGGGTGCTTTTCAGGATATTATCAAAATAACCCTTCTACTCATATCTGTTCATAAAATATAACTATTGATATTTTTTTCTTACCCTATTCTTAATTCAAATTCATTAAAACTTATTTTCTTTTTTTTTAGTTGGATTTTCTATAAATGCGTATTTTTTTAGTTTTTTGTTTAAACTATTATTTTTTCATAATCAGCTAATTCCGGACAAGGGTAATTGATTTTTCAAAAATCTAATGATGCCCTTTTAATTTTCGTCATAATCGGCTTCGGAACTCCTTTACGTGTGTGTGTGTGTAATTTCACCGAGCATGTGATGACGCTGGCGGTGGCGTGCGCGCAGGTTGCCGCGTGGTGTGCGGCTGGGAGTGGGCGCACGCGAGCGACGGCGCCGAGGCGCAGCCGCTGCACCGCGCGTGGCGCGCGCACCGGCACACGCACCAGCGCTCGCGGGCGCTGCAGGCGCTGCTGCTCACCGAGGACGACGCCAACACAGCGCACTCGTACGTCTCGCACAAGCGACATTATATTTATTGATGCAAAACGTATTTATTTTAAACTATGCAAGTAAAATTAAAGATGCCTGCGCCTTCTCTGGATCTCTTCAGAACGAACTGTATTTACATGGCTCCTATTATTTATAACTCTTTACCAAATAATATTCTAAACGCACCCCCAAGAAAATTCACTGTAGTCTTAAAAAAGTGGCTGATCAAGGAGTGTTTCTATACTGTAGATGAATTTCTTTAAAAAAAAATGCTTGTCGTTATTATCTATACGGAAAAGCTTAGTCATCTATTTGTAATTATTTCTCTTGACATTAATTACTTGTATTTTATTGAAAATTGACTTTTTTTTTAACTAGAATATTTATGTTAATTTAATTTTAAATTTGATTTCATTCATTTTGTACACCACTATGTGGTAGAATATAGTGTGCATCTACAATCGTGTAACACCTGTATAAACTACATTCTTGCAAATAAATATATTGATTGATTGACTATTGTTACGAGTTCAGCGGGGCTCGAATTAAAATTCCGTTGGAATTATTATAGAGTTTATTAAAACTATACAAATATAACCGAACACAACAAGTCCAAACGTAATGCAGAAGGTCGTAATTCCATAAAACGCACAAAGTCCGTCACTATTATTTTCCCGATTATAATACACACGTCTCGCTTTGATCGTGGTTCTCGCTCGACTGCCCCCTCCTTCAGTCAGGCCATCGTTTTATGCTGTACAAATGCAATGCGCCTGTATCGTAGTCGACATAATCCGAAACACCTGGTTAATGAGTCCGCCGCACCGGCCACAGATGAGTATAATAAAACAATGGGCTGTTCTCTAGAAACGTATGCCAATAAATAAGTAAACAAAAGAAGACGATCATAAAAGAATTACAATTAGTTCAAATGCCGACAGGTAATAAAATTTGTTTTGTTTCAGATATGCAGGTGGATTTTGTTTTTGTCGGGACCTGAGTTGTAACACTGATTTTGTTTTGAGACTTTCAGTTTTTGATTCAGTAGAGTCTAATCCAACTAAATGTCTTAAAACAAAATAATAGTTTAAAATACCTTTTGCAACAAAAAATATACTTAGGTCTAAATGTCGCTTACGATAAAATCGCAGTAAAGGCTCGAAATCATCGAGGAAATGTAGTCTGTCTATCTAGAGGTGACAGCCATCCATCCAGGACAAATACCCTAACACCTAGCTGTTGGTTGTTTTGTCGCCTCTAACGACAGGCTGCCCAGACTCAGGTTCATTTTTATTTAGGTTAAATTTATAGAATTTAATAAGTTAAGTAAGTTGCAAGATATAGACTGAGACCTATTTAGCGCAAAGTTGATCAAGTTCTAAAAGTACCTTATATGTGTGCTCATTTTTCTATTGTTTCTTTGTTTAATTTTAATTTATTCTTTATCTTACTCTCATCTGTGGAGGCTTACTAATAGCTTCTCTTAATCTAGCTTATTTCCAGTTATTATTAATGATAGAGAGTTAGCCCCCCAAATAAAAATAAAGTATTTTTGTATTAAATTATGATCTTGTGTGAATATGAGTGAATTGTAATATAATATTTGATAATATAATTTCCAGAGTGGCGCTAGCAGTGCTGAACGGATTGCTCAGTATTGATCTCACTTTCGCACTGCGGAAACTCGCGTCGTGGAGAGAGAACACGTCGGGGAACAAACGCTATTATTCCTATTACAGGTATTTAACGATTATTCATTTTATTATGTGCTACCATGTGACAGCGGAACTTCGTTGGCGTTTCTATGACGATGACGTAAATTTGTAAATGAATTCCAACAGCGGCACTCAAACAATAAATTCGATCGCGGCGTCATCTTCTTTTGCTATATTACATCCCAAGGAAACGGTGTCGTTTATTGTGATAAATAAAAGCCTCATTGTAATAAGCTAACTGTGGGTCGAATTTAATTTAAATCCGTTCAATAGTTTTCACCTTGTGCTCTAAACACAGACAAACAAATAGTCTGATAGTTGCAGTCAGAGCTTGCTGGTCTCAATTAACACCCTGACTTTTTTCTATTTTTAACCGACTTCAAAAAGGAGGAGGTTCTCAATTTGATCGGTGTTTTTTTTTATGTATGTACACCGTAACTCCGAGATTTATGATCCGATTTACGTGATTCTTTTTTAGTTCGATGCGGAATAGTTGCCATTTAGTCCCCTAAAAATATAATATACTTTGGCCCTTTAGTTTTTATTTTATGAACATTTTTTATGAAAAAATTTTTCATTCCGTTCCATATGTACACCAATTACTCTGAGATTTATGATCCGATTTACATGATTATTTTTCAGTTTGATGTAGAATAGCTGCCATTTAGTCCCCTGAAAATTTAACATGGTTTGGTCCAGTAGTTTTCATTATATGAACATTTCTTATGAAAAAATTTCCGTGGCGTTCCGTATGTACATCGATTACGCTGAGATTTATGATCCGATTACTGATTATTACGTGATTCTTAGATGGAGGAGTTTTTGTGGCACATTTGAGTGAAGGCAACGGGTCGAGTTCGACCGTAGAGAATTTTAAAGAAAGTGTTGAACTTAGAAGTATGATCAGTGCCCTGAACCCGCTACTCGGTCTAAACTATCTCAAAATATTGTTTAAATCTAAATTAAAAGTGTATAAACCGTGGCCATTGTGTTTTATGCTCGCATTTTACCCTGATGACGCCCACTAAACCTGCAATCTATCACGAGAACGAGGCCTTCTCCGACATATATATATATATATATATACACACAGTGGTGGTCATCTAACTAGAAACACTTCTTATGAATAAAGAAAGTATAACTTCAACGTACAAATGTTCGTAAAAATATACACATTCAATAATTAATAATCATGCAATAATATAGCCACTCAAATAAAAAACTCATTAAATGCATAAAATATAAAACATATCTTACTTTTAATTACAAAATGAGTTTTACACATGTAAGAGTTTATTTTCTGTTATTGGCCGCTTGGACGCCTAATTAGAAACATTTTAAAAAAGCATCCATAGCTCTTTCTTTTTTTGAAATTGTAGAATAACATTTATTTCTTGGCTTTTTCTATTATTTTGGCGGCAATAAAAAATTTAATCTGAATTTTATTTTGTTCAAAATGGTCAAAAATAAAAGTTGTGACGCGTCAACTAGGCAAATAATTGTTAATTTACATATGGATCATAAGTGGGCGTACAGAAGAATAGCTGAGCATTTAAATTGTTCTGTTAAGAAAGTTTTTAATGCAATTGATCATTATAAAACACATGGAACTGTTGAAAATGTTCTTAGAAAGGCTCGGCTAAGAAAAAGTTCTCCCAGAGAAGATACGCTAATCGTTCGTGTTGCTAAAAAAGACCCAAGTAAAGGCTCCAACCAGATTAAAAATGAAGTTTTTTCGTCTGATGACCCGAGAAACATCTCGTCAAGACTGATACGCCGAAGATTAGTGGAAGCTAAATTGTTTGGAAGAATCTCTCGAAAGGTACCGCTTCTTACCAAGCAACACCGAAAGAAGCGATTATTATTCGCAAAAAAAATATGTTAATTGGACGGTACAAGAATGGAAAAAAGTGTTATTTTCAGATGAAACAAAAATAAATATTCCGTAAATTCCGATGGAATGCTATGTTAGACGTCCTGTAAATAGTGCTTTTAATTATAAATACACAAGGAGTCAAGCACGGTGGCGGTAACATTAAAGTTTGGGGGTGTTTTTCCGGATGTGGAGTTGGACCCGTTCGGAAGATTGAAGGTACAATGGATCAATGGCAATACAAAAATATCTTTGAGCACACAATGATTCCCTATTAAGACGATCATTTGCCTGTAACCTGGATCATTCAGCATGACAATGATCCTAAACACACGGCCAATAGCGTCAAATATTTCCTTAGCGAACAGCGTATATCCGTTTTAGACTGGCCAGCAAATAGTCCGGATTTAAACCTGATAGAAAATCTCTGGTGTATTGTTAAAAAGAAAGTCTCAAACAAACGTAACACCAGTCATAAAGAACTATATGAAGCATGGAATTCAATCCCCCTAGAAAAATGTATGAAATTGATGAATCAATGCCACGTCGTTGTAGTGCTGTTATTCAAAATAAGGGATACGCGACTAAATATTAATTACAACTATTGGTAGGCTGTGGATAGTAGCTATTTCGTAAATAACAATACTAATACTTAAAAAATATTGCTTTTTATACTTTTTTGTTTGTTGTTTCTAATTAGTTGACCATTATTGTTCATACCTTAAAACTGATTTAAATGTTTTTCCGTAATGTAATATTAAAACTGCACATGTGTTATGGGATTTATAATGTTTTTCTAACAAATGATAAACCGTGGAACATATTTTTGTCCTATTTATTGTTTAATTTGAAAATAAAAACGATTGCTGTGAAGTATCTTACATAATATCAACCACTGTATATATAATAAATTACCGCGCTTAAAACCGTTAAAACGTAGTTTTATTACGATATCTTACATTATTTTTTAAATGCTGCGATACTTTTCGGGAATTTCAAATCAAGCGTGGACGAAGTCGCGGGCATATCATAGTATGTAATAATATCAGAATTTATTGTAATATGTGTCAGTTAATATAATATAATACTATTACTCTTTAAATTTTTTAACCGATATCAAAAAAGGAGGAGGTTCTCAATTCGTCTGAATTTTTTATGTATGTTCACCGATTACTCCGAGATTTATGATACGATTTACGTGATTCTTTTTTCGTTCGACGCGGAATAGTTGCCATTTGGTCCCCTAAGAATTTGACATAGTTTGGCCCGGAGTTTTCAATTTATGAACATTTTTTATGAAAAAAATTCCATTCCGTTCCATATGTACACCGATTAATCCGAGATTTATGATCCGATTTACGTGATTCTTTTTTCGTTCGACGCGGTATAGCTGCCATTTGGTCCCCTAAAAAATTGTCATAGTTTGGCCCAGTAGTGTTCATTTTTTTTTTTTGCAATGGTGTAGGACAGAATGTTACCAATTTCAGAGACATATTGTTCCTGGCGATGGCAGCACTGGGCGAGCAGGAGATAAACCTGATCGCGCTGCAGCGCGAGTACACGCGCGCGCTCGACAGGCTGGGCGGCGAGGCGCGGCCCCAGGACCTGCCGCCCTCGCCCACGGCGGTCTGCTGCAGGCACTACTTCAAGCGGCTGCGGCTGTACATGGACGACTAAGCGGCGCACTCACAGTCGCTTGATTGCCCATTAAAGTTACACTGGTCGTTTTTTTTTACACCTCGCACTGCAGTGGTATACCGTTAGGCATTACTTCACTGCAGCGGGGAATAGGGGGATGCTTCTTTTTTCTTTCAATTCCGTCACGAGCCTTTTTGGACATAATTTCAGTTATCATATTATTGACATTGTGCCAATTGTCTTCTTTTTGTAACATTATGTCCAAAATTTTACTTGATGCTACTTTGGAACCTAGATTTGTTTCGGCTGTTCTTCGCGCCTCTTCCCGTCTTTCACATTCTAAGATAAGTTACACTGGTCTATAGTGGTTTTGTTGCCCTAGATATGAAAATGATTTTGGGTCCATTTATACACACAATTCATGAGACTATCAATTATTTTGTGCTAGATTTGCTCTGATTTTTAAAAAATCTTTATTTTCATTTTACTTTACAAAAGTCAAAAAACGAGAAATAAAATAACAGATATATTTATAATGTCAGTAATATTTTGAGAAATTAGGATACATCGAAGTAAATAAAGAGGAAAATGTCGAAAATATATTTTATATTTCCATAAAACGCCTTTTATGAGCTTTTCTTGTATAATCTTTCAGGGGACAATCTCTTTTCAAAGACCAGCAGTAATTAATTGTTCATAATATAAGATATGCAAAAATCATGAAAATACGAGCACATTGAGAACTTTCATGAATATATTCGTAATAACACTTGAAAACGTAAATATTTGCGATGATATCCAGGGCAACAAAACAAAACTTTTTTTTTTGTAGAGCTGTGTTATCTATGCTGGGTCTCCATATCCACGTCCCCATACAACGACTGTGTGCAATACATGTATTATCCCCGCAAATTGCTATTGCGCCTGGCCAACATTTTGGTGACGTAACCGTAGCCGAACACTCGGTACCGTTAGCATCACTGGCCGGCGAGTACGCGTACATATCGAGTTGCGGATGACGTCACGTGAATGTTAACTTGACAAGGTTCCAGCGCAATTTGCGGGGATAATATGCAATCCATTTTCAGATTTTTTCCTTGTGAGATTTGTGTTGTATGGAACTTTTTATTTTCTCTTGTGAAATTTGTTTTTTATTCGAATACTGGATTATTGCACGGGGGTGTCGCTATTACTACCATTCATTTGTCTTACTGGTTAATATTTGACATAAACACGTATTGGTCTGATCTATATCTTACTTTCCGCTCTTTTATTTTCTGATTGGTAGAAAACTGTTAATTGTATGGAGTTTATGTCAAATTTTAATACAAGTGTAAGTGAATAGTGTGGTAGAAATCGGGCACCAGTGCTGAATAAATGTTTTGTTTCACCGTTTTATTTGTGGCTATTTCACATCAGTAATTTATAAACTCTTATATATTTGTATTTGAAATAATGTATATTTGCCGTACTCAGAGTCAGTTAATGGTCCATTATTTTTGACTAGTGACTAATGTATATCTCGTTTGACACAAATTAATATCTGTATTTTGTGTTAGTATCAAACTGAAATTTAATCGCCAATACAGGCACTGAATATGTGATCATTTAAAAATAAATGAAACCGTCCAATTTCATTAAAAAGTGTTAAGTACTCGTGTAACTTTATCATGGACTATACAGTCAAATCCTAAACTATACGAAATTACCAAAAACACTCAAAAGGAGTCTCGAGGCAGATTTTGACGAAAACTAAAGCGTTAACTTCGGCTATTTATGAAAAAATAAACACATCTTGTTTATTATAACCCAGTCATAGCGTAGCTTGTATGGATCGAATTCTGCGAAAGAATGTCAAACGGCAAACTAAGGGAAAGGGTTGATTTTGAACAAAATGTTATATTTTCCTTACACTGATTAAACATTAAATTGTAACGTAAGTTCATCTATCTGCCATTGTGCAGAATTTTGAACAAACAAAGGAATAGAGTTAATCTAGATTTCAAAATTAGAAGTTTTGTTCAGTTGGAATGTTTTATTTTCTTTTGTCTAATATTCGCAACGATGTTACGAAAAAGCAACTGAACAGAAAATTAGTTTGATACATTATAAAAAAAACCTCTCGCACATACAACCCGTGTGCATTAACATGGCACCTGGCTCGAAAATAACCCTCCTCCCGCTGCTTTGTACTGTCACGTTTAAAGCATCGTAAAGTAGTATAATAAGAGAAACTATTTAGCGCAAAATAAATGATGATATTCAAAGAACTAAAATAAAATTAATTTTTTTTACACTAAGTACTTTAAACGTAATTTAATCGAGCCAGGTGCCATGTTAATCCGCACGGATTGTAGATTTGCTACACTCTGATTTTTAATTACCTGGACTAAAATGACAGCTGCGATTGACCTTTTTTATGTTGCAAGCTTGGAAGAATGTTGTAGTATGGCTGATTCATGAGTGACCTGTGTGACTCGTTGGTTAAACTCATCATTGTGAGCTGTAGATTTTAACTCGCACAACTAACTCTAGAACGAACTGTACTACATACGATACTCCAAGCTTGCAACGTAAAGGTCGATCGCAGCTGTCATTTTAGTCCAGGTAATTAAAAAAAACAGAATATATAAGGTTAATTACACTCGCTGTAAATCTTAATAAGCCCCAATCGTCCAAATTATCATAGCTTCTTAATTTTTATAAAGGTTTATCTAGAAACGAGGTTAGAATATATGGCCTAATAATATTTGCCCCAAATAATCGCTACATTTATTTAATTTTGATGCTGAGACTATCTGGCTTAGTGTTAAGGCTTTGGGTTGCGGTTGAACGAGTCTTATATAAAATATTAAAAAATAAGGTCTTTAACGCATAGTGTATATACATAAATACGTTATTTGTCAATATTCAACGTCAATAATATCTGCGTGAAACGGGCCTATTCTTTTAACTTTATCCCAAATGAAACCGCACCTTTCGACAATCCACTAAGCCTAGTTCAGGCTAGGTGAGTATTTTAGAAGACCAGCAAACGTGTTTATATTTATTAACTAATTTAACAGGTTTATCTAATTTAATGTTACTTTCAGCAATATAATATATAATCACTAGAAATATACCTTCTTCGCTACGACCAATTTTGTTAAATTAATATGTATGACTTTAAAAATGTATTCTAAAAGTGTGTTTACATAAAAGAGGTGTAGCTAAAATCACATTGTAGATATGATTTGCGATTCTCAAAGCTCGTACAAATTAGAAGAGGCTGCAACGTTTTCTAACATGTTATAAAGTGCTGATCAATTTTAAAGCCGCGTTGACACAATCCGAATGCACTCGGACACTTCTCGTATCATGGCAACTTGTAATCCAAGTGCATACTTAACGTTTGTCCGAATAAACTTGAAGCATATTCAACTTTTATGACTAATCGAATGACTTGTTGATCAGAAACAGTGACAACTCTGAGACTAACATATAAAAGTATAGACAGAGCCTACCTGAACAAATACGTCAATTCAAGTGAAGCGTTTTTTTAAAATTGTGTGCCTAAACATACTAGTGTACACGTGGTTTTCGTCTATGTGGTTAATAGTAATGCATACATTGAAAACTATTCCACCATTATCTTTAGTAATTGAATTATTTAATACTAAGTTCTCGAGACGCACTTTGCGGCGCTCTAATTCCTTTAGCCGGTTTAACTCTGAGAGCTCAGTCTATTGAAATGATATCTATCTATTTTGTTTGTTTGAGCGTCATGTGGTCTGCCATCATCATTGACTTTCAAATTCTACTTGTATTACGCTCGGATAGGTGTAAACCTGTATCCGAGTATACTCGTATAAAGTATTACGAACGTGAGCAGCACTCGTTCGAGCTTACTCTAATTGTGGTAACGCGATACTATTGTTTATTGATAGATGACTCTGGAGTTAACATAAATACTCTGTTGTGTAGTATGAGTTATAGACCTGTAATTTCGTTGAAATTGCGATTAGGTCCGGCCTTCTCGTGATGCCTGTTTACTTGTTCATGGATACTTGACTCTGGCTTGACACACATGCTATACAAAACGCTAATTAAAGTCTATCTCAAATAGGACGTATGGCTGTTAAATGCATATAACGTAATTTGTAGCGTTATCGTAAACTAACGTAAATGATAATTTTAATTATATAAAAATATATTTCATCCTGTTACTATTTAATAATAATCTTATACTTGAAATCACGATATTTCCTAATGTATTTACTTAATTTCTCTCTAACCTTCCTATTTGAAACAGAGTTTAATAAAGTGGAATTTAGAAAATTACAAATAATGACTGCATAAAGCTGGTGTGAAATATACTCGACAATACTCAGGCACTAACAATTACTAAAACTGGGGTAAAAAAGGAATAAAAATAAATTATAATCCTATTTATTGATACTAATAGACTACAAAGCAATAAAATTGTAAGTTATACGTATAAATACATAATATCGTATTAATGTATATTTTATTATTATGTACTTGGTAATGTCTTTTATATATGTGATCGAGTATATACCTAATTACGCTGCCTGTGTTTATCTTTTA
The DNA here is from genome assembly GCA_949752895.1 of Dendrolimus pini. Classification (NCBI taxonomy): domain Eukaryota; kingdom Metazoa; phylum Arthropoda; class Insecta; order Lepidoptera; family Lasiocampidae; genus Dendrolimus; species Dendrolimus pini. Next base: position 8,341,124 of record OX457139.1, read on the forward strand.
TATTGAACCCTATTTTGCTTCATTTAAGGGCCTTAAGATGTTAACTGATTAAAATACTTTAACAACTTCCCTGTCCCAGTACAACGTATTTGTATACCGCCTGAAGTCCACAATTGTTTTTTTCAGAAAATAATAATAATTTGTTTAATATGCAAGAACATATTGTTATAAATATCGTACCACGTTCACTAAGAAAAATGCACTTGAAATTGTATGGAGGACTGAGTCACATATGATCCATGGACTTATTATAAAACGTTTCTATGACTCATATATGACTCATTGGACAGGGAAGTTGTTAAAAGTAGGTTTTTCATGACTTTGCTACTGAAAAGTTATTGGCTTTGAATAAGTTTTTGAAAGTTTACAGTTATTGGTTTCAGTCTTTCGGGATTGAAGGTATTCAAAAAAATTTACTGGGATTAAGTCTTACTCAGGGATGTGTGGTGTGGGTCATTTTAGAAGAAACATAATATCACTGCACCATAAGTGAAGATTAAACAAAAAAATTTTATGAGCAGAATATACGTAATTAGAAAACCAGATGGCCAATAATTTAGACTTTAAGTGCCTAAAATAAAAAATACTGGTCACAATGGACGTATCCCCAGTTGTTAACAGAACAAAATAAAAACAGAATATTACAAAATTGTAACTGATATATTTTAACTTTTGTGGTTATGTTGCTAGGTTGTAAAAAATAATTCCTAGTTTAATCTAAGCTACGTTGTATCTGGGGGAGACTTTACAGGAAAAGAAATAATTATATAATGTCCGTTTCGTTTGTAAAGACTACCGAGTTCGAGTATAATATTAAATTTCAACATGTTCTTCTATCCTGCCTGTAAACTACTTTTGGAATGAAATTGTTGCTGTTTGTAGCTCTTAGGCGTTTATGGCTCGTATTCTAAAATATGCTCAGTTGTAGAAAAAAGAGTTTAAATTTAAGCATTGATGGTGGGTGAATTACAGTATATGGATTACTATATAGGGACTGCGGTATGAATTACTTTATTTAAATAGTTATGTTTTTTAAATGTCAAGTACTTAAAATAACTTTTATTTGATTTTAAACAAATTAAGAAAAATGTTTTAAATGGTGATCATTATAAAATAACCGCCTTCTTACCGCTCTCGCGATCGACGCGTCAGTACTGTTAGCAATCTGACAATCAACACACGTTTACGTCATACGAGCGAAGTCTCAAGTTAACTCTTGTGGGTTGCAGATTGTACAAAAAAGAGCCTTTTTTGTATAAAGGTAGGCAGAGACAATGGATCTCCATTTGCTATGACAAACATCTTTCGCTTCATCCAAGCCAATAAAACGTCTGACGTTGTTGGCATTAAGCTTCAATTTACGGCTGAGCGTTGTCTTAGAATACGGGCGCAATCTCCCAAATCGACGTACCAAGAAGAAAAAGAGAAACATCGAAATGTTTGAACAATTTAGGTTATGCACCGCAAGTGATAACTTGGCCATATAATATTGTTCCGTACAAAATGTACAATTTATTAGTCACTCAATGTATAATGTTTGAATTACTAATTAAAATTATATTTAATGAACTACAGTAATTGTAAAAGACGTACAAGTAACTTCGTGTATTATTATCGACCTCTGTCATCAGTGAATGGTTATGTTACTTTGACATGTGTAATAAAATGCATATAATTTTTTTATAAAAAAATATATAATGCTTCAATAACAATAGTTTTATTTCTGATCCTTTGTATATATTTTCTAATTTTTTTACTGCTGGATAACAGCAGAGTAGAGTGGGCCATTGTCCATCTGATGGAAAGTAATTGTTGTCTATGGGTATTTGAAACACCAGAGTTGTTACTAAAGTACAGATGTTTTCAAAGGAAATTTATGGATGAAACATGGTGGGTATTACTGGACATTCCTTTAAATGTGGCCCAAGTTTGTATAATATGCAATACATTATTTAATTTAAAACTAAATTTTATGTAATTACATCTTGTTGAGAAAAATCAGGATGTAAACAATCTTTTAAATATCTCTTGTAGAAGAAAAGAAATTTAACACATGCTCGTATTTGTATTTTATTTCTATTTACAAACCTAAAACTCTATACAAGAATTTACCATCATGATCATAAAAACAGTCATTAACTTTGTAAGTTGCATTGTTTTTATATGCTTTTTTAGGAATTCTAATTCTTTCTGGATAATCCATAATATCTTTATCATTAGTCTGTTCTTCGTGCATTGCTAAACTTGATATTTCATTCTTGTCATCATATAATAAATCTATTTCATCACTCAAATCACCAGATACTGTTTCCATTGTAGTTTTTTGTTTAGTATTGACTGTGTTAACAATTATTTGATCTGGTACATTTATTTCTTGGCCTTTTTCTAAGCGCTTATTTATTTTTGCTGTTAATTCATCTAGAGTCATTCTTTTTAAATTACTTTTAATATTTTTCACATTTTCTTCAACATTACTAGCAGAGTCTTCTGCAACAGTAGTATTTTCAAAATCATTATCTGTTTGGTTATTCTCTTTTGCGGCACATCTATTGACTATACTTTCAAATTCACCCATTTTTGTTTCCTGTGTTAGATCTACTTTGATTGATTCTTTTTTCAATGGCGGTATAGTTCTTTCAGAGAACTTGAGGAATTGCTGCCGTAACTTTGGTGGTATGTCCAATGATCCCTCTTTCAAATCCTTCCAGTTTCTCATTGCAGATGCATCATGGCGTTCAATGCGCTGCAATGTTGCAGGTTTCCATGCATATTGTAATAATTTCTAAAACAAAAATTAATAAAGTTGCATTAAATTCAAACTTTGCTTAACTTGACAACTAATAATCTAAAAATAAATAACACCCAATGGTGGATTTATGCATTTGACGACATGCTATTCAAATGCACCCGCCTCTACTGACCTCCATAATTTTTTATACTATAATATTTTTTTTTGTCAATGAAATTTATAACTTTATGGTTTGTGCTATCCTACAATCTACTTTTTCTATTTACACCACCTCTTTCCCGTAATTATTATGATTTTGTCACTTCCTAGATCAATATTAAACTTTTGGGATTATTTTTAGAACCCTACAATTTAGTTAAGATTAAAAAAGCTTTTGGGTATATTTCTTTCTATATATATTATATCATTCTTTTAGATATATTCTTTCTTTCGGGTACTGCTATATCTTGTCTAAGAGCCTTATTTCATAAGAAAAGTGACATTGAATAAGTACTAATTAAACTAACACTGATTATTAACACACAAAATTAAGTTATTTGAAGGTTCTTGAATATGGATGGAAATAATTAAAAATTAAATTTGTTTTATGAACAGAAAGAAGGATAGTATAATAATTTCTAAGATTTGATGTAATCTAATATTAGTATTATTGACTTAGCAGTGTTGGTCTGTTGTTCACCATATATATAAAACTATTCTATTTGTGCATATGTAGATAGGATGGGCAAACTAATATATTTTACGTAATAAATCTGCTCTATGTGTAATATGTATACTATCCATTATGCTGAAATGGGGGAATCTTGCCCATCAGTAGAATGTTTACACTGAGTTACTTACTTTTACCACAGGAACAGTAACTGGAAAACTCTCAGCAATTCTTTCTGGTGTCCATTCTTCAGGCTCTGTAGTTGCTAAGTGTCTTATTTGCTCTTTTTCACTCCAAGTTAGTAAGTTTGGTAAATTCATTTTGAAGTATTTCTCTTTGATTATTTGATGCCTCAACTCATATTTGCCCATAAGTGTTTCATTGAGATGTTCATTATACATTTCACCTGCCTGGATATAATAAATGATATTTAAAAATCTTTTATAATATTCAAATTCTATTGAAACTAGTTCAATAAAAAATGTATTGCAACATGCTAATATATAAATGTGAAAATGATTGTTTGTATATTTGGATGTAGTTACACAAAAAGGATCCAACCCACAAAATGTTACTTTTGAATTATTAAAGATTAAAATTTTTGCTGTATTTCCGCTTTGATGTACTTGTTTGTGTCTATGGGTTCTTAGGAAAATATAAGTGTAAATTTATCATTTTTTATACAAATAAGTTTAACTGCATCAATGCGGAAATACAGCTAAAACTTTAATCTTTAATAATTGAAGACGTGAGTGGATGAAGGTGATATGTCACATATTCGGTTTTTTGCTTTTTTGCGTAGATGAATGTTATAAGTCGATACCAAATTACTACAGACCTTAGACCATAGATATAAGGCATATTTAAGAAATAAATGTTGCTAAAGGTGTTAAGTTCAGTTCAGTTTCAAATAAAAGTAAAACTTTTATCTCGATTTACTCAGAATTGGAATTATGCGACTTATCACCTTCATCCACTCATGTCTTCAATTCAAAAGTAACATTTTGTGGGTTGGATCCTTTTTGTGTAACTACGTTAATTTGTCATGTATATCTTGATGGCTTCTATGGTTGAGTGGGCTAAGCTTTTGCTGTTCTATTGTACTGCAATCTGCCAATTATTATTTGTATGTTTTTTCTTCATAATTATGTACCCACTTAATAAAGGCAACTTTTAATTCTACAAAATAAGATTTATATGACAATTCTGAATAAACAAAATATCATTAAATTTATTATGCTTATATATATATTATTGGATTTTAATAATACTGATAAATACTTCTTGCTTTTTATCCCAGAAAATAGGGCAACATTCAAAGAATGAAACTGTAGAAAATTTTAGTACCTAGTACTAATATAAAAATGTAAAGAACTTTATATATTCTATGCCCTAAATATGAATCAATTTGAGTTATTTAATGGGCTAAGGCGGGAGTGGGGCGAATCTTCTGCCTTAGCCTTCTAACATATCTATAATAAAAAAATTCAGAGATCTGTTCATAATAAATAAAAGGTGTCCCATACTATCAATTTTAATGAAATCCAGTAAATAAGTACTTTTATACATATAAATATTCACATTTGTTTTGGTTATTGTTTGAGCTAGACTATGAATTGTAATTTAGTCTGCAATATTGTAATGTTTGGATTATAACAAAAGCGATAGTTCCGTTTTTTTTTTTTTGCGAGGATCTTCTTCAGTGCCATAACAAGCTAACACACATTCAGAACTCTTGAAGAAGATAATCTGGAAATAGCAAGTGAAGTAAGGTTTTGTAAATACTAACTTTATAGAAATCACTTTCAGACTGTTCTACGAATTCTTCAGCGTCTTCATCGGTTATAGGAACGCCGTCTTTTTGGAAAGCTGTAATTCGTTTATTTAATCCAGGATTTGGTCCTGAAGGTTTGAGTCGGCCCATTCTAACATTTCTCACAAAGACTATATTACAGGTTAGGCACAAACTTTTTAAGTGAGATGAGAACATACTTAATATGAAAATTCACTAAATTGAATTATGAAATTAGTAAAGAAATATTTACAAATGGTTATAAATATTATTTTTCCGGATCAACAATACCATAGATAATACTATGTATATGTGGGTAAAATACCATGACCATGCCGTTCATTGACGTATAAACGGTTGAGTAATAGTGATGCAATGTCGCTACTTATTTATATCGATAAAATAGTGAATTTTTATCACCGTTGAATCACTGGTGAAAAATCACTGTCCGATATTTTTATAGGAGTTACATTTATTCCGCCCGTTACAAGTCGTGAAAGTAATCAAAAAGTTACAGGTAGGCTCAGAATACAGAAATATACAGAATCCGCGTTCAACTGTAATTGCCAACCGCACGCTATGTCCAAAAACAAAACAAGCGTCCCGTGAACACCGCACTTCCCACCCGCGTAATGTTGCTAGCTCAATGTTGACCCGTTTTTCGTAATATTGGAAGATAATAATAAAATAAAAATTGACTATTTCTATAGAGGTATTCATATTTTATATATGTCCCTAATAATCTCAAGAAATAGACGTTCTTTAAATAAAACACGGTTTAGATAAAAACATTTAATTTATTAAATTAAGTGTTAGACAAAACTTTTTTATCTTGGTATTGTATTTTGGTCTTTTCTTTTTTAGAACACATTTTTTTGTATATATTATTAAAAATATTAGCTGCTACAATATTTGTTGAAAGTAGGTCAAAAACACCATTGTTCACATAGCGATTCTTTTTTAAATTCCTCAGAATACTCTTATAAGATTCGTTCTTTTTCGCAAGACGTCTATTTTTTGTTGCAATTTCTTTATTTGCCGGACATGGTTCTAAGAAAGTATTTGTTTGCGAAGTAATTGGGACCTTAGTTTCGCTTTTTTGGCGTGTCAAATATAAAGTCCACATCGAATATATTCACATACCAATCTCCTAGTTTGATTTAGCGGGCGAATGTGGTTGTATAGCCTGAAAAAAAAAATTTAGCCTGTAAGTCCACCTGAAATCTATTATGTCCACTGTATGTCGCCAAGTTAAATTTAATATTACGTTATAAAACCTATAACCAGTGGAACAGCACAACATTCCCAATTATATCTTATTTATTTAAATACGACTTGTCGTTTAGAAAATATTAAGGGACAAATTACCATAAAAATAATATATAGATAGCTTGGCAAAGTTATAACCTGTGGCTTTGCCATAGTCAGGTCTAAAGCCGGTAGCGCTGGTAAACTGCTCTTAATACTATTACTAAGTAATGATTAATACTCACATTTTTAGAGTTTTCCAAGCATAATCCAGACTCTTCTGCTATCATGGCTAAATGCTGAAAGATTAAAATAGTTATTATTCGATTACTCATAATATTATATAATAAATGGGATTATAAATGTAACGACAGAGACTTTAATTATTTATTATCAATAGTTATAATGTTAGATAATTTCATCCCCCCCTTCCCTACTCTCTCTCTCTCTCTCCCTCACACATACACACACACACACACACCACACACAAATTTTGTAGATTTGTTTAGTAATCGTATCATACTAACATAATACCTATTATGAATGGTATGCAATTTTAACAACATCATGTATATATATGTATATGCATTGATACCTAACCTTTCTTTTTTCAAGTCGGTTAAATGTTTTTTTAAGCAGTTATTAATTTAAAACCCCAAAGAATAAAAGTCTTCAGTAGGTAATAAAAAGAAGGGAATCAAATTTTTTATATTGGCAACACAAATAAGATGGATGCATAATTTTCTATGACAATTACAAACTGAACAATTTATTCAGTAAATAAATAAAACAATAACTAAATACAATACTTACACGTGAAATGTGATCCCTTCCTATTCCTTCTTTAGATCTGCTGCATTTTTACAGGTTGGAACGACACAAGACGGCATAATTTAGCTAAATTAGACACCGGTAAAACACGTTACGCGATACGACGTTCACAGAGCAACTGATTGGCTGCGCTTCAAACTACTCTATTCAGGAGTAGTTTTTGTTGATTCAGTATTAGGCGCGTTCACAGCTTCTGGGTATTCTGTATTCTGAGCAGGTAGGTAAGGAAATATTGACTCGAATCGGTTTATTATCATTGATTTTTGTCGATAAGTTTTTTCAAATGAACTTTCCCCCATACTTCATCAGGCTTGGGACTGTCAATGCTTATTATTCATTGGCATATTTTAAAGTTCATTTAGGTAATCAATTTAATATACTTTTTGATATTAATAATTTTTGTTTTTTAAAGGTTCATTTGATCTAAATGATGAGTATAATACACAATTTCTCTTTTTGAAGTGATAACTTCTTATGGGAGGGTAAACCGCTTCGTCGTGTAACGCGTTACGACACCAGTCTGTCTAACTTCCCTTTCTCTCACGCATACGGCAGCGGTAGGCAGGCGAGCAGCCCCTCACTCTCTCACTTTAACCTACGTGATATATACATAAAATTTAAGTAATAACAAGCTTTCTCAAGTTAAACAATTTCAATATTAAATAGTTCAACTCAGATTAGTTTATGTTATCATGTCTCTCGGGCGTTCCGAGACGCATACGTTTTTTCTGGGATTTTTTTGTAATGATTTCATAATGGAGACATGATTATTATTAAGTCACTATTGTCACACTATTTATTTACACTATGTTACATGTTATAATGGAATATCTGAAAAAAATGCATACGATATGATAAATTCACTTGAAAATACCAGCTGAGGTGTGCTACTGTACTGTGATTAGAACTGCAAGTGAATTTAATTTACTGTAATGTGAAATAATTTGTCACAATGTCAAATCTAAACGATACTTTTCATGGAGTTAGCCTTCTCAATCAAATGAATGCCTAATCTATTAAAGAATAGGATTCAATTTTACTTATTAATCTCTCAGGTCCGCTTCTTCTTATAACTGGAGTGAAAAGTGATTTATTTTAGCATTGTTATTTAACGGGTGATCAGTTAAATGTATCATCACTATTGAGTAGTAGTATAGACTTTAGAGATTACTTCGGCTACGCTACAACTTTTGGCCCATAAGTGTGTTCACCTCTTAATTTTGGATTAAGCCGCGAAAATTCAAAAAGTTAAGGTCTATACAAAGAACAGGAACTGGTTGAAGCAAGATACATAGTGTTGTTTTTGGAATAAGTTAAATGACAAAAACTCTCACTGAGCAATACCATACAATTAGCTGATTTTTTAATTTTGCAAGGATTAAGAGATAAACTACTATAAAGGTCAGCCTAGTTTCAAGCTGACTGGGATTATGTAGCTGAAAATTACAAATTGGTTCAGAATATGATGATTCACGTTTTCAGTATAGATCTTTTATAAATGTATTCTGTGACTTAGAGAATTAAATCCTGATCTCCGTAAGGGCACATACAATTCTGCATGCATTTGTTTTGGGGAGAATTCCACGATTTTATATTCTAAGATAATTATTTTTCTTTTAAATAACGACTAAAAACATTACTATTATTATTACAACTACCTACATTGTTTAAAAACTTAGTTATTTTCACGTGCAATGTCTGTTGTAATCTGATATGGTAAATTAAATTGAGGATAATATTTTTAATTAAACAAAATATAACAAAGCTTATATTCCGTAGTAAGATATGAATTCAGATTTTGGGACGATTCCCGTGATGGCCGTGAACACGCGTTGGGTTCGCTTTCCATATCCATCGAACACCATTGCGTTAATTAAAGGTCAGTCAACAGGCACCCTCATTAAAGGTACAGGCAGATTGACATTTATCATCGTAGCTGATTAACGACGTACATGCGCGACCCAGTTTGAGATTTCTTTAACATGCATACTGCAAAGCGGATTGAATGTTGGGAACTCATTTTATCAGTCAGTATATCGCGACTGTTGAACGCACTCGTGCAATATATGAAAGTGGCATAAACTTTTAAAATTCGAACGTCGAGCGTCGTCTGCATTTTTTTAAAAGGAGAAATTTAAAAGTCACGTGTAAGTTTATATACTTTTATAATTATTCTAGCATTAGCCCGCGACTTTGTTCACGACTTTGCCCCTATAATGGGAGTCCCGAGCCCAGTAGTGGGACATTTACGGGCTGATATTATTATTATATTTATTTGTTCACGTTGGACAGGTAACAAAGATTATAGTTATTTTGCTAAACATGGCTTCAAAGGAATTTTTCAGCAAGGTAATGGATTTTTTAGTATGAAAATAAAACATTAATTCCAGAAATTCTCGTAAAAACTCGGTGTAGTGTGTATACAGTTTTAGTTGATGAGGGAAGGCTAAAATGTAAGAAATACCAAACCCAACGAGCGTTGTAATAACACTGATTTTATTTCCGAAAATATACGAATATAAATGTGTTGTTCAGCATTAGGCCGTAGTAGTTTACTTGTAAAATGCTGACTATCGTACATACTTTGTACATTCGGGATAAGTAATGTCATTAAAGGCATACACACGCAACAAATACAATTGTTCTATAAAAAAATATCGATCAGTGAAAATGTCTCATTTGAATCATTTTTTTAACCTGGGCACTTTAAACCTCTCCTGAAAAATTCCCGGGTTATAAAGTACCACAGATTTTAAGTCCGGGATTTTACTATCAACGAAAAGCGCATCGAAATCGGCCCCGTAGTTTTTACGTGAATCAGACAAACTCAAAAAATGTTCGAAACAAAAGACTACACTTACAAATTTATAATACATAGATTTTAATTCAGTGAAAGTATTTCTGCTTAAAAAAACATAATTTGTTGAAAGTTCCTCATATAAGACAAGAGGGACAAGGGGGGGGGGGGAATGCTTAGCACAATCACAAATAGTTGTAGGTTGTTACAATCGATTTGGATTTAACTAAACGCCTATATTCCTTTTTTGTTCCACCCTGTTAAATATTCAGTTAAAATGTATTAAAATTTCATTCATGGTTAGAATTTGCTAAGACTCTAAGTGACCAGCCTCTCCTTAACTTTTTCAAGTAATGAAACTAGCGTTTTTCTTTTTAATTGTATGAGTTCAGCAGAGAAAGGCAGATGGCACACCTGACGGAAAGCAGTTGATATTGCCTACGAACATTAGTAACACATAAGGTGCTACTATTGTGCTGCCTCTCTCTAAAGGAAGACTGGAACTTGGCCATTAATGCTGGACCAGAACTCAAGGTTGTTGTGGCGGCATACTCTAGACCAGGGTGGTAGCGATCCAGGCGGGCAAATACTTAATTGGCTGTGGGTTGTTTTATCCCCTCTTACGATAGGACGCCCGGCTGCAGGAAATTGTATTCTTTCTCCGTTCCTGGACGTATAAAATAGTGTCATGAATAAATTAAGCAAAAATTAGATTTGTAAAAAAGAATAGTAGGTCTGATAGTGATCCCTTCGCGGTTTGTCCGCCCGAAAGCCTAAGTACCTAGGACTATTTTTACCTATATAAGCCTAATTTAGCTTGATTACAGTCCCGCAGGTCGGCTCATTCGGATTCTTGTAAAACTAACAGGATACTCATAACGATGTTCTGTGATAACTTTTTTATTAAGTTTTGGATTTGGAAATATTGGCTGCTATTAATATAGAAATTGAGTACCATCTAACTTTTGAACAATGAAGTTGGACAAATCTGAGAAAATGAGGCTGTAGAGATTCTAAATATTTTCAATGAAATTGGTTTGAATAACATCCCAACGGATGGATGGAGGAGTATTGTGATATGAGCTAATGACAAAATAGTGGACATGTATTATACCTAGGGAACACTTACCTAATTGTGGATGCAGTGCTCACTCATTTGCCTGATTTTTCATTAAATATGGCTTTCCATGGTCTGTGGCTCCAAGTCGAGTATTCATGAATGTTCTACATTTATAAAAATCTTCAAATAAACACCTTCCATCCACACAAACAGACAATTCTTGTAATAAAACTATGTTTAAACGGTTTAAAGCGCGGTAATTTATTTGATTTTTAACCGACTTCGAAAAAAGGAGGAGGTTCTCAATTCGTCGGGATCTTTTTTTTTTGTTGCTTTTTTTTATGTATGTTCGCCGATTACTCCGTCATTTATGATCCGATTTACGTGATTCTTGTTCGACGCGGAATAGCTTCCAATTGGTCCCCTAAAAATTTTACATACTTTGGCCCAGTAGTTTTCATTTTATGAACATTTTTCATGAAAATAATTTTCACTCCGTTCCATATGTACACCGATTACTCTGAGATTTATGATTCGATTTACGTGATTCTTTTTTTGTTCGACGCGGAATAGCTGCCATGTGGTCCCCTAAAAATTTGACATAGTTTGTCCCAGTAGTTTTCATTTTACGATCATTTTTTTGTTCCCGGTTCTTGGGACCTATATTTTTTAAGAAGCGCGGCACCAGTCGTATGTCCACCCATACATAGCTAGACACTAAAAAGTAACAAATAAAAAATAAAAACTTCGTTTAAAAAAACCGACTTCAAAAACTAAAAAACTAAAATGTATAAAATAACTTATTTCTAAAGCTATTAAATATTAATATATATTATCTAAAACATCTTGAAGTCGATGCAAAGCAAAACATAAAAATTACTATATTTTGAAAATTACTAAGCACCGACTTTAAGATGTTTTAGATAATATATATTAATATTTAATAGCTTTAGATATAAGTTATTTTATACATTTTAGTTTTTTAGTTTTTGAAGTCGGTTTTTTTTTATTCCGACGTTTCGGCTGAAATAACCGTGCTTAAAACTGTTAAAACGTAGTTCTATTATGTCTGTGTAGCTACTTGTCGCGAAAACATAAGAAAAAACAATTCCTTCCTAAGAAGACGCAAACTCATTGTTTTATACAATACTTAAATATATTAATATAATAATAAATCAGCAGTTAATTTTTTATTTTCATTCCCACACTCATACAAAAGTTGTCTAGAAAAATTGCCATGTGAGATAAGACCGCCCAATTCAATATTTATGTTTTTGAGTTTATGTAGCATTTTTTTACAATAAAATATATTATCTCTCTATCGTTTAACTTTTTTGAGAACAAAGTTGATTTCTTGTATGACTCTCAACAACTTTTGGCCAGCCAAATATTGAGTGCACGACTGTCGTGCCATGGCAAAGTCCCGAATTTTGCAATTGGTTACGTTTCGTGTGAAATACCTATAATGAAGAATTTTAGTGAAAAGTTATTTTGAGTTCATCCTTTTTATTTTTTACCTACTTTTCCAGGAAAAAGCCCGACATTGGCTGCATCTGAACAACATTGCCTACATAAGTTTTCAAGTTCACAAATAAAAAAACAAAGGGAAACACTAAATATACACATAGTTAAAAAATATTTGCTTTGCAAGATAATACAAAATACACTTCCGCATATTACGTCCTTTGTAATAACACTTATTGTTTAGTTTTGCCATCAAAAACCAGTAATTTTAGTGTACGAAATAATAATTTGGATGTTTACATAAGTACATAATGCATAATAGTCAGTCATTATATACGTAAATCATTTTGAAGGTTCCCAGGCCAAAAAATACCCTTATTAAATCTGCCCGTCTATTATAGTCAGTCTTTGTTTTTCACAAAGCAGTTTCTTAAACGGTCACTCAATTCCTTATTTTCGGAATCTGTTGGACTTGTACGAATGAAATTCAGTAGTAGGAATGTGCAAACTATATATCGTTACACAGTACTGTAGGGTAATTAATACTAACTTCATTCTTCCAGTGACTCTTCAACTCTTTTGAACCATCTCAATATTAACATACTTTAAAGGCGACAAAACCCATCTCCTTTTGCATTAATGGCTTACAAATATTAGAAGTGAAACTTCAACACACAAGTTGAAAAACGAATCGCAACGGACAAGTGGAAAAACGATTGGCCACGGATAAGTGGAAACATGAATCGCAACGGACAAGTGGAAAAACGAATCGCAACGTACAAGTGGAAAAACTTCAACTGACAAGTGACAAAACGATTCGCAACAAAATTTTAACTTGTAGTTTTACGGGTAGATTGTTAACGTACTTGTCCAATTTGAAAACCAGCCCGTAAAACTTCAAGTTAAAATTTTGTTGCGAATCGTTTTGTCACTTGTCAATTGAAGTTTTTCCACTTGTACGTTGCGATTCGTTTTTCCACTTGTCCGTTGCACTTGTTTTTCAACTTGTGCGTTAAAGTTTCACTTCTAATATGTGTCCCAGCACACATTTCGATTTTTCGCAGGTTTACTGCAAATTATGATTTGGTTAGGTTGGGTACGTTTTAATGAATGCAATTTTTATTTAAACATATTTTATTTTATCAAACAAAAACTGAATTCGATCGGGAACCAAAAAAATTATACACATACAACGGAACATTAACAAATGTGCATCTTTCGTCATCAATCTTCATTCGGACGTCAAATTATGTTAACAGAAAAATATAAATAAAAACAATAATATTTCGTTTGCCCAGTTTTGATGAAGAGGTTCCGAAACTACTGAACCGATTTGAAAAATTCTTTCACTGTTGGCAAGCTACACTATTCTCGGGTAGCATAGACTATATTATATTTACAAAAAAATTACTACTAATAAACACTAAATTACTCCATATTCAAGACTGCTTCAATACCTTTATATAACTTTTTGAATTATTCAATTTGGACGTTCCACTCGAAAGATATGACGAGTTTAAAAATGTAAGAATTAGACCACGTGACCGTGACACCTTTTCGTGAGCGAAACATCGTAAGACCCCCCTCTATATAGAAGTTTCACTTCAAAAATAACACGCTCATGCACGCTCCCGCTCCGTCTCCTTAGCAAATATAACTCGCTCACAAGCCAGCCGTGCCCCGAGACGACCTGCTGCAGTCGTAACGTCTGGGTGTCGTGCCTTCCCTTGATCCAGCTCCACGGGACGGGCCTCACCGCTTCGATAGTGGCGAGGTCCGCGCTGGGTATCCAAGGCGCTCTTCCAAGACTACCATGGCGACGCCGTGGAGCTCCGACCAGAAAGCCTCGGTTTCCTGAGGTGCTGGTCTCGTGCCCCTCGCCAGGGCAGAGATATTTAATCCCAACCTCAACAAATTCAGGCGAATGATTAACTCGAATAATATTTTTGGCACTTACTGATCACCCAGTTCTCCTGGAGGCAGGGGAAGTAGTATGGTTTACAGACTACAGCTGGGCCTACTCCCATTCCGCCATCGACTGCAGGAAGAGATCCTGAGCCGCGGCGGAGTAGTTCACATTCCCTTGAAGGAGGCATTTATGTCGATCAGGCATTGTTATTTATCGACATGCTATGTGCTCTCATTGACTGCTTCCATTAGCGGGGGGAACTCTCCATCGGGCCTCCATGAAGCGGAATTTTCCTTGACGCCGGGAGGGTGGTAGTCCCTCGACAGTGTTACATGGTTGACTGGTTGGCTGCCGTCGGCACACATGGCGCCATGCGACTTCCTCGCTTCACACTGGTCGACCCTGTGACCGTCCTTCCCGCAACGCAAGCATAGGGTCAACAAGCCCTTCTGGCCATCGGGGCACGTCGGAGTGACATGCCCGGTTGCGAGATAACGCAAACAGCGGAGGGAACGTCGCTCTATCGCCCCTAACACTGCCGAGTGAAAACCAACGAGCAGGTAGCCCAGCTCTATATGCGTTTCGCCACCGGGACCGGGCATATCACGTGGGATGTGCCCATCCCCCGAGACCAATGCCGATACCACCAGCGAGGATTTGGTCCCTGGGGCAGCCTCCAAAACTGGCTATGGCCTCCAGGACCAGGCGGGTGTGACTAAGTCATTCAGACTCATAAGCTTACGTCCACCTTTTTCATGTGCCTGGTCACCTCATCCACCACGGCCAAGGCCTTTAACTTCTCCGCGAGACGGTCCGCCTTCTTGGCCCCCTCCGGTCTGGTAATTAGAGAAGGCGTCCTATACCGTACGGGTAAGCTTTAACTCCTACTTCAGGCCCATGACCTGGAGGTCCAAAATCGACCGTGCACGTTCAAAAACGGTGCGGTACGTGGCCCCCGCTATTTCGGCTTCCGGAAGCAGTTTCACCACGACTGCTTCCGATTTGGCCTCGGGAAACTTCACCGGCTTCCTTTTTGCCGGCGCTTGCGTTTGGACCCCCACGGGAGTAAACGTGGGAGTGTTTGCGCCCCTCGCTCGACAGTCCCATTGACATAAGCGCTGACCGCGCGAGTGCACCAAACCGAAAACAACAAGCCGTAATAATCAAATGGAAAATTCCGATATACCTAGCCGACTCAATGTATGTAATAAAATGATGTTTATTTTTAAATACATTTTAAGAATATTATTAAATAAGCTATATTGCTTGAAGGTAAATTTAGAATTGCCTAGGTGTTTAAAACAGGATCGCTTTTAGCCAACTGTTGTTGCGGCTTTTTGTTACTAGGCATTATTGTATTTAAATTATTTGATAAACAATGAAATTTTATCGAGGAATTGTTATTATTAATAGAGTTATCTGATATTATATAATTATAAAAAAAGTTAAAAAACGCTATAATACGTGGTATTTAAAGAACACGTGAATTTTAATTTCGACTTAGCCTGCCGTGTTTTTGTGGCTATGACGAATCGTATGTTTTTTTTACAATATGTATAGAGGTTATTTTAAACTTAAGGACTCTGGTCATGCACGAGGCCCCTATGCACGCACAAGTACTATTAATTACACTATTTGTGAAGTTTTTGGCGAGGACTTGAAGGACGATCTTTTGCTGCACAGGTTTATTTGGAAATAATGTATACTATTTGAATAATGATTGTAATATATTGATTGCTTTTAAACAAGGATCGTTGGTACGTAGTGTAAAGTACCCACCAGTCTATTGGACCGATGACCTATCCAAGGTCATCAAGTCCGAGGAGCTCGATGCTGCAAGCAGAGAACCGGAATATTTGGTTCTAACATGCGGAGACCTAAATAGATAGATACTTTATAAAATACATTACAATATACTTCATTGCATAATATTACATGCAGTTCAAGAAGTTTAAGAACAGAAACCAATAAGGCGGTCTTATCACTAAAATTATTAGCTTTCGAATTTCTATTCTTGATAAATTATCTTTTAGACAATCTTAAGGTGCTCTTGTACAAGAAACTAAAATTGCTTAATCCCGGTCAAATCTCGTCAAGTATAACGTCACGACGATATCAAGCAATTTAGGTCGATGGCAATATGTAACAAGCTGCTAATATGGTGCTGAGATAACTATAGATAGATATATACGACCACACAATACCATGCAATGTAGAGTAACTTAAAAAATTAGACGTAGTTAGTTTGTACGTACAAACGAGATAGAAAGAAAATTGCCTAAAAAATTCCATACCGATTGGATATTCGGCAACTCACTGGCGTCGTTGAGAAATGTGGAAGAGTCGTATATGGAGCGATATTCCCGACACAATTGCTGCATTTTATTGCAATTGCCCCAGATTGATCCATAACTGTTGCCAACCAATTATTGCTCAAAAATGCCCATGTCAAAGCACCTTTAGGATGGATTAGAAAAAAATGTGAAACATGTTATAAAATGTCACAGCTTCGTACATTTTGTACGAGCGTACAAAATGTACCGTACTCACTTATAACGTCTTAATTTGGTACAGGTAAAAGGAACAGTAGTAGTAGTCCTCGTCCTCATTTGCCCGAACTTCGTCCATGATGGACAAGTTAGAAAAATTAGAGTTTCTTTGCGAATACATAAAATCAAAAGTCTTTTCAGCAGGGTAAAGCGATCAGTGAAAATCGCAACGAAATCGACCCAGTAGTTTGTAAGTGAACGAACAAACAGACAAGAAATCTAAAAAAAGGGCATAGTGTTCTCTGTCGTTTATATAGTCTATTCCAGATGTTTATTTAAATACTAGCTTCTATCTGAAGACCATGGCATTTTTAGAGTTTTATCACATTATATATATACATAGATACATAATCATATATTATACAGGTTAATGTTTTAATTGGGCCTATAGGGCGAAATCCTCAATTATGCTGAATAGCGGAAAACACGTAAAGAAGTATCGATTGCGATTTTAACGAAAACTCAAATGGTATCATTCGATGTTTGAATCATCAATTACTCTTGTCAAGAATCGAATCGGCAGATTTAGAAAAAATAAACAAAGCTGTAATATATACCAAATCATAGTGTAACTTAACTTGTAAGGATCAATTATCTGCAAAGAAATATCAAACGGCAAACCAAGAGAAAGGATTGATTTTGAAAATATCTTCTATTTTCCATAGTACATTATTTGAACGACTTTTTTTTAAATCCATTACAAGAATAAATAATATTTCAACATCTACATTTTCCTGTTTTGAAACTACTTTGACTTCATACCCAATTGATATAGACATACTTCGCTAAAGATATGGATATTTTAGTTATAAAAAGTTTCTAGTAACTAATTGGATTTTTCCAAGTAACTGTCGATTATCGTGAACTTACCTGAACGATCAATGATTGGTATAGGTATAAACAAATATCTTCTTGGAATTTAGGTTAATCAACTGCTAAGATTCTGACGAAATTATAAGATTATTTATAGACGTCTACATTAGAATCTAAAATTCATGTTGCTACTTCATAAATATGATATTATGCAACGAACAATTTAGTTACACGTTTTTAGAAGGGGACTTTTGCAGCAATACTGCTATATTCTTTTCCTTATTTACTAATTAAAACAGATGGCTCATCTGATAGAAAATGGTGATGCCACATCTGATGTAAAAGTCAATTGTTATTCCAGATCACGTTGACTTGCATCTTACCTATTATAAAAGAATAGCTGATCTTTATCTGTCACTGGACTGGAATAGTTACTTGGTGTCGCCACATTTCTCTGTTCTGGCATACGTCCCGTCGCACTTAAAACCTCATACATATATTACTCATAAGCGAAAAAACTGCTACCACCTGCAAAATAATATAATATCAAATAATATAATAATCACTTTATTTGACATTGTTTGACATTCTTCAGGATTTCAAGATGCTGAAAGATACTGCCCTGTCACTGAATTAGTAATGCTTACATATATTCCAAACAGCAAACACAATTGTTACAAATACAATTTCTTGAAACTATGTACGCTGAGGACAATCACAGTCCTTGAATATGTAAGCCCATTGTTATATGAATATGGACGTGATCGCTTACTTTGTTTCTTATAGAAGTACTTTTTTATTATTAAACATTTCATTAATAAGTTTTTATACCTCGAGTCTGCGTTTGGTCATCATCATCCGGATCGCCTGTTCGGTACCCGGAATGGGCGTTTTATACTTTGTCGTCTCCATTTTGCACCATTGGTTTACATAATATTTCTGACGTGATAGAGCCATGCAGCAGAAGCATATCAGCTCTTATTGTTAGAGCCGGCTCAATTCGTGTGATACGACGCTCTCACAGAATATCGGCGTGAATCGGTTAGCCTGGAACTAATCGTGTTTCGTACGATGACTGAGAGTTCCGGTGGCCCACTTTCCCCTCCCCTACCCCTTTTCCCATTTGAAAGAAAAAGAAAATATGTAGGCACACCTCGTACCTGACTCCGGGGGCTAAGGCACGACCCCCCCCCCCCCGCCTCCGTGCTTGCTTTAGTCAGCCGGCACGGACTGGAGATTGCTAGAGCTAACGCTGAGACTCAAGCTCCAGGGATGGAAGTGATAAATGGAATCACGTCAGAAGTAGCTTCGGTGAACCTGCAGCCCACCTCTCGACATCCCGTAGCCACTCACACCAATGTTGCCCCTGCTTTCTATAGCAGAGTCGAGTCACCGTCTGCCCATTTTTCCATGTTCCCTGAACATTGCGACGGGCAGACGCAATAGTCTAATACAACTAACCAGTTCACCCCAATAACCCGATACTTTTCGTTCTCGTTTCCCACAATAGTCTTACACTTACCCAGGCTTGTCCTTGGGTGCATTTATTACATGGTGTAGACAGGCATAATCGCCGGTCAGTGTCACGCCACATTTACATTAAATTTGTCAACGGACCTCTACGTGTTGGCCTTCCCATGGCCCCATGCAAGCACTCCAAAAGTTCAGGCCATTTTTATGGCCTTAAGACATACAAATAATACCAATAATAATGAAAATGTGTGACACAATTTGCGAAATGAGGTTGGGTTGCAAAATATGAGTTTTTGCTGTGTCGAAGCAGTCCGACACAGCACTGATTTTCAGGTTTCATTTTTATTTACCTATCGTATCCCCATCTGTCCCATTCCTCTAGTCTGATTCATCTATCCCATCTCTCCTATTCAATCCAACTATCCCGTACTCTTTATCGCATCCCCTCTATGCATTCATAAGGCTTTGGTGTCCGTGTTGGCCCTGGTGTCACAAATGTCTAGAGGTGACGGTAATCGCTTCCATTAAGGCCTCTGTTGCCGCAAAAAGACGAAAGTGAAAGAAACAACTTTTCGTTAGTATTTACTGATTGTGGAAGACTTATAATATTCTCATCCCGAGTTACTCAACAATACTTTACCTAAAAAAAAATCATAACACACACACCATAACACATACACCTTCAATTGTTATCAAAACAGGATAAAAAAATCCACGTATTTATAAAAGAGAAATAAATAATTTGGTGTTATTATTATTTTAAATACTCAATGTTATTCTCAATAAAATTATAATAGGTACATCAAAAACAACCGCGTTTATGGAATGTCCACTATCGCCCGAAATGTAGGTATGTACCGCAAAATCCTTAGGAACGCTGGGGTTGCTATATTATCCTTACAACTTCAAGCTAGCACTTCTTGGGTATTTCCCTTTTATCGCGATCTGACAGAAGCGGCATGGCTAGACATTTACTTCTCATGTAAACTGGCCAGTTTCTGTAACACATTGCCATATTAGCGAAGGCTACTACAATCTATCTGCAAGTCTGTGTGCAATATGTATATTTTGTTAACGCATGTGTGTGAATTTTAGATCTAGGATCTAAACATTATTAGCATTAGTTTATTATTGGATGACATTAATTCCATTGACATTTACCGTTAACCTTAGTTAGTTTTATTTATAATTTATATTAAATATTGTTCATGTTTATGTTCTTTTTTGTTATATGACCAAAACACGAGGGGATGATACATTTAATTGATGTGTTGACGTAATCGGTTCATAATTGGAAGTTTTGCTACTTCTCAATCCATCGATAGCATGTTTCGATGTGTGTTGGTGTATATGTAACTGTAAAAGTCCGAACTACGGTAAATCCTGAGATTAACCAACATGAGTTAGTAAATGTCAGGATTTAATTAAAATTAAAACATGTTTCGGGCTTTTACCACTAGACAGTAGTGAATCTTACGATTAACCAATACGAGTTGGTAAATTTTAATTTCGAGAATAAAATAAGTAGTTACCGTTTGTTATTAAATATTCATTGAACATTTACTAGAATCAACCAAAGATTTTTATGGAAAACTTAAGATTCACCAAGGCTTAAGGATAAAGGCCCGAAATCATTCTGTGAACATCGATAATTTCATACTTTGATTAATATTCACTCAGTAAATCCTTTACCCCAGAGCATCAAGACAACAAGTTGTTACAGATAAAGAAATAAGTCTACGAGAACAACAACAACAGCCCATAGCTGTCCCACTGCTGGGCTCGGGCCTCCCACGGTAGGGGAATGGACGGTATACCCGCCACGCTCGTCCAAGGCGGATTGGCAGTTTTGACACATCGGTTATCATGTTGTGCAGGTTGCATCACGATGTTTTCCTTCACCGTTGTTAGCACGTGGCAATTGTAACAATATGCACATTAGGTCAGAAAACACCCTAAGTGGTGCATATAAAAAACTAATATACCAAACTATAACAAAAATGCTGAAATCATTCAGTAATTTTTAGCCTCTGATTCACTAAGCCAACATAATATATTATTACAAGCCACTACTTCAATAGGCTTAAAATAAGTTACCATTGTAGAGTCTTTTTTCTAGCTCAATATTAGAGTTTATAAGTATTAGTAAGAGAAATAGTTACAAAAAATGGGATAGATTTGTGTGCGTTGTCATTAGTTTAAGAGAGATGACGTATTCTCGTCTTGCTCTGTGAATTGGATTCTGCTCGTGTGAAATCCTTGGTGTCATGGATATACATACATATTTTTCTGTACATGTGAGACACTGAACTCCTACACCGCTGGAACGATTTTGGTGAAATGTTACAATTGAATCTCGTAGATCCCGCTGCAATCGGGTTATGGGATTTTGATGACTTTTTTGTGTTTGAATCGGTCTCTGGATGGCTTTGATTCACAATTAAACCCTGTTTGTTGGTGGAGTTGCAATCGGGTAATGGACTTTTATTTTTACAGGGCAGGACAACATCTGCCGGCCTAATATTATTATAATGAAATGATCACGATTTTCGTATTATGAGTTTAAAAAAATGACAATATTTGCAAACATTGTTTTAAAGCATAGTAAACATGATCATCTGGTGCTCTATTTTATTACAATATACCGTTACAATATACTTTAATTAAGATTAATTTGTTATATATTTAAATGAAGGGTGTTATAGTGCATTAAATTAATAGTTGATGACCTTGAACGCACCAAAATCTTTGGTACAACATGTTTATTAGAAAACGCACAACCAGTTTACGATAGTTTCAACATATTATTCAAAATAGTTTCACTATGCTCTTGACACATATAATGAATGAATAATGTTATGAATAAAATGAATTAAGGGCTTATATATATGTTACTGCCTAACTAGATGATGAAAAATTAGAAATAATACCTATATTTACTTGTTTATGGTATGTAAGTGGTACATATTTACAAGATGATGAAAATATTGTATAAAACTAAACTATAAATTAAACTGCCTAAAAGGCGATTTTCTAATCACCAGATAAAAGTTATTCATAGAATAAAGTATAACATGGAAAAATTTAAATTGTCAGTTGCATGGGTATAAAAAGCTGAATGGTTTTACTTTTGAATATACTCAGGTTATAATTTATTCGATGGATAACTTTTAAATAAACACCTAAATATGCACGTTAAATATAGCCCAAATAATTCAAATCTAAACTTATAGATGGTTTTATTAAATTAACTGGACAATTCAGCCATCCTTCTGGGCACGCTTCCCGCAGTGGAAGTCGCAGTGATCTGCTACGATACAATCAATAAATTAGAAATCATAATAAACAGCAAATTTTTAATATTTGTGTTACAATATCGATCAACCTTTATAGGTATTTTATTATTATGCACGACCTCTACAGTTTAGTAGGCTAAGCTTTGTCATTCTTAGTTTTTTTAAACGCAGCAGTTTAAAGTTTGATTCTTGACGAGGTACGTTTCGTAAACAAACTGCGTCATTTACTCCGACTAGGGACCGGCCCCAAACTTTTTATACGCAGGCTTAAATACATATCCGTATTTGGATATTACCTATAATCATGGAAAGATTCTATGCTATAACGCAAGCAGCAAGCAAAACTTGCAGTTTGAGAAATTCTATATGTAATATTCATCCGGTCAATTTATTTAATTTATATCTATAATTTTATATAATCGGCAAACAAACAAATTGTATATACCCAAACTAAGCAAGGTATAGCTTGACTTATGGGTATTATACAACAAACTACTCTGAGGACGATCTGAGACACCCAGACCACAATAAATAACGTTAGTACCATAATAAAGTTACCATACCAGGAATCGAACCTAGAGCCCTTGCGTTACAGTGAGCTCAGTCGGCTAAAGCTTATGCCGCTCAACGACAGAGGCCGTCATTATTATATATAAGTCAGGGTGGCGAAATCCGTAATGGGGTAAGTTCATACAATACTCGTTTTTAACTTTTTTAAACAGAATTTAACACCAACTACAATTCGAAGACAGATCTCAATGGTGTATTAGCTCCACTGACTGAATGGTTATCGTGGAAACACGGAAATAATGAGAGGTGTATGTGTTACCCCTCTGACGGACTTCACCACCTTGATTATAGTTAATACTTTGAAATCTTGGTAGTTTAGGGGTAAAATTAGTCGCTGGTCATTCTAAAATAGCAAGTTTGTAACCTGCCAGTGAGCATGCACAATTTAGACGTATTTTTTTTGTCTGAATTGTATGATCCTTACCAATATCACTATACTGTAAAGACAGAAAGAGTATATTTCTGTAATACCTACAGCGGACAGTTGACGGCGCACCTGATGGTAAGTGCTTATCATCATCTATGCATATTTACAACACAAAAGTTGCTACACCTTGTTTACGATAGCCCATATCGGTGCGCTGTAGGAAAACTAGAGTTGACAGCACATTCCAAATTCCTAAGTATAAAAACGTTCTTGAGAACCTTTTTATACAGGAGCTTAGCGTCCTAAGGAAGTAGGGTTGATAAAAAGACGAAGATGGCACCAGTCTGTACGAAACGTTTAGAAAACTCCCCATTATACAGACTGTAGACAACGTTCAAAGACGCAAATTGTTAACGGTGTTGTTACTTTTTGCAGAACCATGCCGGACCAAGAACTGGAGCGCAACCATGATCTCGTGACGATATCAAATTGGCTTAACAAGCAACCGCATTTGCCGCATCAAGTTGGTAAGTTAGTAAATTATTAAGAATGTATTTATTGAAAACATATATCTATTTATAAAGGGTGTCCCAAAAAGGACGCAAGATTTGAAATTGATGAAAAACATATTTTTTTCGTTATAATATATTTGTATATAAAATCTTGAAATACATAAAATAGGGTTATTTGTGGAATAATACGTCAGGCAAATGTCCTCCTAGGCTTTGCTGGCACATACGCAGTCTTTTGTCAAAAAAAATTATGACCATTTTGCATAGATGCGGCTGAATTTCTCCGATGCAGCGTCGAATTTCCTCTTTTAAAGCATGAGTGGTTGTGGGCTTATTGACATAGACTTTAGACTTTAAATAACCCCATAAAAAGAAGTCTAAAGGCGTTAAATCGCAAGATCTAGGGGGCCAATTCTGATCACCGAATCGAGAGATTACACGACTAGGAAATGTTTCATGCAGTAATTGCATCGTTTCTCTGGCTGTGTGGCAAGTGGCCCCGTCTTGTTGAAACCACATTGCTTCCACATCGATATCCGCTAATTCGGATAGAAAAAACCTTGTTAATGTTAATAATGTAACCTTGTTAATAATGTTGTAATGTCGCGATATCGAGCTCCATTAACAGTAACTGCTTGGCCGGCCTCATTTTGAAAAAAATATGGTCCAATAATGCCTCCAGCCCAAAATCCGCACCAAACAGTGACCCGTTGTGGATGCATTTGTTTTTGAACAATCACATGTGGGTTCTCTGAGCCCCAAATGCGGCAATTCTGACGATTAACAAAGCCATCGAGATGAAAATGTGCTTCGTCGCTAAAGATGATTTTGTTTGAAAAATCTGCATCCCTGTTTTGGCGGTTGATAATCCATTCAACGAACTCTCTTCGCTGTCCATGATCATCAGGCTTCAGTTCTTGTGTTATTTGAACTTTGTAAGCATGGAGATGCAGTTCTTTAGTAAGTATACGTTGGAGAGAGCTTCTTGAAATTTGCAATTCTTGTCCAAGGTGCCTAATGGATGTTCCTGGATGTTCACGGCCATTCTGACGCACTGATTCGATATTGCCATTTGAACGGCTTGATTTTGGACGACCAGTGGAATGAACATCATGAATTGATCCACTGACTCCACTCCCTGAATTTTGCAAGCACTCTGCTCACAGTTGATGAAGTCAAGTCAATATTCCGACCATATTTTGCACGGAATTTTCGAACCGTGCCCGCCAAACTTTCATTACTTTTGAAATATTGTTCAATAATAAAAACGCGTTGATCTTTCGTATAACCCGCCATTTTTATAAACCCTAAACATTCAACTTTCAAATAGATTTTTTTTAGGGTTGCCAGCACTAAAATACAAAAATGGCGGCAAATTGAAATCTTGCGTCTTTTTTGGGACACCCGATAGTATAAGTACCTTATAGTACATACCTACTATTTATATTGAACTGAGTGCCTAAATAAGCTCGCTTATTAACACGTGTCAAGAGTTACTGGTAGGGGGAGATGGGGTGCATTGATACATGGGGCACATAGATACAGTCAATATACATCGAAAACAAAACACGTTATAAAAGCCATCCGCCACACATAGGAAGATAATCATACACCCTACACGCACACTAGCGCGGAGCAACGTTCACTCGACGATAAGCGCTTGGCACGTGTAAACCTGTTTCTGATGTTCGCAACTAAATTTTCGTAGTTTTCTTTCGGATCTGATTTTTATAATATATTTAGTGTTACCTGTGATATATTAAGTTATTTGGTAAGTACATATCTGTCATTATATTATGTAGACTTCAATTTATTTAAATTATTAATTGCTTTAATTTTATAAAATACTTATTTCGATTTTAGTAGACAGGGGCACATTGATACATGCGCTGTCGGGGCACATTGATGTGTATCAATGTGCCCCAACATTTTGTTGAATGTATGTTTATGTAAGATTTAACATATTTTATTTCTTTGTAGAAAAATGGTTAGAACATTCAAACGCAAAACGGAGAGAACTTTCATCGATGAAATTTCTGTGGCTTCTGCGATATCTGATGTGTTGAAAGGAGAATTATCAATAAGAAAAGCAGCCGATAAATATAATTTAAAACCTGCAACTCTACAGCATAGAATTGAAAAAAAGAAGAATAAAGACTGCGAAGGCATGAGTTTTTCGTCTAAGTATACCTCCAAGCAAGTATTTACAACCGAACAAGAAGACCAACTAAATGCTTATATAATAAAATGCAGTAAAATGCATCATGGGCTTACATTAACTAAAGTGCGGCAGCTTGCTTACGAATACGCTAAAAAATTAAATTGCAGCTATCCACCAATTTGGAATGTCAATAAAAGTGCTGGCTTGGATTGGACATATGGTTTTCGTAAGAGAAATAAAAATATTAGTTTAAGGAAACCCGAGAACACAAGTGTTGCCCGATCATTTTCATTTAATAAGACTGCCGTTGAAACCTTTTTTAATAATTTAGAAGATGTTCTCGCAAGATTTAAGTTTACAGCTAACCGTATTATTAATTTCGATGAAACCGGCATTACAACGGTTATGAATACTCCAAAGATATTGGCAGAAAAAACTCAACGTCAAATCGGCCAAATTGTTTCTGCAGAGAGAGGCGAGTTGGTGACATTTGGAGGAATCATTACTGGAACTGGCAATAGTATTCCACCTATATATGTGTTTCCCAGGGTTCATTACAAAAGCCATTTTTTAAATGGTGCTCCTGAAGGGTCTTTGGGCTTATCGTCTAGATCTGGTTGGATAAATAGTGAATTATTTATAGAGGTCCTTAAACATATCCAAAAACACACAAATAGCACAAAGGAAAGACCGATTCTTCTAATTTGTGACAATCATGAGTCCCATATTTCAGTCGAAGCAATTAATTATTCACGTGAAAATGGAATTGTTTATTTATCGTTTCCTCCACACACATCTCACAAACTCCAACCTCTTGATGTCGGTGTTTTCAGCCCGTTTAAAGCAAAACTCAAAGTAGCCTTCAATGACTGGCACATTAATCACCCTGGGAAAGCGTTAACTATTTATGATATTCCAAATCTTTCTAAGTTGGCCTTTTTTGAATCTTTCAACGCGAAAAATATTACGAGCGCGTTTGCTAAGCCTGGAATCGTGCCATTTAATAGATTGGCATTTTCTGAAGAAGATTTTTCTCCTTGTGATGTTTATAGCAACCAAGAATCCCAAAATGATCCTACAAATGATTCTAGTGCCAATCCTATTGATCCCGAATTAACAATAGAGAGCGAGCAATGTATAACACCACCTTCCACTAGAGAGCCACCAAATATCATGAATGATTTTGAGTTACATAATATGCCTTCAACGTCAAGAGCTTCTGATGGAATTAATGAAACACTCGCAACTAAACCATGCATAACTCCTGAAGTTATAAGGCCTTATCCAAAAATTTTCCGAAACAATACAATCAGAAAAGGAAAAGTAAAGGGTAAATCACGAATTTATACAGATACTCCAGAAAAACAAAGAATAGAAGAACTGCAAAGAGCTAAGAATGAAGCAAACCTAAAAAAAGAACAACGAAAACGCGCAAAAGATCTGAAAACTGCTCAAAATTTGCTAGGCATAACTGTTAATCCCATCAAGAAACTAAATAAAAGGACAAGAGCTATATCTATGGAATCAGACTCTTCAAACTCTTCTACTAATATTTCATTACAGGAATCATTCGATTCTGAAAGATCTACCATGGAGTCATCTGATGATGATATTGTTAATACTGCCCCACCTGCAGCAAATGATCTTCGTGATGGTGACTATGTTATAACAATGGTAATTAACGTAAGAAAGAAGCAACCTTATAAGCATTTTGTTGGAAAAATAGTGTCAAGATACCCTGATAGCCAGAACGACTTTCTAGTCTCTTTTTTAAAGCTTAAACCGACTGGAACTTTTGTGTTCCCTGATGTAAAAGACGAAGCTTCGGTTAATATTTCTGATATTGTGCTGAAGTTACCGAATCCTACAGTAAAGAAAGGCACTAGTAGAACAGCTTCTCTATTCAATTTTAAGATAAATTTGTCACCTTACAACATTTCAATGTAAGCTAATTTGCTTCATAAAAACTAGTGATGACTGATTAAGCCAAATAAAGAATGATTATATCTTATTGTTTAAGTATTTTTCATGGCATAGTTTACTGTTTGGATTTACTTGTTCTATTTTTATATAAAAAGCATTTATTTCAATTAGTACTAGATTAGACTTAAGTACACATAATTTACCAAAAAGTAAAAAAATAAGTAATTAATTAATAAATGTCATAAAAATCAATAAAACTTGTTTAATTTGTAGAAATGTTTCTATGAATCAAAGTGCCCCAGTATATGTATCAATGTACCCAAGCCTGAGGGTCCATTGATACAAATTTCAATTTTTAGTAAATAGCCTCTAATATTTTTTATGACTAAATCTAACGGTTATCTTGACTTTAAAAAGTTAGTTAAATATATATTGAATAGATTATAATTCTTAAATTGGATGTTACTGTTAATAGGTCATCTTTATTTGGGTCTAAGTAAAAATCGTATCAAGGTGCCCCAACTCCCCCTAGGTGTAAGACGGCATGAAGTACTACTTGATTTAAATATACTTCGTTATATTCGTAAAACGAATCTGCTAAAGCGAAAGCTTTACCCCTTTAGTTGGATGAATATAAAATCTTTTATTTCAGTCAATGACACGCTATTTTAAGAATAATGTATAGTTTATTAATTACAATAAAATAGATCTCAAAGTAATACAATAAAGAGAATATTAAAAATATAACCTGGAAAGACTATAATCAGTAATAGTAACTAATCGCCAATTCCTAAATAATATATCTTATTATTGATACACTTGCCTTACCATTGCAATTGGTCGTTTGGCATTACTTGTATGTAGCTTATGTTGAATTTTAATCAGAGTAGTAAGGCAAATGAACGGTTTGTAAAATATAGGAATCGAGGTCACTCTTTTATCTAATTTTTGCGTTTTAGTATTTAAAACTAATTTTGGTCTAAATCAGTCACATATTTGAATACCATATTACTTCAAGTTTTATTGCTTCTTTAAAAAGTAAAAGTAAATTTGAATTTAATTTTTGGTGCATTGAACTCCACTCGTCGTATGGGGTTACAACATAATCTAATAATATACATTCTAACCTTGTTATATTGCTACATCTTCAATGGACTGAATTTTGTTCGTTTTATTTATCACGCGAGTATTTTTAATATTATATTTAACTAGTTGTTGACGTCACATCAATCGCGCGAGATTTGGCGTTTGAACCCAGTGTGATATGAAATCGAAGCATATAATTATGTAAAAAGTTTATTAGCCAAATTGCAAGATTGTCGCTTACGCTGATACAGCCACGTTTTATTGAATTAGCCAGTTACGTGGGGAACAAATGTCTAGACATGCGGGCTCCGCCAGGTTCCGGTCGATAAGGTAGACTCAAGAAATGCTAGCCTGACGTCGTATGACATGAATAAGACAGAAAGAGGACGAAAAAGCAGGGAAGCATTAAGCTAATAATATATCTTAAAGCAGGAAAGCGTACCGCATGCTTCGAGGCAGACGCGTCGAACGCCACCTGGATTTACCGCTAGAATGGTGGTAGTGATGTAAATTTCATGTTAAATTCCTGTTAATCCCTATCTATACTAATATTATAAAACGGAAGAGTTTGTTTGTTTGTTTAAACGCGCTAATTTCAGGAACCGCTGGTCCGATTTGAAAAATTCTTTAAGTGTTGGATAGTACATTTATCGAGGAAGGCTATAGGCTATATTAAATTTTCAATAAAATTAGGGATCCTTACTAAAAGTCCAATAATGTAACCCAAGGTGTAAAAAACTGACCCGAAAAAATCCTTACACGGCGTGCGCTGCGAAAACTATTGACTATAGAACAAAACAATGTACTACAACTTTGCAGAACATATAATTGTCTACAAAAAGTAGTAGTAAGAGTAGTTATCTCACAATAAGTGTTTTCTTTTATTTTTTTTATTAATTTAAATGGCGTCACTTCAAAAACTCTTTATTTTGTACCTTGGCATTAATCCTTATCAAAATAAATTACCCCATATTCAAGACGAATTCAATACCTTTCTAAAACTTTTTGAATTATTCTATTCGGAGGTTTCATTCAAAAGATATCGCGAGATTTAAAATTTAAGTATTAGTGTTGTAGCCAAATAAGTGTTAAGTATTGCGCGCGCATGTATGATGTGGTGGGCGGTCATGAGGGGCGATACCAGGAGACGGACATAGGATACTTTTTATCCCGTTGGAAACGGTGGGTGGCGCTGGGATCGGGTCCTAGATTTTTATTTTTTCATAGCAGGACGTCTGCCGGGCCCGCTATACTAAATAAAGCTGAAGAGTTTGTTTGTTTAAACGCGCTAATCTCAAGAAGTACTGGTCTTATTTGAAAAATTCTTTCAGTGTTAGATAGCCCATTTATAGATGAAGGCTATAGGCTATATATCATAACGCTAAGACCAATAGGAGTGGAGCACCAATGAATAATGTTTCAAAATCGGGGGGTTTTGAAAATATAATATAAAGCTGAACAGTTTGTTTGTTTGTTTAACGTGCTAATCTCAGGAACTGCTGGTCTGATTTGAAAAATTCTTTGCGTGTTGGATAGCCCATTTATCGAGGAAGGCTATAGGCTATATATCATCACGCTAAGACCAATAGGAGCGGAGCAGCAATGAAAAATGTTTCAAAATCGGGGGGGCTTTGAAAACAAATTCCACGCGAACGGTGTCGCGGGCACAGCTAGTAATTTATATTGAAATACGTTTAGCCGTTTTGGAGAAACATACATTAGGTACTATGCTTTTTAAAGTTCTGAGTAATATTCGCAATATTGACAAATATTTTAATCTATTCACGTTTCTGACTGCCATACGTGTAGAGATTTAATCCCCTAATATATGTTTTTTTCGCGCTACATAGACAACACCTGGCTGTCAAACTTTCTCAATGTAGACCACTGACCTCCATATATACAAGTACGCTGGACCTATGATTAGCCGGGCCATAGTGAGACGATTTGATTTTAGTTTAGTACTTGTATATATGGAGGTCAGTGATGTAGACATATACACATTTTTGCACATTGAGCGCTGGAGTGCAAAAATCCTAATATTAACTACTATACTAAATAGTAATCCATGTCTAATAATAACAAGTAAAATTTAATTGTTATATTCCATTTTTATGAGTTCATAGCCGGTTTGGCAAAAATGGCTTTATGCATTCGGCATTACTATCCATCTTTGTATGTCACAATCATTTTTTAGAAACTATCCAATTCTAACTCATTAAATACATATGTGTACCGTATAATGAATGTTGTTAAGTAATTTCCGGCACTATTAGATTACGTATGGACTATCGCATGTATAGATTATAAGGCGATCTGTTTGCGCCTCCTAGGTAGTTGCACCCGGGGGCCAGCCACACCTTGAACCCCCGGGTAAAGTCGGCCCTGCATGTGTTGTACATTCTATAGTTTTTGAAGAAAATAACTCGCAAGACAAAGACAGTCGGACGCATGGACATGACAATTTTATAAGTTTTCATTTTTGCCAAAATTACTTAAAACATGAATTGCTTCATTAATACACGATTTATGCTATGTGTACACATAGTATAAGTCTTTATATCATCTAATATTTATGTCTACCACCATCACTGTTTCCCATCTAATTTATTCCTGTCAAGGGTTGTCTGGAAAAGATTGCTTTGTAGCGATAAGACCACCCTTTCTACATATTTAGAATATTAGTACTACGAGTCTCTAAGTTTTTCTCTAATGGCGTACAATTAATAGTTATTATCTATCTAATACAATCTCATGGGAAATATTACAGGCTAGCTCTATATACGACATTCACTTGTGATTTATGGCAATATCTTAAGCAACAATCTGTTGCAAAACGCTAAAACAGTGTTGTACAGCGAAATTAAGAAATATCGGCGTACAAAGGAGTTTCGTTTTATTGTAATGTAAATTATAACCTATTGATGCTATTGTGGAGTGCTAAGATGCTTGTGTCCATTATCGTAATATGCTTGTATGTCTTTGTATTTTAAGTGGAAATTTTCTAAATAAATATAAATTATAATAAATAATGTTCGAAGACTTACTTTGTGTTATTTACGCTTGTGTGGGTGTTTGTTACTTGTTCAATGACAATTATTTTAGATAATATATATTAATATTTAATAGCTTTAGAAATAAGTTATTTTATACATTTTAGTTTTTTAGTTTTTGAAGTCGGTTTTTTTAAACGAAGTTTTAATTTTTGGTCAAATACTTCGATGGTGTACAGACCAAAACCCCAAATCTAGTATATAGGGTGTATAGATCAAACTATAATAACCCAAGATTCGGATTGAGCGCATCTAAAGATACGTAAGCAGAGATGGATCTGGTTAAAAGTACACACCACTTTTTTTGTGGGCCAGTGTAATTATTATGAAAATATGCATGTTTTAGTATCTCAGCATTTATTAGTTACTTTCGGAACGCTTGCTTCGCTCCGCTTTCCTATTTTATCTTTTTCATTTACAAATTCTACGCATATTTACGTACATTATTAAAATTTTATTAATCCAAAAAAGACCTCGAAATTTAATTAGAGACGTGAAGTTATGGGCTATGACTTCTAGTTTACTTTAACAGAGGATGTCTTTTATCGTTAATTTGTCAATAAATAATTGTTAAATTAAATTAGCAACTTGAATGTTGTGCTGTATATTTTTATTTAAAAACATGTTCAATTTTGTTATAGAATCAATCAAATAAGTGTAACACATTATTTTAAGCAGTTTGTTTGTATTGAAAATCTCGATTGTTTAGTGAAATGTACGCATCGTCGCCACAAAACTCTCTAGTTTGTGGTCAGCCAAAGACCTATAATTTGGTTAAGACCTGTATTACATTACTCCAGTTTGCGCCGTCTTTTTGGTTGAAGATTGTTCTAACACATGAATATTCATAAATGCAACCACATTTAGAAATAAAACGAGACCAGTTATACGAGATATATCTATAGACGCAAATATGAAAAGACTACCCGCAGTAGCGGGTTTCAGTGACTACCCGCAAAAATATCAAGCCAAACTAGCGTTATATCAGTCACTTCTGTCGTGTCTAGAGAATAGAATAAGTCTTGGAGAGAAGTATGCGTTTGGCTGAATGTTGGTACTCAAGGACGTATGTGCTAAATCTGGCACGGCCTTTCGTTACACGTGAAATGATTACCAACAAAACCAGCCGCGTACAAGGTACGCGTGACTCTAAAATTAGAAAAATAAACCATACATTTGACGGGTATTGTAATATTCGATAGATATATCGTAAACTCTTAAGGTAATATTTACGACTACATAAATTATTTTTGTAAACATACATCTTGATGATAAGAGCGAATTATTTGATATCTAAACGACACTAACAAATATAATATAAACATGTATGTATATGCGCCAGTCTAAATATAATAACTGACATTAAACTACAGACTATAAATCTGTATTTTAAATATGGTTTCAATTTCTTTTAAATGATATTTACACTGTGAAAACCTTCTATTCATCTGGTAGATGCACCCTTTTGAGCGAAGTTGAATTGACGTAAACGGAATAATTTAATTTTATTATTTATTACTAACACAATTCTAATGCTGGAACACGTATTTATTTGTTATTTACTAAACAGTGCCGGCTTTACCCATAGTGCAGGGTATACAGCGCCGGGTCTTAGGGGGCGTCGAACGCCGCACGCGACATCTCCGAAAAGCATGCAAGCTTTCAAAGACCCTCCGCCCGTGTGATGGCCGACACCAGGCCCAGTAGCAAATTAAGGCGCGCCACAAGCCACTCTTATACTCTATATAATAACTTTTGTTTCAATGTAAAATCAGCCTTAAACAAAAAATTAAACATTATATGGGCGTAGTGTCGCATTATTCTTGTAACCCTTTTCCGTTTTTTTCTTTGAAACTTTTAAAAACTAAACTGACGGACTCATAAACTGCATCAAAGTTCAGGATTACTTTGAAATGATTTTTTTAAATAAGTATGCAAACTTTTTAGATTAAATTATATAAATATGGAAAGACTGGCTCTTAATCTAAAAAAAAAGGAAAATTTAAAAATAGAACTGCAGTAAAAGAAATGAATATAGCCGGGAAAAGAAAATTTACTCGTAGTATCAGATTTGCGTGTTATTTGTAGTAAAGTTTTAAATTGATTCTCATTGATTTTTTATTCTTTTGTCAATTGAATTATTGTCACCAGCGGAATTGTTGGGTTAGTTTTTTAACTCATCGAGAGTTTTTGAACCATAATATGGATACTTCGTCTGAACAAGCGGCTCAAATTGTAGCATTGGTGCGGGAGGGCTTGTATCAACGAACGATTGGTAGAAATTTAAATTTAAACCAGTCTACGGTTTCTACAATATACAGAAGGTTTGTGGAGACAGGTTCTTACAGAAGGAGACGTGGTACAGGCAGGACTCAAGCAACCACCGGTCGTGATGACCGATTTATTGTTACAACTTCCCTGCGTAATCGTTTCCTCACGTCTGTTAACATCAAAACAGAGCTTAATGAAGTGCGTGGAGTAAACGTAAGTGCACGAACAATAAGAAG
Source organism: Dendrolimus pini (assembly GCA_949752895.1). NCBI lineage: Eukaryota > Metazoa > Arthropoda > Insecta > Lepidoptera > Lasiocampidae > Dendrolimus > Dendrolimus pini. The sequence continues at coordinate 8,375,933 of OX457139.1, forward strand.
AAGGTTAAAGGAAGCGGATATCACACCTTTTAGACCAGCAAATGGTCCAAAGTTGTCTGTAGCTCACAGACAAGCTCGCTTAAGATTTGCGCGTGATCACCTGAATTGGACAGAAGAAGAGCAATGGACCTCCGTATTGTTCACGGACGAGTGTAGGACATGTTTATATGGTACAGATAGTCGCAGAAGAGTCATCGTTGACGTGGGGAGCGATATGCTAAAAGTTGCATTGAGGAGCGTGTTCCTTTTGGAGGCGGTTCGTGTATGGTCTGGGGTGGCATATCGATGAACGGGCGAACAGAACTTGTGTTCATAGACATGGTCCGTCAAAACGGTAATAGAGGGGGTTTGACTGCACATCGCTACATAACAGAGATCTTAGAAGATCACGTGGTGCCTTACATGGGATTCATAGGCGAAAATTTTACTTTAATGCAGGATAATGCCCGGCCGCACGCTGCTGCACAAGTTCGACAATATTGCGAAGAGGTTGGGATACGTACAATGAATTGGCCAGCACGCAGCCCGGATCTTAATCCCATTGAGCATGTTTGTGACAATTTAAAAAGAGCTGTATATGCGAGAAACCCTTTGCCCACGACAGTGGCAGCACTAAGAACAGCACTTTCAGAAGAATGGCATAATATTCCGCAAGATCTTTTAATAACCCTAATAAAATCTATGCGGAACCGATTAGAATCCGTAAAAAGGGCACGTGGAGGTAATACACCTTATTAAAACCTAAATAAACCCTTGCATAAAGTTTGTGTCTATTGTTAAAACCTACGAATAAATAATAAGTCTATTTATTCGTAGGTTAAAACCAATTTTTTAATTAAACCAATTTTCCTTAAATTTCTGTTTTTTCTTCAAAAAAAGTCTTAAGGTCCTTTCCAGTACACAAACTTAAACTTAAGGATATGACCCTACGCTGTTTTAAAGTTCACGAACCAATCTAGAGGTTTCAATTTAAATCTGTATAGAAAGTTTGCATACTTGGTTAAAATATTTATTTCAAACTCGTCTATTACTTTGATGCAGTTTATGAGTCCGTCAGTGTACTTTTTGGTCGTGTATCCTCAGAACAATATCTCTCGTAGATAGAAGTAAGGAAAAAAATAATGATTCATAAATATATCTTTGTCTTACTTGTCCAGTATAGACCAACTTGAGAGTGAATGAAATAAAATATTGTAGATCTCGCTAACGTTTGAAAATGTTCCTAACACGATAGATGTATAAAAAATTAAACTTTTGAATCTTTACGAAAATATAACACAATTTGAATATGATTGTCCTATCACTAGAATTTTTTGTACTATAAGTAGTATGGAAATATGACAGAAAACCAACGCATTTTCAAAATTGTGTCATAAGACAAAATGAAAAACGGTTTATATTGTATTTGTCTTTCTTGTTCTGAACGTGTACCTATACCTTCCCAACATCATTTGAAATTGCGTCCTTTGCCCAAATTCTGGTCACTGGTGAAAATGTAACTGTAATTATTACAAATTGACCGCGCGTCTACTAGCGGACGCCAGGGTATTGATTGTACACGGGCGCTACATGGACTAGAGCCGCCTCTGAGTCTACATTTTAAAGTCTATAAGTTTAGGTATTATCTTTGTAAGTAAAATTGCATCCCCGATCTCACTTCTTATTATTGTTTTCTAGTAAATGTCTAGTAAATGTAGCCTATATATTATACTTGTCTCAGACATAATATCAATTCTTGAAAAATTTCTTAAAGATCTGGTGAATCCTTTAGTCGTGAAAAGGTTACCAACAAAGTTACTTTCGCGTTTATATAATAAGTATTATTACATTGTAAGATTGAATAATGCATAATTTATTGATTTTATTACTTACTTTATTACTTTCATCAAGAAGTTATAGGGCGCTCCTGGCTGGTCTCGTGACCTGGAAATTTGGGAATATTTTTACGCTCTGTATATTACAATAATTACACGGAGTTTTTCTCAATACTTACAATCCGAATGTCTTCAAGTATTGTGTGAATAGGTACCTTCTAAATAACTGTTTTTTTATGGAAACTTTAATTTATTTATTTGAAACTGTGCTTTGTCTTAGACCATATCTTCACTCTACATCTCGCAACATCATGGCCAAACGTGCACCTAGCCTATAATGCTATAAAAAAGCCTGCCAATAATGTTTGGCCCAAACTGTCATCTTATATCATGCTAGTCTATAAAAGTCACTTGCCATCAAATTAAACATTTACTTGAGTGCTGACAAATATCTGCAAATGTAACATTATTAACGCAATTTGAAGAATCTAAAAGGCACATGGTGATTTTGGGAAAATCTTTTTTGGCTGCAACAATATTTAATTTAACTCAACCTTTGTAATGCATTCACGTTATGTTTAAGTGGCACATAAAACAATTTAATACGTGATATGCATACAAACATACTACCTATATGGTTAACCATAAGTCGCTGTCAAAGGACAAAAATATGGCGACAACATGAATGCACCTGCAAATAAAATACGAATGTTATTCCGAACAGGATCAGAATCATTGCGTCATAAGTTGAATTGATTGCAGAAGCAAGTTACTCAAGGTTTTAGAAACGCCTCGTAAAAAATCTAAGCAGTGATTTTAGCGCTATTACCAACGCGATCTATAACAGTAAGTATACCTATACGACTCAACACAGAGCCGGGGTAGACAAGGTTCGTGGCATTACGGTGATACGCGCTAGAATTACGCCAGCGTCTCTAATTTTTAATCTGTGAGGATATTGTTACGAGGACTCGAGTTAAAATGCCGTTGTAATTATTATAGAATTTATTAGAAATATACAAACACGTATAAGACAGGTACAAATATAACTGAACACAACCAGCACAAACGTAATGCACGATTCAATAACACGCGGAAAGTCCGTCACTATATAGATTATCGAATGTACACACGTCTTGCCTCGCTGGTGGTTATCGCTTGACTGCCTCACTCCTCCCTTGGGGTATGGCTTTATACTGTACAAATACAATATGTCTACTCGACCGCGTGGACCGAATTTCCAAGAAAGACACCATAAAGATTACAATACACAATGAGCTGTTTTCTAATTACAAATTTTAAACACAAAGTAAACAAAATAAGTCCAAATGCCGAAAGGTAATAACCTGCAGGTGTGAATTGGTCTTTATCGGTCGTAACAATATTCTTACAAAGACTTTACATCGACAGAGTTTAAAAATACTTTCAAAAAAAATTTGAAGACCCGTTGAGTAGGTGTTGAGATATAGGGTTAGGCAAACGACAAAATAAATACAGTCGGTATTAGTCACCTTCACAGAGTTTCACAGGATGAAAACTTAACTTTATTTCTGCTAAATATTCTTATACATTATATTGCAGATGAGATTATGCTACGTCGCTTCCTAGTGAGCTGCAACTACAGTCTTGAGCGAACAAAGCGAACTATCGACTTATTTTTCACCATTCGTTCTACGGCCCCGGAGTTGTTCTGCAAACGCGACCCTTGGGCGCCAGAAATCAGACGCGTATTTGAGATCACGTAAGTTTAAATACCTTGTTTAGAAAAATACTATTCTTGTCGATAATATAGTGCATTTCCCAAATACTAAAGTTCTGTATCGTAAAAGTCATGATGTCTCTAGTACAGAAAGAACTAAAAATAATTTTATATTACATATCGTGTTCAGTCTTTAGGGATTCGTATCTAAAAATAAAGCTTCAGATAGTAGAAGGCCGTCAAGTCCCTACGTAACATACATGTGGGGTGCTATATGCCCACAAGTCGGGACCACCCTTGAGAAAATATCCTAAGTAATTTAAACTGTGGACTGTATTAGGAGAGTTATGTGAACTTGATCTAGCACGTGAATAACTAAAGCTCCACTAATTTGAGATCCACCCTTTCTTGGATTGGGCCAGGCTGCATCTCGCAGGAAAACAGCGGACAGCACCAGTTCTATGTCACATTAGACTTTTCACAACGTAAGTATACATATAACTAGTGTGGCTATAAATACTGTTACATAAAAACTTTTCTTTTTTGCAACTTTTAATTATTTTGAAACAAGTATATTATTTAAAAAACTTCTTTCGATTTTGCGCCATTTCACATATTTTTTCGTGTTAATTATCAAATTACAATATGGAATGGGGTGTTAAAGAAAATAGGATTGCAGTGATCGCCTTGCACAAAGTGGGTATGGAGCCGTCGGTCATATTCCAGACACTTCAAAAGCTTGGTATCAGCCGTATGTTCGTATATTGTACTATCAACAGATACAACAACACTTCGTCTGTCGAAGACCAGAAAAGATCGGGGCGGCCGCGTGCTGTTAGAACTACAAAGGCTGTTAATGCTGTTAAAGCCAGAATTCGTCGAAACCCTATTAGGAAGCAAAAAATCTTATCGCGAGAAATGAAGATTCCCGCTAGGACTCTGTCGCGTATTATAAAACAAGACCTGAAACTCGGTGCTTATCATCGATATACAGGACATGCCCTAAATCAATTTTACAATTAAAGAGAGTGGATCGATCAAAACGTCTTTTGTCGCGATACGTAGGTGAAAGGCACAGAAATATCCTCTTAGCCGAGGAAAAAAAATCACGATTGAAGAACACTACAATAAGCAAAATGAACTGAAATGTGTACGCTCAAAGTTCTAAAGAAGCTGCTTAAGTGGTTGGAAAGGTATGACGTGTTCATCATCCTGCGTCAGTGATGGTTTGGTGGGGCGTATCTTATCAAGGAGTCACAAAACTACATTTTTGTGAAAAAGGAGTGAAAACTTCAGTCAAAGTGTATCAAGATACAGTCTTGGATCATGTTGTGAAACCTCTCAGCAATACATTTTTTTTAAATATACCGTGGACTTTTTAGTAGGGCTCTGCACCTGGTCACAAGGCACGAACTACCCAAGCCTGGCTTGAACTCAACGTTCCGGACTTTATAAGAGCTGAAGACTGGCCTTCATCTAGCCCAGACCTCAACCATTTAGACTTCAAATTATGGTCAGTTTTAGAGGACATGGCCTGCTCTAAACGACACGGTGACATTGAGTCTCTTAAAAAATCTTTGGAGCAAGCACTGGCGAAATTACCCTTGGAAACAGTGCGTAAATCCATAGATTCGTGCCCAAACAGATTAAAGGCCTGTATAAAAGTCAAAGGTGGCCTTTTCGAATAGAATATTTTTTTAATTTTTTGCTGAGAATTGAATAAAATGTAGGTTTAAATTTTAACAATAATACATTACTTCATTTAAAAAAAATGCATTTTCATTTGTAACAGAACTTATGGCTGGACTAGTCTACCATCTGTATAAATCAAATTTATAGCCAATTAGCTTTTGCCTGGGGCTTCTATCGAGTTAATGTTATCTGTAAATTTTTAACGCCATTAACAACCAATATCGCATTACAAGTACGATCAATTAACCGAGGTATATGTTGTGCATTTTTGTTTTGGTGAACAATAAAGTGTTGTCTATGTCTAAAAAGTGTACGTACAGCGAAATATGCCGATGGCGTGTTTAACATTGAATAGTTTCAATATTAAAAATGGCTACTTTTGCTCAGTTTTGCGTCGACCATCACCGCAGATGAAATTGTAAAAATAGTGGAGTGATGTTTTATCTACTTTTCTCTAGGCAAAGATCGCACAATACCCAAGGACCACAACAACAGGGACGTTTCATTTTAAATGTCTCTACCGCACTCACACTTTTCACCCCCTCTGCCATGAGTACCTCGTCACCCGCGGAACATGCAAGTGTCACGTACGACGTTGTGAGCCTGTGACATATTTAAATCTATCTTTTAAATAGTATTTCTAGTCTAAGCTTTCTTATTTGACATTATTGATGTTATTATTATAATACACGTTGATTACATACTAGCTATCATATAAAACTATAGTTATAACAGCAACTTTCACTTTTTTCTTTCACGCCATGATTCCTATCTTAGAATCAACAAGTGAAGACATAGTCGCGATTAATGTGTCTGATTCTTTAATAAAGAATTGTTGTATTATAAAAGTATAGTAGTTTAAATATTTTAAGCTACCACAAGTATTATTGATACTAGAGATAAATTTATAGTAGAATTATTTTGTGCGTGCAGTTTGGGTCATAAATCAAACTCGGCCTCAGCCCGGCTAGGGCGGTGAGCATGTTGCGCGGGCGCAACGCCATTATCGATAAAAACTCATTCTTATCAAAGAAAGATTATCATTCTTATCTTTTTTGCTGTTAATTTTAAACTTAGATATAAATATTTATATTTATTTTTAATATAACTTGTTACATTCTTAACTTTTGTACTTATAGTTTTATAATACATAGATACCTAATTAATAATTTATTTTAAATCATTATTATTCTAATTTTAATACATACATTGTTTATCTATTTTTTTTCTTTCATTTTTATCACTAACCCACAAAATGACAAAACCAAATACGCTATCGATAACGCTTATCGACAACAATAATGCGCACTCTGCCCGCCCATAAGGCCCGTGAGTGGAAGAGAGAGCGAAATACTCCGATTATTTATGACTCAAACTGCACGGACAAAATAATTCTACTATAGATTTATTTAGATTTTAGAAAACGTCTTATAATATCGCAGAGATAAACGAACTCTAATTGTCATGACGTGAACAAGAACATTACATATCTGTAAGCGTTGGTGGTTGGCGCTGATGAATGAAACCTCTGTGTTATTAAAGTATAATATTGAAGGGGTTGGTGCCCCGGATAAGGTGGACGAGGACGAGCGAATGATCCTCCGTCTCAAAGGAAGATCTTCCAGCGAAGTTAATGTTGTTATAGATGAAATTTTGTATATATTCTTTGTATATTTCGGGAAACGCTTGTGACCTCTATTATTGCATAGCGCCATCTATTGGCTTGTAAGTATTCCACTAAAATATATATTCCAAAATAGTAGTCTACCATCTGTATAAATAAAATTTATAGCTAATTAGCTTTTGCCTGGGGCTTCTATCGCGTTAATGTTATCTGTCAATTTTTAACGCCATTAACAACCAATATCTATAAATATAATGCATTAACCCATCTATCGCTACATCTGCATGAAACGGTCAATAACTATAACATCTCACGGGAACTGTACACTTTCCGTGATAAAAAGAAGCCTATGTGCGGCCAGACTATATATAATCTATCTATCCTGTCTGGCCGTCTGTGTCACAGTATATTAGATAAATGACATAATTAATCGTGATGTTTGTGTGCGTACACTGCTTCTGTGTAGCATCGTTAGGGAGATCATAATAATGTTATTTATTGAAGACATTCTTATATCAGTCTATATGTGTGGGTTGATTTGTAAGCTCTGAAATGTGTACCCCACAAATCAAAAGTACCTTTTGATTCGTGGGGCGTAAAATTCTCAATAAAATCAAGTTAGCAGGCTTTAAAAAATACTTTCAACAAAAATTGCTCTAAATAAGTTTCGTTGAGTAAATAACCTTAAGATATTTCCGACTTCTTTAACCAAACGAAACTGAGATAAACAATAGACTTTGGTCGTTTCTTCGTAACTTGTTCGTGGTGTTTGATTTTTTCAATAAATTAGCGTTGTGTGTTCAGATGGCATTTAAACTTATTAGCAAATGTAACGATAATTTGATAAGCAATTAATGTAATAATCGATTAAGTAATTAAATAATATATCTGTTCCCGATGTGACCTTTAAAAGATTGAATTATGTGGTTACTTACATAAGTACTTACGTTACCTAAATATTATATGCGGAATTCTTCTATGATTTAAAACTCGTCAAAGTTTTTGTGCCTAACTTTGGATTAAAGTAACAATATAAAAACTGAACCAAGTAGCTGGACTTGTTCGTATAATTTACTATCATCATGATGAGATCTCATACTTATTTGCTTGAGGTCAAACCTTTTTCTATTGCAATATATTTTTAGACTTAACTTTTTAATTTAATCTGCAGTGAAATTCGTTGGAATCTAATAGAAAATTGTCGAAATTGTGCAATGCATGAAAATATGTTCGGACGGACATAAAGATCTTCGTAAGATTCCATTTTGCCAAAACGGCTGTGGAACTCTAGAAAATGGACATTGGACAGCTCCAGATATGTGTAAGACCGACATGTACTATAGGAACTACATATTTTCTCTATTCTATACATTAGGGTTGCCACTTTATTTGAACAAAATATAGTATTTTTGTTTTTTAACCGTAAAATTACAGTAATTTGGGATATTTAGGGACAAAATAGTACACATTTATTTTTCATTAATTAATTTATATTTAATTCGTTTCGTTATTTATTTACATGTGTATTTATATATTTTTTGCTTTAGCCAGCAAAGATCTATTTTATTTATAAATAATCATTAGAATCTTTACGAAAAGCGCGACCATTGAATTAGTGATGTAAATAGTACTTTTCGTACTATATTATTTTTCTATAATATATAGTACAATCGGCTAAAATAAAATAGGATAATGTATATTATGGTACGGTTGGGAACCCTAAACTACATTGATATATTATATACAACTTTGAACGCAAGGTTTTATATAATATATTAATGTAGTTTGGTATGTAGTTATAATTTGGTATGTAGTTTGAAGACCTGATAAAAACATAGAACACTATCTAGTTACTTCTACTTTAATCTACAGACCGTGCGTATGAACATAAGATAGTACATATAATACTTATCTTGCAAAATACCCAATAAAAGCCATATTTTATAATTTTTAAACTAGTATTATAAAAACACAATTTTCGGTTCAGTATACTTTGTTGTTTATATATGCTCATTCAATGAAATAATTATTCATAAAATAATTAACATAAAAAATAATTACTAGTGTTGTTAACTGCTTTATTTTTTACTGTTTATGTTATTAGTTTGAGGTTTTCAATAATTGCCTTGATAGTGAATAATTGAATTGAGTATGTAATTAACTCTAGGCTCAAAACCTTGGGAAATATGTGTAATCAGAATCAAATGTATTATTGCTTTGTTTTTAGCTATTGTGGACGGCTATTGGGAAAAACCCATCAAAACAAATACTTTATTTGAAGTGTTGAATGTAGATATACGAGTATTATTACACGAGAAGACATCATCACACTGTTTTAGTTGGGGAAGTTGTGAATCCGTATGTAGTTGGAATTCATATTCAAGGATAAAAATGTTTGTTATCAAAAATATAAATATAAAAATTCGTAAAAATATAAAATTATATGTTAAAAAAAAGTCCAAAAACGAAAGAACAATATCTTATAACGTCATCTAGTCTAGTCATGTAAGAATTAAGGCGAAAACACCACACCTATTGATACGCTACACGAAACATATTGACACGCCACCTGACGCGAAGTTTCGACATACTATTCGCATACTACATATTAATAAAGGGTTTGAACTTTGTATTATGTATATTGTATAATATTGTATACCTATATTATGGAACAGCTGAAGAAGTATCATATATTCTACCCATATTCGCTCAAGACTATAAACAGAATACTGAGCCTAGCTCACCGTTTTCTATAGGTAAGGTATCCAGAAGGCTGGCTATGTTTTCTCGCTGGATCGCTTTATTGATCCTTTGTCCAAGGCAGCAGTCCTCTTCACCTGAAGAGTCAATGAGTCGTTTTGATAAATTTAGGTAGAGGCTCATGGCCTCAATACCCCACGGTCTAAGCGTTTCAGCAAACGGCACAAACATATAACTCTCATTGAGGGTTGCATATTTACGCCGCTTGAGCGGTTTCCGCCACCGAAGCGGTCTACACGTGTCTGGTAAATGGGACGCGGCCAACGTATCCAGGTCGTATCCCACAGATACCGGCCACGTTGCCAGGGAGTTAGAGTCATTCCGTCACGCCTACCATTGTCAGGTGCAATACCGTTTGGCTTCAATAAAGCCGGCACGTTGGCGGTGGCAAGCACCCTCCGTAAGACATCAGTCAAGGCGTCGTGGTGTGACCATCCTGTGTCGATTACCTCTGTGTACCTATATTATTAGAGATACGTAAATATCAGCCAACAACATTCTCCTTCAATATTGCAATGTGTCCAAGATATGTGGGGTTTGATTAATAAGTAAGGCCAATAGTGCCTAGATAAAACAATATTATATGTAACCTGTGTTATAATGTATTCATACGTGGTTATTCATACGTGGTAACCAGATGATAGAAGGGACTTGAAGAAAGAGACATGTACTACTTTTATCGCCAAAATAAACTTAGAACGAGATCCTATAAAATTCAACATCTATAAAAAATGCGATAGTCACTCGGTCTGTTAAGCTTTTACGGAAAACTACTGGGATACTGAATCTTTTTTGCTGTAATTTTGTATATACCCATATGTAAAGTAAGGTGGCGCACAAAACCGACAAGTGTTTTTTTTTTGGAGTCTTGAGTGAAAAATCATAGCTTTTTATTGTTTTAAGAACTCTCTCCAAAGGACAGCTCAAATAATATTTTTTATGAGGTCGCTCCAAATTGTTTAAGATTTCAAAAATCTCCAAAAACCTATTTTTTTCTATTCATATTTTTTATCTCGTTGCGATCTAATTTTATAGACTAAAACATGAAATGAATTAAAAAAAAAACTTTATGGCGATTTTTGAAATCATAAAAATATTTGGAACGACCTCTTAAATTTTTTTTGAGCTTTCCTTTGGAGGGAGTTCCTAAAACATCAAAAACTATCATTTTTTTCACTCGAGACTTAAAAAATAAATAGTCTGTTTTTTTGCGCCACCCTAGTGTTTAGTGCCGACTTTACCCGCAGTGCAGGGTGTGCGGCGCACACGGATGCCGTGTCATAGGGGGCGCCGAATGCCGCTCCCGACACCTCCAAAATCATGCGTTATGGCATGGCGGCGACTCATTCAAAGACCCTGCGTCCATGTTATAGCCGAAACCGGGTGCTTTAGTAAAGTAAGGCGCGCCACGCTATAATCTATACAATAACCTTTGCTTCAATGTGAAATTAGCCGCAGAGTAGATAATTAACCCTAAATATACCCTCAGAAAAAGAACTCTCATAGATAGAAGTAAGGGAAAAAGAATGCTTCATTGACATATCTTTGTCTTACTTATCAAGACAGGCCAACGTGGGAGTAAATAAAACAATAACATTTTTACAGTTGCTATTTTAATATCGGTTGAGTGTTCTGAACGTGTACCTATTGCTTCCCGACATCATTTAAAATTGCACCATGTGCGCCTGAACATCTATTCATTGGTGAAAACATAACTATATGATGTAATGGTTCCATTTTGACCGCGCGCCTACTAGAGGGGGCCAGGGTATTAATTGCACACGGGCGCTACATGGCCTACAACCGCCTCTGTATACTAGCTGTGCCCGCGACGTCGTCCGTGTGGAATTTGTTTTCAAAACCCCCCGATTTTGAAACATTCTTCATTGGTGCTCCGCTCCTATTGGTCTTAGCGTGATGATATATAGCCTATAGTCTTCCTCGGTAAATGGGCTTCAAATAAGACCATAGTTTCTGAGATTAGCGCGTTCAATCAAACAATTAAACTCTTCAGCTTTATATATTAGTATAAGATATAGTTTTAATTCCGAAAACAAACGTACGATACTTTTCATCCCTGGATATGGGATAGTTTGCGACATAAAATTAAGTACACCTTCCAGGGTGGTGGGTAGTAAATATAAAAAGATTTTAGATTGAAGGTAATATTTTATTTTCAGGGACCTGTTGCCACTACCTAACAAAACCAAGGAAAACTACAAAGTATTCATATACCGTTTAAACAACCCTGATATGGATCTATTTAACTTTGTGGATGCCGTTAAGACGTTCTTCATGTTAGCTGACACCAGGCTGACGGAAGATGAAGACATTGCTTCTGGAGAAATACCAATCTTCGATTCAGCGAATGTCTCTCTTAAGTTTATCAGTAAGATCAATCTCTCAGTGTTGAGAAAATACATGTTGTATACGCAGGTACGTATTTGGCAGAAAAGCCTTCATCAGTATTTTTTTAAAATTTTTACAGATTTGTTCTAAAAATATGTTTTACAATGTAAAAGTCAAGAAATTAATATCCAATGGTAGCATCTACTCGTGTACGCTTTAAAAGATTTTCTTTTTTTTTTTTATTACACGATGGTCTGTCCATTGCATTATTTCTCAACTATTTTTCTGTTGCGATCCACGAAAAAACCCAAAATAAACAAAACGTCTTGTGACCCTCCCCTTCAACTTCAAATAATACCATTTTACCTTACTTTACTTATTTTTTGTTTTATCCGTGCAGGAACGGAGAAAGAATACAATTTCCTGCGGCCGGGCGGCCTGTCGTAAGAGGCGCCAAAACAACCCATAGCCAGGTGGTAGGGCATTTGCCCGACTGTATGGCTACCACCCCTGGTCTAAAGTATGTCGCCATAACAACCTTGAGTTGTGTTCCGGCATTAGTGACCAGGTTCCAGTCTCCCTTAAGAGGGCAGCAGCGCATTTGTAGCACCTTTGGTGTTGCAAAAGTCTATAGGCGATGGTAACCGCTTTCCATCAAGTGGGCCGTCTGCCTGTCTGCGGAACTCCTGCAATAAAAATAAAACAAAGTTTTTATTATTATTTTAAACCAATGATGCGATCTCTCGTATCTATGACCCTTACTTCGAAAACACCTATTCAAACGAAAATAAAAACACTCAGATTATATTTTGCGGGAAACACTGATTCTGGTAGAGCATTCCACAACTACACTGTAAGCTCTAACGTGGAACCAAATCGTTTAGTTCTTACTGCCTGGTATTACCATTTTTAAAACGATTACGTAGGTGTACTGTCTTGGAGGCTATGAAGCAAGTTATGTTCTTGTTATTCTTAGGGACAAAAATTTAAACCAGGGATTCCCAAACTATGTTGGGGAAAGATACCCCTTTTCCAAAATGAACTGATACCTCAGAGACCTCCATAGCCAAATATATCAATAACTTTGGGAATCCCTGCTTTTAACGTAGATATCCGTAAGTAAACTAAGGTAACTGATATTGCTCGGAAAATTCGCAAAGTAAAATCGCAGTGGGCTATTCAGACCTGTCGCAGAACTAATGGGGGAGGCCGCGTCTTCGTAAACGGAGGATACCTTCTGGCCCACTGGACCGATCATCCCAAAACCATCATCGTCATCATCATCATGGATAAGCTCAGTTTGTGACGCAGTCTTAGGGAGCCCTGCATCCAGCAGTGGACTGTGATAAGCTAACGAAAAAGAGTGATTGATGAAATTTTGGGATTTATTTTAATGACAATCAGTAAAATCATATTCCCAATAGAAGATAGATGAATTAATTTTATTGTAATATTTGTGTTAATTTTCAGGAAGCCATGCCAATCCGATTAAAGCAAGTTCACATTATAAACGCACCATCATACATCGGTAAACTACATGCAATCTGCAAACCTTTCCTCAAGACAGAAGTTGCTAAATTGGTAAGACTTATTACATACGTACTAACATGCTTATTTCCCATGGGGGGTAGGGAAAACAATTAATCTCCATTCGCTACAATTTTGGCATACACCTGTCGCTGGTATTAATTTTATTTTATTTTTTAAATATCAGGCTTTGCGAAATTATGCAACCTGAGTCTAAGTGGAGCTAAGATTCACATGTAACTATAAATTATGTATACATATTTTCTAAATGTTTATGAAAAGTGTACAAAATTTCAACCTGAAAAGTTATTGGGCTCCGGTGTGAGACAGTTTACGCCCAGTGAAGGGTTCTATATGGTGTGATGGATGTTATGTGATTGACAAGCATTTAGGGTTAGGGGCGTTTATAATCTTTAGAGTCCTGCAGTCACCATGACATGACACCCATAGCATGGAAAAAGATAGTATTCTTCTTCCATGCCCATGGGTAAGTGCGGGCTGAGACTTACATGGTTGGCATACATTGTTTGGCTTAAAACCTAGATTGCTCGCTTTGCGTATTCCTTTCGGTCAAAATCTTAACGGCTGATAGTCAAAATGCGTTAACCTCTTTACGTATAATTAAGTTATAACACATGTTTCTTAATGTTATGCAAAAAATATCGAAATTTTTAATTAAAATTCTAATTCTTATTTATTTATGCCATATTTACATAATTAGGTAGTTATATTAGCGAAACCAAATTTTTTAGCACTCGTAACCGGTATTATTTTTATTAATCCGTGTTCATAATAATATCAGTACCCATAATATGTGAAAGTGACTAAGTTTTTGCTGCCTTGATAAATATCAAGGCAGCAAAAACTTAACAGAGTCACTACATATATATTAATGGATAAATATCCATTAACAAAAAGTTTTTACATTTTTAATAGCTTGAAAAAGGGATGGACATTTACCACTTATTTATTAGTTAATGCAGAAAAGCATAATTTTTGCATGATATGCCGTTGAAATTTACGTAACAGAATCGAAACCGCTAGAACAGCAGGCAGTTAATAAAAATAATATTTATGAATTTAGATGAATTATTACTTGTATTTACTATATATATAATAATAAATAATAACAGCCCATAAATGTCCCACTACTGGGCTCAGGCCTCCCATTATAGAGGAACGGACAGTATGCCGCCACGCTTGTCCAAGGCGGCTTGGAAGGTTTGACATATGGGTTATCTCGATGTGCAGGTTGCATCATGATGTTCTCCTTCATCGTTGTGAGCACGTGGTAATTGTAATACACATTAGGTCGGAAAACTACCTAAGCGGTTCATGCGTTCCGGCTAGGATCGAACCCGCGCCCTTTGAGTTTTGGACGCGTGCGCTAGCAATTACGCTACCACGACTCACTATGTATATTATGTAACACTATCCAAAATATTATGTCACAAAATATTCCCTTAGCAATACATATTCCAATCTGGTCAGAATTTTATACCTGTTACCTCGATAGCACCTGAGATACCACGAAGTCTTTCACGTGAATACAATTAACTATGCTATTTAACGTAGATATGTTAATTGCATCCATCAACGTATTTTTTCAAATAATAAAACAGCGTAACCACCTAACAGTATTTTTTACCGGTTTATGATATATTAATACTATTCGTTTATAACAGTAACAAAAAACGGTTTTAGAATTAAACATTTGATGATAATGAAAGCAATGTAAATAATGAGCCTCTACAAAGAGTATTCACAACTATATAGATTCTACAAGTTCAATGTGTCAATGCAGCGATGTAACAGAGTCTGCTTGCTGGATACCTTTTCCCTAGAAGAGGATACCTTGGCTTCAGTACGTATTCTACTAGTAGTCTTGGGGTTTCTAGGTTGAATATAACGAAGTTAATATAGGTTTTTATTTTAACTTTAGTTCTTAGTATATATATTTTTAAGTTAGGTTTATTTATAGGATATTTTAGTTTTTATTTTAACTTGAATATTGTTAATTCTTGAATTATATTATTATATAATTTATTATTATTCACAATTATGCAGGAAAAATATATTTATTGCGGCTTGAAAAGAAGAAGTAACACAAGAAACTCTAATTATAAATAATTTTTAATAATTATAAATAAAAAATAATACTATAAATTATTACAGTATAGTTATTAGTCATGGTATATATTAAATAATTATAAAGTTTTATATATTCGTGAATAATAAATTCAAAATGTACATTTAAAAGTCCAACAGTTTCGTATATAATTCCATTAAATCTTTCAAAGTGTATCTAATTATTTATATATTTAACTAAAAGTAAGTAATTTAGAATGTCATGGGAAGTGACTAACTCAATAAAAAGAAATTAAACTTTTGAAAATATATGTAATTGATCACTAGTAACATTCTGCAATTCTTGAAGACGAATGTCTTCGAGCCCTTCGAGGATTATATCTATCCTACACCTTTTATGATTTATACTGCCGAAACGTGGACACTGAGTAGGATTCTCAAAGTCAAATTCGGTCGGCGGGCTATTTATGTAAGCTATGTTGGGAGAGTCTCTACACATAAAATTAGAATCGAAGACATCCAACAACAACAAGAGAGCCAACATTATGCCGAGTTAGTTCGCAAAATTAGCAGCTGCAAGCAGCAACAACCGCCAATGCTAATAGCCTGGTTACACTTGTCGCAGGACCAATGACCGATAGAGCAAACGAATCCTGGAGTAAAGACCGCGTCTTAGCAGACTATAGGATAACCTACAACCCGTTGGACTAGACAGATGAAAATAACGTAGGATCTGAATATGTATTGCAAAATTGGAGAGGCCTTCGTGAAACAATGGAGAAGGGCTGATTGACGATGATTATTAACTACTTCTATGGTATGTTTTTCAGATCAAATTCCACGAGCCAGACTCGGACAGCCTGTACAAAGATATACCGCGAGATCTGCTGCCGACAGAGTACGGTGGTAAAGCGGGGAACATTGATCAGATAAAGAGAGAGTGGATCAAGAGGATCGAAGCAAGGAGGTATAAAATTTCGCATTTATTAAGTGCTGATTTTTCAATGAAATTAAATAAATATCAGTTGAATAAATAATAATATTTCAATTCAATCATTTTAGTATACAGTTAAACCAATATCAGGTGGATAATTTCTATCTTTCCATTTGGATGAACCAAGCAAAATAATCCATATAAACATAAACAAAGATAAATCTTCTATCTAATCTCACATTCTCACTCTCCTTTATAACATATTATTTACTCCTATAGTCCCCAGTACCATAAGGAACGTTTTAAATTCGTTCGTATAGCCACTGCCCCCAATTAGCGCTCTGATACGTATCGAAAATTTATGGTAATTCTTTTACAGTATAGGCTGTCAAACTTTGGAATGTACTGCTGCTTACTGTCAGAGAAGCCAAATCCTTGCTAACATTCAGAAATTTACTCAGATAAAAACTTCGTTTAAAAAAACCGACTTCAAAAACTAAAAAACTAAAATGTATAAAATAACTTATTTCTAAAGCTATTATTTATCTAAAACATCTTAAAGTCGGTGCTTAGTAATTTTTAAAATATAGTAATTTTTATGTTTTACTTTGCACCGACTTCAAGATGTTTTAGATAATATATATTAATAATAATAGCTTAAGAAATAAGTTATTTTATACATTTTAGTTTTTTAGTTTTTGAAGTCGGTTTTTTTAAACGAAGTTTTTAAATTTTATTTGTTACTTTTTAGTGTCTATCTATGTATTGGTGGACCTTCGAATGGTGCCGCGCTTCTTAAAAAAATATAGGTCCCAAGAACCGGGAACAAAAAAATGGTCGTAAAATGAAAACTACTGGGCCAAACTATGTCAAATTTTTAGGGGACCACATGGCAGCTATTCCGCGTCGAAAAAAAAAGAATCACGTAAATCGAATCATAAATCTCAGAGTAATCGGTGTACATATGGAACGGAGTGAAAATTATTTCCATGAAAAATGCTCATAAAATGAAAACGACTGGGCCAAACTATGTAAAATTTTTAGGGGACCAATTGGAAACTATTCCGCGTCGAACAAAAAAGAATCACGTAAATCAGATCGTAAATCACGGAGTAATCGGCGAACATACATAAAAAAAGCAACAAAAAAAAACAAAGATCCCGACGAATTGAGAACCTCCTCCTTTTTTCGAAGTCGGTTAAAAACACTATTTATCCGCAAATAGCGATGTCTGATTAACTCAATATAATCATGCTAATACATTTATTATAAGAACTACAATATTTTGAATATATTATATATATGTATGTATGTATTTGTATATTTAGTTCATAAATTAGTTAAAGTACTTATTACTTATGTATCTATTGCCTTCTTGCTGTACCACCTACTCGTACATCGCCAGATTAGCTAACAAATTTCTATAATTTAGGTTATTTGGAGAGATCACTTGGAGCAATAAAGCCGCCTATTGTATTGCCTAGAACAGTGTTTTTCAATCTTTTTGAATACGCGACCTCTTTTTAGGTTGAAAAAATTTGACGACCCCCTTGGGATGTAAACCGACATAAAGTTAGTAATTTATAAGACTACGTTCATGTTTTTCTCTATACTATCACCTATATTCATTATTAGAACCTATACTCTACATACAAAAGCTACTGAGTGTAGAAAGTACCTAAGTACGAGATATAAATTTAAATTGCTTTTTCTCTTTTGCCTATGACCCCCCGAGTAAGACTCTGCGACCCCCCTAGGGGTCGCGACCCACAGGTTAAAGAACACTGGCCTAGAAAATGTTGTAAATATGGTTTGTCTTCGTACATTACTACGTACTTCGTACATTTTGGTCTCTCCCTTCTAATGTCATCACACACACACGCACACGCGCACACTTCAATGAGTAATTCAAGTTTATGTTTACATGGATCATTTTGGTTGATTTATCCAAATCAAAAGACAGAAATGAATTGTTTAATATCGTCTATATACCTTCTACAACTACTCAATAATTGCAAGTCTATAAAAATATTTTATTTGTCATTTTTCAGGGATTGGTTCTTATCAAACGACACACGTTGGGCAGTGGACGAGGCGAGTAGACCAAGTAACTGCCAAGATGACAGGGCGGACAAGGTGAAAGACCTGCCTGGCTCGTTTAGATCATTAGCCTTAGATTAAATATTTAGATCTTTAATGGTAATTGGATTTTATTATTAAGGATTTACTTACAGCTTACCTACAGCTCATGTAAACTGTAATATTTTCGGAGCATTAAGGTGTTTACATATTATTATGTTCAACTTCTACATATATCTAAAATATCTATATATACGTAGGTATGTGCCGTTTTCACAACGATACCAAGTGGATCTTCTTTGAGATTGATTTAAATAATAACTAATTTACATGTAAAGATAGACTAATATGAGCTGTTAAAAATGTCCCACTGCTGGGATTGGTCCTCCCCATTTAGTTGGAATGGACGTTTATTGTGATCAACAAACTATACTCACAGAATTTTTATGGAAATTGTAAGTTGCGGTATGTCTATTATTGTCTATATACCTATTTTATAATCTATAATTAGTCAATATTTGACAATGTGATTCGTTTAGAATAAAATTAAAGTTTAAATAAAAACTTAAAAAAAATATCTAATTGTTATTTTTAATTATTCTAACAATATGTCTGGCCTTACAACTATAAGTTTTGTTTGTATAAGCTACGCGTTAGCGGCAAGTCTAAAGCTAAGCGTGCATTCGATTTAGTTATACCGAGTTTATTCATAGCCGACTCCAGTATTGATAAATCGTAGGGCGTGTTTAGCCTTAGACCTCCGCATACCTTTTGCGTGCGAAACTTCAAGGTATACGCTATAAAGGCATTATACAGGAAGGAATAATATGTTTTTTTAATCACTTCCATCGGAGGTACAGAGCTATCCGGCCTTGTATATCTTTTCAAGGTTTTTTTATCTTTTTTTATTTTATTCGAAACTTATTACATCGAGTCCTTATTATCTTTCTAATTCTGACCTACTTACAACTTATTTTATTACTATTTTCTTATTTCTTAAAAAAAAGTATTATTACCTGTTTATTACTACTTTTCTATGCTTCTTATTCTATTTTTATTTGCGATGGGCCGAATGTGGTTTTAACCGAATACGAACTTCGGCCGAACATTCGGTTAAAACAATAAATTCGGCCGAAATTCGGCCGTACTTCGGCTTGATTTCGAAATGCTTTCTCAAGAGCAACATATTGTGACCTGTTGACAACGTCAACTTGTTAACACCGAGATTTTGGCTTTTTTACACTATAACCTGCCTCTAGTAAATTTTAAGTATGAGTAGGTGGATAAAATAATAGATTTTCAGACCTTTGATTGAAAATAAATAACCATTTCATAATGCTTAATTCGTAAAAAGTGATTTCAATCAAAATTAAAGTTATAATTGCTGATGTCCCTTGACGTGCTTTTTTAAATTCAAGTTACGCATTTTTAATTAAGCAGTTGCACAAACATACAGATGTTTCTTAGAATAATAAGTTTATTTTATTTTTGTTTTAATTTGATGTCTATTTAATTAGGCGAAGACTCAATCAAGAACTAATTTTATTTATTTTTTATCACATTGCACGTTAAGATTTACATGTTCCTAACTGACATTGGGGACCTTGGGGTGGTATTGGATAGTAAACTACATTTAGATATTCACACACAACAGATTATTCGAAAGGCTAACAAAATGATGGGCTTTGTTAGTAGAACAAGTAAATTCTTTAATAGGCCACGGACATATCTTTATAACACGATTATCAGACCTCAAGTCGAATACGCCACTCAAGTGTGGAATCCTTTTTATAACAAATATACAGATGCTATTGAACGAGTTCAAAAAAGATTTCTACGTATAATGTACTATAGGTGTAGTAGCGGCCATCTCCTATACTCTGAATTACTACTTAAATATAACCTACTGTCACTCTCTAATAGACGTCTTTTACTGGGTGCTGCTATGTTGCTTTATAAATTTTGTCACAATTACATAGATGCTTGCCTCTCACTAACACTTTATGTTATTGCGTCCCAATTGCGTTTTCCTCTAAAAATTGTACACTACCATCTTGATATTCGTGGATAATGTAGTAGGATTAGCACTGACTTTGTACTATTTACCTTTTTTTCTTATGTAACTTTAGTGTATATCTGTTTATTGTCCTTAATAAATAAAAAATAAAATGAAGACATAAGTATGTCCATGAGTATTGTTGCATTCCGACAAAAGTAAATGCACACCTGCCTGCCATAAAGCTCAGTTTATTACCTTTGCGCATTTGGACTTCTTTTGTTTACTTTGTGTTAAAAATTTGTAATTAACAAAAACAGTCAATTGTGTATTGTAATCTTTTACGGTAGTCATTAGACAGGTGTCAAATTAATTCTTGGAAATTATTGTTATGCGTCGAGACATATTGTATTTGTACAGGATAAAAGAAATGCCCGAACGGAGGGATGAGCCAGTCAAGCGACGATTACGATACGAGCAAGACGTTAGTCAAAGCTATAACACAAGCGGGGCAAGACGTGTGTATATTTTAGTGACAGACTTTACGCGTGTTATTGAATTGTGCATTACATTTGGACTTATTGCCTCCAGTTATATTTGTAACGATGTTATACGTGTTTGTATAGTTCTAATAAAATCTATAGTCATTCCAACGGCATTTTAATTCGAGTCCTGTAGCTCGTAACAGTATGTAGATGCCAATTTTTATATTACGGCTATGATAGATATGATTTATATTAATTTCAGTCAAAATAGTGCAAGTAGGTATTTTATTTTTTCCTTGCACCGAATGTTCGGCATTTAAACCGAATCTCGGCGGAATGCCCAAGTTCGGCTCAAGCTGCCGAAAAGCTCAAGCTGTCGTTTAAACCGAATGTTAAACGAATTTCGGCCCATCTCTAATTTTTATACATTTTCGCTATTTATGCTTAAATATATGTTTAAATGTATATTTTACCTATCTTAGGCAGTTTTATTTGTTTATTTCAATTTTTATTTGCTCCAGACAATAGTTAACAAATGATATTATAGATACTATACTATTATAATATCTACTATATTTTACGTCGATACGTAATTTCGTCTCTAGGTCTGACCTTGCCCGGGAATGCACAGAACATCGGAAAGTTATATGCGGGATGTTGTCGATCTCCTCTGGATCGATCGAATCAATTTCATTAAAAATAAAACGATTGGGTTATCAAATGGAAAAGATTTTTTGTGAAATTTCAATGTCTTTTTATTTTTTTATAGTGAATAAAGTATAAAAAATGACCTTACACCTGTAGACGACCCGAATGTAGACTTATCCAATCTGCCTTGCACAGCACTACTTGTTTAGATATTGTTAATCGATGTCCAGAGTTTTAAATGAGCCGGCCATTAAATTTACTGAAGGGTCTGTTTTTAATCTTCTTGTCATGTTTGCTTTCAAGAAGTTTTCATCTTGGAATTTGGATTGATAACTGTAAAATTAAAACGAATAAAAATGTACATACATGCATACATACATAACTTCACGCCAAGTCCCTTGCGGGGTAGGCACGAACAACAGAGTGCCATTCAGGCTTATTCTTACGCACCTCACTTGCTCCTTTGACATTCATAGCTCTTGTCATGCACGCTCGTCTGTTCTTAAGGCTCCTGACATCACCTTCTGCTAGTACATGATCAATGTGATCATGGAAGGTGTGTCGTGGCCTTCCGCGACTTCTGCATCCATCCACTTTTGCATTGTATATCTGTTTAGTCATTCTGTCATCATATATTCCTTCCACATGCCCGAACGACCGGAGCATTCCTTTTCTTACCTTCACCCCGGTACTCTGAATCAAAATGTGATTATAATATATTTAGTAGTCTAGGCATCCTGTACATTTTATCCGTGTAGGAACGGAAAAATAATACAAATTCCTGCGGCCAGGTGGCCTGTCGGAAGAGGCTGCAAAACAACTTACAGCCAGGTGGTAGGACATTTCCCCGACTGGATGGTTACCACCCCTGGTCTAGACCATGCCGCTATAACCACCTTGAGTTGTGTTCCGGCATTGGTGGCCAGGTTCCAGCCCTATCTATGAGACTGGCAGAACATTGGTAGCACCTTTAGTGTTGCAAATTTTTAAAGAGCGAAGGAAATACTTTCCATCACATTTGAGCTGTCAGCCTGTCTGCTGTAATCCAGCAATACAAAAAAATAAGAATTTTAACTTAAATTTTGCCATTTATTTTGAAATATTACTTCTCCTCCAAACATACAATTTTATTTTATTCATTGGTGTATAAGAATCTTAAGTTTTATATGATTAGGTAATTTTTTTATTATTATAAATGCTTAAATCAAAAAGAAAAACAATAATTATTTCTATGATTAATTTTCCATTCTTTGGATAAATCTATATAAAATTAAACACTTTAATGCAATGTTCTTATTTCTAAACAATTATTTTTCTAATATAATGTACCTAGCTTGTATTTCTTTAACCCGTTTTTTATGATGCTCCTCCATGCTAGCTCCTTCGCCACCCAACTCTAATGGCAGGTATTTCTTATCTACAGCTTTATGCAAGCTATCCAATGTCAAGTGGAAATGTAACTGAAAAATAAATAATTTATTGAGAGAACTCTTTATTTGTATACCAAAGATATCAAAAACATATTTAGAACATATAGTAGAAATAAGAAAACAAACAGTGCCTACAGCGGATGGTCATAGTAGCAATCTCTTCGAGACAACCCTAGGCTAAAATTAATTAATTTCAAATACTGATGTGATGCAGTGCAGTTTGCAGTTTACAAATCATGGTAAGTAGGCTACTAGAAGGCTACCCGAGAGTTGTGACCGGAAAAGAATAGGCAACCTAACATTTGCATGTTCTATGGGCTTCATACTTTCGATTGGTATAGAATTTGTTTAATAAACAAACCGGTGAAATGTTAATTTTTTTTAAATTATTAATTAATCATATACTGGACTGAATTTTTTAGGCAACCCATATGCAATATATTTATTGACACCTTTAATTATATATAACATAGGTTTCATCAAATTAGCACTCGGTGAAGGTCGTTGTATAGCGGGATCTTAGCCTATATATACGGATATATGATGGATATACAAACTTTTTGTATATGTTAAATTTAAATTTAATATTGGAATGAGTGGCTGACTTTTAAGTTGTTTCTGCCACCGATGAAGTTACACTTAAAGGTTATCTGGTAACAACGTAAACCTCTCGTATTCATTAATCAATTCTTCTTAGCGGGTCCCTTCGATGCGTATATTGACTCCAATTTCAGCCAAACATCTCTGGAAGTTTTACAACCTCTAATATGACGAAGTTCTATCTATTCTATATGTATCTATTATCTATAATATTAGTAAATTCTACGAATGCTGTGTCTGTACATTGAAGATATAAAAAAAACTGGAATAGACTATATAGACAATGGAGAACACGATGCTTTTTTAGATTTCTTGTCTGTTCGGCAATTCGGGATTCACATGAAAATTATTGGCCGATTTCATTGCGGTTTTGCTGATCGACAGTAAATTCTTAGACTTAAACTCTGCGCTACTTTTCGTCCTGATTTTTTCTGGGATTGATTTAAAATGGCTAGATGAAACAAAAACGGATTCCGATGTGTATGATAAAATGCGTGATATTTTTTATGCCGGGAATCGCACGGAAATTGTCTCGAGAGCGTTTAGTAGTGGTTCGGGTGCGTAGAAATTAGCTAAGCTCTGACAGTTTCCACTAAACCGTTACCTTACATTCTTTTTAAATGCTTCAGTACTTTGTATCCCCGGTATCCCGCGGGAATCCCAAGTCAGGTGTGGAGGAAGACGGGCAAATCCTAGTTATTTTTATAAGTATTAAAATAGTATAAGGAAGTAATGGTTACTTACTTTGTTTCGTATCTCAGCAGGTAAGATCGATTTGACTAAAGCGTAAAGTGTTTCATAATATGAGGGACAATTAAATACATGGACTTCTTTTATACGAACCGGCATAGCGTCCTGTAATACACAAAGGAAGAAATATTTAGATCATATTTGGTTCAAAGGTAAGTAGGTACACGTTACGTACATACATGAAATAATGTATTGCTGCATAATTAGCAAAGTTATATACATTAACATATGAATTGTATTACAAAATGTAGCTTAAAATAAATAGATTTAACTCTGATATGTTAAACCCCAATTGCATAAGGAGCGTCCACCTCGAGGTCTGGAGTCCATTTTCCTACTTTCCTTCTCCACTTTGTTAGGTGTTCGGTATCCCAATTATAAGATTAACTAATATATCTCAGTCCAGAAGCATTCTACATCTATGAGTTCTATAAGTAAATGTGGTAAAATTCATAGGTTTTAAGAAAGAATCATCAAAATAAATAGCAATGTTTCTGGTTTCTGAGAAAATGTACAAAAACAAAAACTGCTCCTCGTGTCACAACCCTCCTAATACCGAGGTAAGTTGTGACGAATAACAAGGTAAGTTGTGACACTTATGTACGAACGAAAATAAAATATAACATTAACATAAAAAACATTACCATCCTAAATAATATTACGGCATCTTTCACCTGTTGTATATAAATCAATTTAAAATCAAAGTTTAATCTGACAAACAGTTATGATCGTCATATCGAAGCTCGTCTATGTGAAACCAGTCATGGAGTTTGGGGCTCTGAACCCTTTTTATTTGCTTGACAAAGGTGTCAAGTTAACAAGCAAAACCAATCATTTTCTGCTTCTTCTTAGTCACAAACGAAGTTTTCTTATTAGTTTTCTTTTTTACTTGCTTAAACTTCTTTTCCTATGGAAGTAAATTCATACTTAGATAGGTATGTTGGTCATCGTGTGACATGTAAATTAAATTGATATGCCTTTTTATACTTAAGATTGCAAGGAAATGTACCTAGTTGACATTATGACATTAGTGTGCGGCAATTCTAAGAGTGTGAAATATTAGCCTGACTACTTCAGAGGGCACAGCTCACAAATTTCAGCCTTAGCAATGTCAATCTATCAAATTATCAGTCCTTCATATATTTAGCATTCTGAATCAAAGAAATGGCAATGCAGCATTGAACATCATACCATAAGAAAAAACTGCCAGAAAAACAAACAAAAGAAAGCGGCTAAATAGGAGAGTTGTGAAAAGCTGTCACATTTCACCTTAGTGCAAAAATTAGCAAACCAATCAGAATAATAATTCATAATTAATAAATAAGATGCCAACCTAAAAAAAACATTGAACGGCTATGAAACCTGAATAACAAAACTATATAAGAAAAAATATCATTAACATGCAAACATAATAGATAGCAATATATATGTAATCAAAATTATTATGAAAAATTTATTTTTTGCAATTTTTTGTATGCAAATGTCATAGAGTCAAAGCCACTTCCCATACGCCATCCTTTTTCACTGCATTAAATAGCCCATCTCAAAAGCAACAAATGCGAGTTGTTGTCACACTATTAACGGTCCTAGGTTCCGAGAAATCAAGTATGTCACAACTCGCCTCTGTAACAACTCTCCTCGGTCTCCCCTACGCAAGCTTCCTTCCTTGCGAACGCGACCTGGTTGAGGAGACATGGCTAGATATTTGTTCCCCACGTTACTATCCGAATTTCCATAAAAACGTTCACCCCACGACATGTCTTTACTTAAAGTTGTCTGTCATGAAACAGACACTGAATACAGCCGGTAA
Organism: Dendrolimus pini; assembly: GCA_949752895.1. Taxonomy (NCBI): domain Eukaryota; kingdom Metazoa; phylum Arthropoda; class Insecta; order Lepidoptera; family Lasiocampidae; genus Dendrolimus; species Dendrolimus pini. The sequence continues at coordinate 8,402,218 of OX457139.1, forward strand.
ATTCAATCAAAAATCCCATTTAATGCATACAGAAAAAAAGCAAAAAGGAATAAAGAAAAGATTTTATTTCAATAAATATCGTACATTACATATCGAGGGCTTCATAACAAATGGGCGTACAGACAAAAGTGGACTTTTACACAAGGGACAAAATTGTGAATAAAACAAAACTAGTTGATTGTGCAAGGCTGAAATTTGTAATACCCTTCTTTTTAGGTACACCTGCATTCTGGTAAGACTTTCTAAATTGCGACATGCATGGATTTTAGTAAACAACAAAAAAATGGCATTTTTGCGTATACGCCCATTTGTTATGAAACCTCGATATTATTATTATGGATATACTAGTATAGCATATTTTAAGAGTTTGTATGTTGCATTTTAGCAAACAAGGTTTGCACTCAGCATATTGTTGTGTTCGAAATATATCCGACACAACGCTGATTTTAAATGATGATAAATATATCAAACTTACCAATAAATATAAAATGAACCGTCTGAATAAAGAAATGTCAGATTTCGGTATAATTCTTAAGAAATAATGTTTAATGTCTAACAGAAAAATATGTCCTTCGGGTAACATTTTTGAAGTTGATACCCAATGTTCAGCGATAATGGTAAAAGATTTCACAACATCGTAAAAATTAAAATTTTCTAATTCCGGGTCATTGAATTCGTGAATCAGCAACTCGTCTTTTCCCGCTGCCAAACTGCAGACACACCTGAAATATTCGGAAGGTTATTAATACAGGTCATAAACTTACATGCTTATTGTATAATTCATTTGTGGTTTTAATACATGTACTTTCTTGTCCGCAATAAAGAATATTCTATTTTATGTAGACAGACGGTCAGTTGTTAATTTTTCATATCTTGTGAAACGTAAATGAAAATTTAAGCTAAAATTCATCAGTTTTCATTGAAATCAGTTGAGGCAATCCGAATCCCGAAGCTAATTCGAAAATTTCGGACATTTAAAAAGTTTTAAAAAGATAAATTTGCGATAATCCATCATATAAAAAGTATTTTCACTCACATTTTGACATTTATGTTGAAACCACAAGAAATTCTATTTCAATTTTAATTATTGATAGGTAGATTAGTATGGATGGAAAATCGCTATAATATGAATATAATGCGTTTTTGCCTAGAGATTAAAGCCGTATCAGGCAGAGGTTGGTGGGTGGAACCCTGTTAGGTCCCACGCGCAACTGGCGATTGCCATTTACTGCGGCCTTATTTATAGGCAAAAGAAGGAACACGGAGGTTTTAGTGGGTATTCCGGCAGCCCATCTGACCAACGAGTCCCACAGTACCCGCACCGCCGTTCCCTGGGGCTGAAAGGATTTCCCCTCGTCAAAAAAGGTAGGTAGGTCCGGATGTATACGATTCATCGGACCTACACCGACATCTGAATAGAGTGTGGCATTACTAAGCGCGCATCAATTCTGATTGTTGACTTCTTGGTTCGCATCTATCGGCTTGCTAATTATCGCAGGTGACCCTCTGTCCTGGACTACAGTTTAAATAAAAGTAAAATTTATAGTAGATCAGGCAGATCCTGTCCATGAGACCAACATCATTATATGGCACTAGTATCATGTACAAGATCCGTCTCACTCACTTGACGATCAATGATTAACTTTTTAATTTTGCTCTAAATCCGTGTATTTTTTATAAGCTTTTAATAGTTTAGTGGTATATTGTTCCAACACTTTGTCTCAGCATAGCGAAAACTAACCCTAAAAGCAACCGTCTTATGTCGTAACCTGATTTACTCGTGTGTACATTTTAAGATCATATAATCGAGATTTATAATTAAATTGACCTCACATAAATTCATTTAAGTCGCTATGATTGAAGATTAAAATTCTTTGAAAACAAGTTTTTGTGTTGTAACTGTAGCTTTTTGCACATATCCGGGATTATTAATTTAATATTTAACATTGATTTGATTTGAAAAATTATCTATCCAAAAAAGGATTTTTATTTTTATTGCAAACTAAGTGTTACATAAATGGTACATAGGTTTTATTAAATGTAATAGAACTTATTACTTAGTTGGCCTTTGATAGCACCGCAATATATTATATTATATATATTGATTAGTTTTTATTTTAATATTATTTCTACGATTTCTGTACTATTAAATGTAGTTAAAATTACCTTTTAACGTTTTAATAAATAAAATCGGCCAATTGTATGTCAGACCACGCACTGTATGGTTATTTGAGATCTAATAATTTTGCTTTCTATCCCTAAACGTATAATTATATTTCTTAAATATATTTAAAACGAATAATGGTCGGTTCCTATATCTTACTAAACGTTTATTTGCGTTTTTAAATTTCAATAATTAGTTAATTTTTAAAATTCGACATAAGCTAACAAGTTACGTAAAATTGCAACATTTTTTTACAAGGGTATATTCATTTACGGAGACCCCGCCGTGCGCAGACTGCTTAGGCTTGCAGGATTTAATAGGCATCCTGCTCGGTGTTGCAGGACGCAACAACATTCACAGCCCTGCATTACGTGGTGCACCGCCAGGCGGACTGCAATGCAGGACCGTGAATGCTAAGCTACTTTTGGCATACAGACTATAACGTAGTGTTAAATTCTTTTTGATAATAAAGACGACGCGGACGGTAGATGACGGACAAATATGGCGATTTCATAAATGATTTACCTTTTGCCAACAAGGAAGTCTCATAACTTAATGGTTAATTACAACGTAATCTAAGAATACCTTGTATTTTTTATTGCGATATATATAACTTTTTTTTGTTATAATGTTTTTATAAAAATACCTGTTTAGGTGATTAATTTAAAACATTTTTTATAGTAACTTGAATGAGTTCTTCAAATTTATACAAGTCATTGCACGCGTTGCCCTCAGAGCTGAAATGGGGCAAAGAGTATTTAACTCGATACTCCACCGAACTCCCTCCAAAGGAGCTGAAAACCTGACGACGAAACAAACTGATCAGTTTCTAGTATTATCTATTATTGTCTATACATGGAAACGAAAAATTGTTTGAAGATGGCCTTGCCTAGAAAGAGAGTATTGCGCTCTCGCTCGTCCGCTATCCGAACTCGCAGCATCTCTTTCCCGCTTCTTACTGGCAGTTGTGGTAAACGCACAGGACTTTTCACCGCCACAACCGAACCCTGCTGCACCGCGCGCAGCGGGTTCTGGCCGTGAGGACCATACGGGGGTACCGCACAATGTCGTGGTCGGCGGCGACTCTCTTGGCAGGCGAGCTGCCCTGGCCTCTCCAGGCAGACGTCCTGTCCAGAGTTCGTCGCACCCAGCAGGATGCCCTAGCTAGAGGACTGACCTTCTGTCAAGTCGAATTAGAGACGGTCAGGAAGCGGGAAACCGCCTCCTGCCTCGTCGCCTGGTCTCGTGACCTCGAACACCCTGTGGCCGGCGGCTATACGGTGGATGCAATCAGGCCGCAGCTGGAGAGATGGGTGACCCGCACCAGCGGAACCCTGACCTTTAGGACGACTCAGATACTGACCGGACACGGTTGTTTCGACCAGTATCTGTTTCGCATTGTGGGCTGCTTGCCTTCCCCGGACTGCCGCCAATGCGGCGCACCCGATACGGCGTTACACACGCTTGTTGAGTGCGCTGCATGGACGCCTCAGCGTTTCGAGCTCGAGACACACGTAGGAGCCGTCCGATCGCTTGGCGACTTGGTAACGGCCATGTTGCACAGCGACGACCGCTGGGAGTCTGCGGTCTCTTTCTGTGAGGCGGTAATGTCTCTAAAAGAGGCCGCAGAAAGGGATAGGGAGCGAAGTCCTGCAGCGCGTGCTAATGTCTCCACCCGAGGTCGCCGGCCTTCAGCTAGCACCCGGAGAGGCAGGTACGCGCATTACTTCCCTCCCTGAGTTAGGTTCCGGTACGAGGGGCCCCTTGCTACTAGGCAACGCAAGGGATTCAGCCCCCGTTTCGAAGTGGGGTGTGTTCTCCCAGGGCACACTCCAGGCACTTTATTGCGCTGGATCGACTGTTGCGTAACTATGTTCTATATCTCAGTCTTTCCTTCACAACAAAGCGCAGGGTCGACGGGAGGAGAGGTTTTTTAGTGGGTATTGAGGTTGCTCGCCCGTGCGGCATCGCTCTGAGTCTTCCACACTCCTCAGTGTCAAGCCATCGCGGACGAAGCGCAAACAAAGCATACTATTGCTAGCGTTATCGCCCCCGGTGGATGCGCGCCGTTTCCTAGTGACGGCCCTGAGAGTGCGTAAATCGGTCAGCATTTTTCCTCGCCTCAAACAAAAAAAAAAAAAAAAAAAAACGCACAGGACTTGCGTATTGTATATTTCGTAGTATGTTATCTATGGTCTTACTATTTATGCAGTTGCCTTATCATTGGTAGAAAGATATTACTTTATGGAGCTTAAGTCCAATGTTAACAAAGTAAGGCAAATGATAGGTTACTAAGACCGGAACTGGTCTTAAGATATTTAAACATAGTGTAATTAATTGCAAAATTTAGTTGTATGTGGTATTAATTAATATATATAATGATCCTATAAAATCCATAGTTCAAGGTCGTATTCTCATTCTTTCTTTGGACATATTACACGACGAGAGGACACGTCAGTGGAGTGACTCGTAGTCCAGGGCAAAATGGAGGGCACGAAGGCGCAGATCACCAATGCGCTGGACCGACCAAGTCAAAACCGCACTAAATGATCCACTCCACGAATGCACGAGGCAAGCTACAGTCCGAGAGGAATGGCGACGAATTGTGAATCTTGCCACCACCCCTGTCATGAGGACCACGACCACTCTGCCAAGAATGTGACGACGGAGAAGAAGGAGAAGAACAAATTACTGTAAACTTACGTGATCGAGAACGCTGTTTGCATTTTCGCCGATAGTGGATCTCGATTAGTATATATTTCAGGCATGGCACATTTGTCTATGCAAAATTTTTCAATACACCTTTTTGTTTGCTCCAAACTGCCATAACAGCTATGTAAAAACTTCCTCAGAACATCATCACCTGTAAATAAAAAAATAGGTACATATATCGTCTATTATACATACATACATACATACATACATAACTTCACGCCAGGTCCCTTGCGGGGTAGGCACGAACAACAGAGCGCCATTTAGGCTTATTCTTACACACCTCACTTGCTTCTTTGGCATTCATAGTTCTTGTCATGCACGCTCGTCTGTTCTTAAGGCTCCTGACATCACCTTCTGCTAGTACACGATCAATTTGATCATGGAAGGTGTGTCGTGGCCTTCCGCGACTTCTGCATCCATCCACTTTTGCATTGTATATCTGTTTAGTCATTCTTTCATCATACATTCTATTATACTAATTTTAATAATAATAAATTACAACAACCCACGAACTATCTACGTTCCTATTAATATATGGAGGGACAGTATACCCTCCACGTTTGCCCAAGGTTAATTGATGGATTTGACTAACCGCCTATGTTATGTATAGATTAAACTATGTTTATATAGTATATAATAAAGATTTTTTATTTATTTATTTATTTTTCATATGTTTTGAATAGTTTATATTATTTATTGTCTACAGCGCTACTGTCATGTTTTAATATTTTCCTTAGTTTAAGGGGTTGCCTGGAAGAGATCGCTTTAAGCGATAAGGCCGCTCTTTGTTCAACATTTATTGTATCTAGTTCTTAAGAACGTAGTTTTAATTTTAGAGAACAATAAAGTGTTTTCATTTATTCTTTCACTCCTAATTATAATATATTAAATAGTATAATTTATTTAAATTTATATCGAGGAACGCCTGCCAAAACAATAGAACTAACTTTTGTATCGGTCTGCGAGAAGAATACATTATATCCTGAAAAGAGTTTTGAAAGAGAATGTAATGTTATATCCTAAACCAATCTCTCATTTGAAGATCCTAGTCAGCTCCATAAAGGCTGGGCTCGTCATAGTACTATTTTAATTGTGTACAATGAGCGGTCATATCGCTAAACAGTGATCTCTTCCAAACAACCCATGGCAAAAACTTGATTGGAAACGGCAATGGTGGTATACATAATTATTCTACGATTACTTACATTTTAAGAATAAATATGCGGTAGTGTTTTATAATGGATTACGACATGTCTTTCTGTCTGTGACTGTTTCTTGGTACAATTCATACATATATATTATATTGCATTTGCAGTCAAGTCAACTTTATCTGTTCTCCGCTCTATTGGAATTCGCGCCTAAGTTTTCCATAAACACTTACCAAAATTCTGTGGTAGATAGTCCTCTTTTGCGAGCCATTCTTTTAATATAACAAGTTCTTGTTTGTAGGAAAGAGCCATCTAAATTAAAAAAAAAAAAAACAGTATTAACAAACAATACCGAACGAATATAACATACCGTAAACTATGATTATGTTATATATTCAACCGGTCGGCTCTCAAAATAATTACACTGAAACACCTATCAACCTTATGTGAATTTTTCTAAATTGCCCGAATGCTGAAAATGTTTACTTATAATGGATCGTTTGTATTTATGTAATCAGAAACCAGAAACCTTTTATTCTTAACAATGTGTACATATTATTGAACTTGATGTGTAAAGTTCAATAATATGTATAATTACGGTCTCAATTAGTACAGGTCAGAAACTCTTTATGACTATATAAGGTGTGCTCGAATAAACACTTCTTGACCCGTCTTTTAAATAAATTTACGGTTAGTGGGTCCGTTATTTTTTGGATAGTTTATTGTATATCAATAGGCCCATGACACGCGTCTATCTATCCGATTTCCCATATTGTGTTTTACATGTCTCAAGTCATTCCTATGCCGAGTGAAGTGAGTATGCGTATGTTGCTATGCTTGGAAGTATTTATATTTCGAAGCGCTACAAATTGTTTATTTCTTAATTCAAATTTTTTTTATGGGAATTCTAACTCGGATTCCCATAGGGAAATCCTTCTTCTTCTTCTTTGTTCAATAATGGCTTGGCACGGTTTGTGCATTCAGCCAGAGTCATGTGTAAATGGCTTTGCAATTTAGTTTTATAAAACGAGGGAAACATAACGCGAGAAAATAGAAAATTTTATCGAAAATGTAGAAAAAAAGTGTCAAAATAATTACTAAATATGTACAAACTAATAAAATTAAAGTTTAATTTGATTATTTACAATAAATGAATTTAATACACTATATACATCAAATTTACAATCCTTAAGTAATAAAGACAGAAGTAGGAAGAGGAACGGAAAGAGAAATTAAAGAGTCGTAAAGAGAAGTGTGATCATAGATAGGACAGGACAAAAAAACATGGTTCAGGTCACAATACTCTTCACCGCATTCGCAAGCTGGACTGGAGACAATTCCAAGCCTATGTAAATGCACCGGAATACAGAGATGTCCAAGGCGCATGCGAATCAAAATGGAAGTAGCAGTTTTACCAAACGAGAGTTTAGCGAACCAGGGCTTCTTGGGAACCAACGACTGCAAACCGTACAGGAAACGACCCTTGATCCGACCACTCTCGCTCCAGCACATGTTCCATGAATCATGGAGATATGTGCTAGGCAAAGAAGCAAGATCATGGCCAAAATTCCTGTACGGATAAATATCTCCATCCATAGTAGCATCGTTCGCCAAACTATCAGCTCTGACATTTCCACTTATACCGCAGTGACTAGGTATCCAGCAAAAGGTTACTAAATAATTATTAATTTGGCAATGTAACAGCTTTCTCTTACATTCAAATATTACATGAAAATATGGGTTTGATTTTAATGAAAATTTTGCCAAGGCCTGTAAGGAGCTTAGAGCATCAGAGAATATAACAGTTCTGCTTAATTTGAAAGTAATTACATACTCAATGGCTCTTAAAAGACCAAAACATTGTCCAGTAAAGACGGATGTTTCAGGAGGAAATTTAATTTTTTGAACTATATTAAACTGTATATGGAACACACCAACACCAACACATCCCATAGAATGCTTTGATGCATCGGTATAAATATGATGCCAGTTTTGCCATTTATTGTTAACTATAGAATTAAAAGTGTTGTTGGCATTGGAGTCAGACTTTTTAATGTCAAGTGAAAAGCAAATATCGGGGGTAAGAAGCAAAGATTCGTATGAACCACTAAATAAAGGAAGTAAATGAAATGAGTGTGTAGGTGCTCGTATAGTCTCAAACTTCTGATAGCTTTGAACTAAACATGGTGAAGGTTTACGAGACCAATACTTAGAGGAAGATATTTTATGGGAAAGAAGTTGAAGTTTAGAAACAAGGGGATGGTTAGAAAACTGTATGATTTGAAAGACGAATCTGTCAGAAAGATACTGCCGTCTTAAATGCAAAGGGGGATCGCAGCATTCAATTTGAAGGGCATTGATGGGACTAGACTTCATAGCTCCGGAAATAATTCTTAGAGCTCGTGATTGTACTAGATCTAATTTCTTAAATCCAGCCACACTACCCGGTTCCAAGAAATATGTACCAAAATCCAAGACACTTCTAATAACGGCATTGTAAACCCATCTCATTGTAGTCGGGTGCGCACCCCACCAGACACCACGTAGACATCGAAGTATGTTCAAATTCCGTTCACATTTTGCAGCTACGTAATCGCAATGAGGGAGGCCCGTCAACTTAGTATCAAGTATAGTTCCTAAAAACTTTACTTGATTTTTAGTTGGTATGGGTATATTGTTGTAATTTATACTTACAGGAGGGTGAGCGCGAGATCTAGTAAATACAATGGCTGTGCTTTTGGAAGGTGACAGATCTAACCCGTTATCATCCATCCATACTTTAAGTGAGATCAGTGAAGATGAAAGGAGTAGTCCAGCAGTGGTAATACTATTATCTATAGCATAAAGTACCAAGTCATCCGCATATTGTAGAATACTGACAGTATCATCCAGTGATCCCTCTAGGTCATACGTATAGATGTTATATAGCAAGGGGCTCAAAACAGATCCTTGTGGCAAACCTTTCCAAACCAGTCTACTCGGTGTATATGGGTCTCCTACATCTAAAGTAATTTTCCTCTCAGAAAGTAAGTGTACAACAAAGTTTGTTAAAAGGTATGGGACATTTAAGTTATCTAACTTTCGTTTGAAGACAGGAATTAAGACATTATCATATGCAGAATTAATGTCTAAGAAAGTGGCAGCTACAGATTTGTTTTCTGAAAAAGCGTTGCGAATATCAGTAACAAGGATTCCTAAATTATCAGCAACACTTTTGCCTTTCCTAAAACCGAATTGAGTCTGGGAGAGAAATCCTTTATTTTCCATATACCACTCAAGACGATTTTTCACCAAATGTTCAGCAATTTTAGTAATAACAGACGATAAAACGATTGGGCGATATTATTGAGCGTCAGAAGGTGTTTTATTTGGTTTTAAAAATGGCAACACTATTTGACTTTTCCACGATGCGGGAATGTCACATGTCGTGACGACTTTGTTTATAACATTTAGAAAATAATTTAGACCGTTTTCACCTAGATGAGATAAAAATGAATATGGAATCCCATCTTCGCCAGGGGCGCTATCCTTAACATGAGCGAGGACTCCTTTCAACTCAACTAATGTAAAAGGCTGGTTTAAAGTGGAAGAAGGATTGACAGAAGTAGATACTGAAGGACAAATTAAATCATGCTGTGGGGCAGAAGCGGGGGCCAAACGGTCAAGGAATTGATCAGCTAATACAACAGGAAGGAGTGCTGTGTTCGAATGGTTAGTTGCTGATCGAAATCTTTTGATATTACGCCAAATAACAGTTGAATGAGTTTCAGGTGTCAAAGAACTACAGAATGCTCTCCAACCCTCAAATTTCTTCTTTTTAAATAACTTCCTTGTCTCCTTCTGTATATCCAACAAGGCGTCGTAATTCTCTGAAGACATATTACTTCTGTAATTCTTCTCAGCTGTTTTCCGTTTTTTAATAGCACTAGTGCATTCTTCATCCCACCATGGTGGGGATTGCAATTTATTACTATTTGGTGTTTTCTTGGAAAAAACATTATCAGCCGCTTGCAGTAAAATGCATTTAAAAGAATGTGAATTTATATCTGAGCATTGTGCAAGGTTTTCTTCTACTGATAATTTGTATTGCTCCCACTTAGAATCAAATAATTTGTATTTTAATCGAGGATATTTTATGATAGGATTTCTTTTATTTTTGCAGGGCAAGGAAATAAGTATTGGATAATGGTCACTATTAAAAGTAGAACTTAAAGTAGACCAAGACAAAGATGAAGCCAAATCTGAAGTACATATAGACAAATCAACAGCACTGATTGCTTCGTCAGGTTTAGTGAGACGAGTAGGAGTGCCTGAATTTAAAACACATAAATCATATAAGTCCAAAATGTCTAACAGTTCATCCCCAGAACTGTTAGACATTGAACTGCCCCAAGATCTATGATGAGAGTTGAAATCACCGAGAATCAAGAAAGGTTTAGGAAGAAGAGAAATCAAATTTTTTATTTCATTGAAAATTTGTGAAGAAGGATGAGGGATATATATAGAAACATAGCATATATTATTCACAATAGCAGCGATAATAGAAAAAGTATCACTGTGTGGGGGAAGAGGAAAAGGAGATATAAAATAAGTATTCCTGATGAGTAGGCACACACCACCATACCCATCAGCCCTGTCATTCCTTAAACAAGAATAACCAGGGATTTTAAAGGTGTAATTTGGCTTAAGCCAAGTTTCAGATAGTGAAAGAATAAAGGGATTAAATTTATTTATAATGTAAATTAATTCATGTTTTTTATTTATTGCACTTCTGCAATTCCACTGGACTATTTGGTCCATGTTGTCCATTTTTATTGACATTTGTTGAATAAGTATTAATTAATGTAGCTGCGTTGTTCGGTATGCCTAAGTTGGATTGAGATAACAAGTTTATTAAGGACAAAATAATATCTACAAGTGTTTGATTGGAGTCATTGGAAAGAGATGGTAAAGCACAACCATTGGAGGGGGCAGGCATATTATAATTTTTTGTTAAGGCACCATGGGCCTCATGGTCATAGCCTTTATTTTGTTTAGGAGGTGATCGAGGTTTGACAAAAACTGTTTTTTTATATGAAACAGTTCTTTGGGGTGGTGAGCCAGGAACAATTGTAATTTCATTTTGGGCAGATTTGCTTGGTAAAGAACATAAAACATCGGCATATGGTTTCGTGACTGTGGGATGTAATTTGGAAGCCTCCATATATGATATGCTATTTTCAGCCATAGTAATTTTAATTTGTTTTTTAATCTCGAATATTCTGGGCAATTTTTGCTAGAAGCAAAATGCAGCCCAGAACATAAGCAACAAGATCCGCGATCCTCCTCAACATTGCAACTGTCACCAGTGTGGCCCTGACCACACTTGTAACATTTTGGTCTTGAACGGCACTGTGTTTTGGTGTGTCCAAAACGACAGCAGTTGTAGCATTGTATAGTGGGGTAGGTATATAATTCTACTGGTAACGAATTAAAACACATAAATACACGCTTGGGTAAAACTTGACCATCAAAAGTGAGTACTACAGTTTGTGATGGTTTCCATGTAGGGGAACCCTCAATAATCACTTTGTAGTTTAGGCGCCTAATTTTAATTACGTCACCACAGCCAATTGGTACATTTGTGTTTTCTTTTATTTCATCAGGAGACCAGTCAGCAGGGACTCCTCCAACTAATCCCATTCTAGTAACATTAAATGTAGGTATAAACGCTTTGAGATTATTATTAGTTAAAATATTTGAAGAGACAAAGCTGTTAGCATCTACAAAATTTTGGAAAGATTAGAGAACATTTTGTTTCTCCCTATTCTTTTCAGACTGCCGTTAACAATGTTTTTAAATGTATTTTTCTTTAAAAATCTTCCAAAGACGATGGGATTTAAAGAAGTCCCATCATCAGCAGATGTCTGTATTTTTTGTACATGAACAATAAAAGGCCCGTGATCGTTCGATTCATATTGACATCTGCCGATTTGTGTGGGAGGCTGAGGAATAGCAGTATTAGTGCATTCAGCTGTTGGTAAAACTGGAGAGACTACGACCAAATCATTATTATGGCAGTGGCAATCGGAGTCCTTAGCAAGATTTGCCTCTGAACTATGTTTTTACACGCTTTTTATTAGCTTCACTTGTATGTCAGTCAGTATGTCAGTATGTCAGTATGTCAGTAACCGACCCCTTTGAGCTCGATTTTGTCCTACTTTGAACGATCAGATTTAATTCATACTTTGCACACCTGTCAAAGGTCGATGACAATGCAATAATATAGTATCATGGAGCTGATCTGATGATGGAGTGGGAAGGTGGCCATAGGAACTCCTGTACTAAACAAGATAGACCCTTCGTGTTTGGGCCCGTATGTTTATATCGCGTGACAATGCAATAATATGGTACCATGGAGCTGATCTGATGATGGAGACGGAAGGTGGCCATAGGAACTCCTGTACTAAACAAGATAGACCCTTCGTGTTTGGGCCCGTATGTTTATATCGCGTGACAATGCAATAATATGGTACCATGGAGCTGATCTGATGATGGAGTCGGAAGGTGGCCATAGGAACTCCTGTACTAAACAAGATAGACCCTTCGTGTTTGGGCCCGTATGTTTATATCGCGTGACAATGCAATAATATGGTACCATGGAGCTGATCTGATGATGGAGTCGGAAGGTGGCCATAGGAACTCCTGTACTAAACAAGATAGACCCTTCGTGTTTGGGCCCGTATGTTTATATCGCGTGACAATGCAATAATATGGTACCATGGAGCTGATCTGATGATGGAGTGGGAAGGTGGCCATAGGAACTCCTGTACTAAACAAGATAGACCCTTCGTGTTTGGGCCCGTATGTTTATATCGCGTGACAATGCAATAATATGGTACCATGGAGCTGATCTGATGATGGAGACGGAAGGTGGCCATAGGAACTCCTGTACTAAACAAGATAGACCCTTCGTGTTTGGGCCCGTATGTTTATATCGCGTGACAATGCAATAATATGGTACCATGGAGCTGATCTGATGATGGAGTCGGAAGGTGGCCATAGGAACTCCTGTACTAAACAAGATAGACCCTTCGTGTTTGGGCCCGTATGTTTATATCGCGTGACAATGCAATAATATGGTACCATGGAGCTGATCTGATGATGGAGTCGGAAGGTGGCCATAGGAACTCCTGTACTAAACAAGATAGACCCTTCGTGTTTGGGCCCGTATGTTTATATCGCGTGACAATGCAATAATATGGTACCATGGAGCTGATCTGATGATGGAGTCGGAAGGTGGCCATAGGAACTCCTGTACTAAACAAGATAGACCCTTCGTGTTTGGGCCCGTATGTTTATATCGCGTGACAATGCAATAATATGGTACCATGGACCTGATCTGATGATGGAGTCGGAAGGTGGCCATAGGAACTCCTGTACTAAACAAGATAGACCCGTCGTGTTTGGGCTCGTATGTTTATATCGCGTGACAATGCAATAATATGGTACCATGGAGCTGATCTGATGATGGAGTCGGAAGGTGGCCATAGGAACTCCTGTACTAAACAAGATAGACCCGTCGTGTTTGGGCTCGTTTTACTTGTCTTGGCTAGCACTCTGCTGCTACATGATATGCAGGATCTCAAAAGCTTGTATTTAAAAACATTTAAACAAAAATCAACTAAAAAATGAAAAATAAATAATAGTTTAAAAAAACTAAAAAAAAACACGCTTTTATAAAAAATCCAACTAAAAAAACAAAAAATAAAATTTAATATAATATAAAAAAGCGTGGGGTGTATTCAAAGCGCTTTTTAAGATATTATATTATTAATTGAATACACCCCACGCTTTTTTATATTATATTAAATTTTATTTTTTGTTTTTTTAGTTGGATTTTTTATAAAAGCGTGGTTTTTTTTAGGTTTTTTAAACTATTATTTTTCTTTCTTTTGTTACAGTGTTTGCATATTTTATGCAGTCGACTACGCTTTATTGTTCTTTTCTGCACAGAACCGTCCGTATCCATTCCAGACTCACGCTTCAGTGTTCTTTTCGACAAAGAACAGTCTGTGTCCATGCCAGACTCATTAGAAATTGTCACGTAAGAACTCGCGGGGGGCACAAAGCCCCCCGGGTCCGGAGGTTCGTTCATAAAAAAGAGAAAAAACTTACCCTAGGAAGAGATCTAAACTAGTAACTAATTAATAGAAATATATAAAAATACTAATATTTACAAAGGATAACTATTCTGATCACTATTAGCGTATAAATTAATTTGTAAAACTAAAGTATTGAAAAACTGCGCCCGCCAACTTCGAAGGTTTCCCGCGCTTTTCAGGGAAATCCTTATTAGCCTTTTTTTGGCGCATTTACTAAAAATCATAATATAAGGGTGGACCTCTGTGGTTGAGTGGCCTAAACCTTTGCCGGTCTAAGTGGAGCGCAAATGCTCCGTGTTTGTTTCCTGGCTTTGTAAATTGCGTAAGCCAATTTTCCGTTATTTACTAATCTGAGTGTCTCATAACATAACCTGCTTAGGTCGGGGGTGTAAATTGTGGCTGACGCAGGTGCCCTCGCCGCTTGGTTGCTTCGGGAGGTACCTGTGTCGATTAGGCCGTGAGCCTGCGTCAGGGTGCCACCATTGCCAGAGAGACAATGATACGAGGACACGGCGCTGCACAGCCTTCGGGGGTGCCCCGCATGAGCAGAACAGCGTTGTGAACTCGTCGCTGTTACCGGACAGGACCTTTCGCTCCCGGCCATGGTTCATTCCATAGTCGGGAGCATCACCGGATAGGACGCCGTCTCCTACTTCTGCGAGCGTGTCATGCTCGCCAAGAACGAGGCGGAGCGGAAGAGTGAGCGTACCAGCTTGCTTCGGTACTGCCAAAGGAGGACGCGTCGGCGCCAGAGGGCGGCATTAAACTTTGGGCTGCCGTGAGCGGGTGGCACGGGTTGGTCCCTGGGAAGGATTCTCAGTCGCCGTTAATGTCGCCGAGATGGGAGCTGGTGTTCTACGGTCGCTCACCTCCTGTGGGGCGCGATACAGACCGCCTCACGCCAATGACAAATACGAAGGCTTGTTTCCTCCCAATGGAAAAGACCTTATGGGCTGCCGCCTGCCAGAGCCTTCGAAATGGTTAGGCCAAATACTTGTGGCCCTGGCATAAAGGCGAATGTAAAAAAAGGGGGTGTAAAATGTGCATAATTTTGTGTACTCTTTTATCTGAAATCAGTCTCTATAATTGTCAGGAAACGTGTTGCATAGAATGTCGATGCCAACGTGTCTCCCATGGGGGGTGTATTAGTCTGCCCATTATAATAACAGAATTAAAAATCAACATCGTAACTACTTAGACCGTAGCTCAACCTGGAAACAGGCGACATGTTTAAACTGAGACTTATTTCTAAAAATCAATTAAATTTATTTTATTTTTCTTACCTTTATTATCCTTAACTTGATTATAGCAATTGAACGATTAAATCTGTTTTAATATTTTTTTACTTTATTATCCAAATTGAACGATTAATTGCGTAAAACAATGCTTACTAAACTATTTTGTATGCTCAGCTGTACCGTAGGACGCAAACAGAACGACTACACGCATAAGCACAATGTTATAGTCTTCTGCTATAATCAACTTCAATTTACTTATCAAGGTCAAGAGTTATAAATACAAATCCCTGTGTTTTTGCGATGTTTAATACAACAATTAAACACTAGTAGTAATTACTAAACTAGTAAAGCTACATATCTAGTTAGATAGATGACATTTGAATGTACACTAATACAAAAATGAACTTACAGATTAAAGGTCCTATTCATATTGAGTTAAAGTAAGTTTCTGGGCATGTTTAAGGTTCTTACAGAAGCCTTAGAACTTAATCTAACTCAATGGATAAGACCGTAAAACTATATCCAACTAGAGTTTACACCGCGGCTCTGCCGCGGGTCAAACTCTAGTGCGTACCTCTTGTTTAAACAGCCGGCGTTAGAACAGGTTAAATTGTTTTATAGTTTTGTATTGGTGCTAATTGCCCTCATAAGATTTACTTTTTTTAAATTTATTTATATCGCAAACTATCCCATCTCCCGGGATGAAAAGTCGATCTATGCCCATTTTCGGTATTCAGACAGACAGATCGAGTTACTATCGCACTTTTTTCTATAGATTATGAATTTTTATATCTATAAACTTGAGAAACGATTCGTCTCTCACTCAAACTTTCATCTATTTTAGTTTTATTTTTGCGATAAAAAGTATGACCGAATTGGCCAAAATGACCGACATGGCCAAAATGACCAAAAAGGCTAAAGTGGCCAAAATGACCAAAAAGGCCAAAATGATCAAAATGGTCAAAATAACCAAAAAGGCCAAAATGACCGACATGGCCAAAATGACCAAAAAGACCACAGTGACCGACATGGCCAAAATGACGGAATAGGCAAAAACGACCAAAAAGGACAAATGACCAAAAAGGCCAAAATGATCAAAATGGTCAAAATGATCAAAAAGGCCAATATGACCAAAAAGCCCAAAATGACGGAATAGGTAAAAACGACCAAAAAGGCCAAAATGATCAAAATGACCAAAAAGGCCAAAATGATCGACATGGCCAAAATGACCAAAAAGGCCACAGTGACCGACATGGCCAAAATGACCAAAAAGGCCAAAATAATCAAAATGGTCAAAATGACCAAAAAGGCCAAAATGATCGACATGGCCAAAATGACCAAAAAGTAGTATCCCTTGTCCACCCTCGGTATTTAATTTACATACGTACCGAATTTCAGCCAAATCGGCCCATTAGTTCTTCCGTAAAAGAATAACAAACAGAAAGACAAATATATTTTTATCCCGGAAACTATCCCATTTTTCGGGATAAAAAGTATATCCTCCCTATGCTCCTGTCCTATGTCTCGGCATCGAAAATATATATATATACTGAGTTTCAGCCAAATCGGTCCAGTAGTTTTTACGTGAAAACGGAACAGACAGACAGACAGACAGTTACTTTCGCATTTATAATATGAATAGGGATTATGCACAAAGGGCTAACAGGCTTAATATTATAGTGTTTATTTATTTACGTAAATAAGTTCTAAAATTTTACTAATTATATATTAGATAAATAAACTTTAAAAAACATAACTAAATATTAAAAATAAACTAAATTGTAAATAAGTAAATATGGACTATGTAACAAATCGCCATCAGTGCCCGGCAAGCTGGTTGCATTGTCACGTTGTTTGGCTATGCCGATACACTGGGCGAAATATAAGTCAGCCTTCTGGTGATGGGTGTCATTAAAGACATACATGGGACCGTGGGGGCCTGAGGCGCAAAATTTTTTTCAACACATACCCAACGGTCTGGTAGATGTCTTACGTGACCAAAGACTTGTCTATACCTCGGGGAACACATTAGCGTTGCCATTTAACGGGGTAATGCAGCCAGATTTTTGGAGACGTTCCCAACTGTCAGCGTTCTGGGACTAGATTTTCTAGTTTTTAATTTTTATATCGTTTTTCTTAATGTTAAATTATAATTTGTATTATAGTTCATGTAGTTATTTTAGAATTAAATATAATTTTAATGATATATTTTACCGTTTCTTTAGCCGTAAACCTGCACCTGGGATCTCGCATATGTGCACCACATAGACGCGTTTGTGGGACAGGAGTTTTCGATCGAGGATACCACGGTCTTTCCTGCCGCCGCAGTGCCGTCAGATGGTCACGCCATACCGCCTGTAATAACATCTTACGATGGGCATTTGTCACCGCTAACATGCCTCTTTTAGAACCGAACGGTATTGCACGTGACGATAGTAGGCATCCTGACGGAATGACTCTAATTTCTTGGCGACGTGGCAAGCCGGTACGGGATGGAACCTGCGTGAACACGTTGGCCGCATCCCATTTTGTAACAACTCCATCGTTCTTTTAAATTATTCATTTAAATTGTGCACCTTTTTTTACCTCTCAACGCTATCTAGCGTTGGCTTTACTAAGCCCCTCTACCCGCGACGATGTAATTGAGACAAAAAAAGGTGCGCATTTGAAATGAATACATTAAACGAACAATGTAGTTTGTACACATTTACTAAACGTCTAGATCGTCCGGTTCAGCGGCGGAAACAGTTGAATCACTCAATCGGCGCAAACATGCAACCCTCGGTGAGAGTTATATGTGTATGCCGTTCGCAGCTAAAACGTTTGAACCGTGGGGATCTGAGGTCATGAGCCTATTACAAAGATATTTCAAAACGACTTATTGACTCTTCGGGAGATCCGACGGCTGATTCCTACCTCGGACAATGGATAAGTATGGTGATCCAACGAGGTAACGTAGCCAGTCTTCCAATAATCTTACCCATTGACTTCGATGACCTAGGCTCAGTAATCTACTTATAGTCTTAAGGTAGTGTAGGTGAAATACAATATAAGTTAAGTTTCCTTCACTGTTCTACTTTATAGTTATTATCTATAATATTAGTAAATTCTATTCATGCCGTGTCCGTACATTGAAGCTATTTAAAAGAACAACTGGAATAGACTATATAAACTACGAAGAATACGATGCATTTTTTTTAGAATTCTTGTCGGTTTGTCTGTTTGTTGGGGATTCACGTAAAAACTACTGGGCCAACTTCGATGCGGTTTCCGCTGATACTTTGTGTCCCGGGAATCCCGCGGGTATTTCATGTCAATCGTGGACGAAGTCTCGGGCATATTCTAGTGTATTTTATATATTACTAGTTATATTGAATAATTTAAAAAAAACAGAATATTTAAATATTTTAATTTGAACTATATATGTTTTTTTATACTCGTCCCAACTTGTATCACAGCAACCCGTGAACTGGATCATTTTGCCTTTTACAACTAATTACGCTAGAATCATCCCCTCGGAGTGGTCAAACAGGAGGTACCTCCTCAAGCGCGCTGCTTCCGCGTCAAACGATTCACTCCCACGGAATCGGGAAGTCCACCAAGTCCGGTATCGCTGAAACAGCCATCTTCGGCTATTCAACTGGATCCTGCGCAAAAAACATGCAAACTCTCCATGTCGCGATGAAAATTCACCTAAAATTTATTTAAAAATAAACATCTTTAGAATCTGAACAGAATATTACAAGCCAATATTAAGATATTCTTAATAAATTTGTAGATTACGTGTTAGAGTTATAGTAAGTTTGTAGGCTTCTTTAAGAACCTTAAAGAAGCCTACAAAACTCTAACTGAATATGAATAAGACCGTTACAGTTTATGAATAGATAAATGTACTTAATACATTCCAAAATTGACCGTCATTTTTTCGGAAATCAGATAGTTAGGCACGTATAGAATAAACTTCTGATTATATCACATCTTACAGGTGCCAAAAAGTACACGCGTGATAAATCTTAAAAATGTGTATATGGTAGAGAAAACATAACTTTGAAAAATCTGTACGTCCGCTTTTAACAGTAGTTGATTGAAGAATTGAATTAAAAAAAACACTTTGTAACCCAACTGTTTGCAGCTAATTTGGAGAGTTCATGAGTTTCATAGGGATTATTCTCAGTAATAGTGAAAACAAAAATATTAAATCACTTTATACATTACAAATTATCCCAAATAACACCAAATCTAACACCTAAATAGTCAGTTTGATTGGGTTAATTATAATCATCATGTTAATCTTATTCATTACTATATACATTATATTCCATGATAATAGATTTATGAAAATCGACAAACAGATTTTTATCATTCGCTCTAAAATGCGTTAGAAGGACTTGCATCGTTAATTTACAAAATCACGTTAAAAAGTTATTAACTAACTAACTTTTAACTAGTTTAAACACAATATATGAATAAAACTATGTAAATTTTACTTTTTATGTTATATTTTATGCAATAAATAATTTTTCTGGTAATCAAAAAATCACGCTTAAGGCTTACATTATGTTACATACAATATACAATGTAGTAATTAATTAAGTTACTGAATTCAAATTTATTTATTTGCATGAAACGTTTCAAAGGTATAACAGTATTTATTTTTATGGTACACACGTTTTTGTCAGATTGGAGTGAAGACTTAACTCGTACAATTAACATTACATTTTATATTAATTATAATATTAGATTAATTATACAATTAATTAAAATATTATAATATGCCAAAATATGAATAAAAAATAAATAGCGTCCACAGGCCCATAGTCAGATAATTATAACAGTCGAATATTAATAAATGTGTAATAAACAGTAGTTGGTAATATTACTAACATTATTAGTTTGAATTATAGTTTATCATTTATAGTGTATAGTATAGTTTTACTCATTTATGTATTCATTTATAGTATAATAGCATTTATTAGAAAGCAACTTTTTTTAAATTGAATTTATAAGAATTTGTATTTAACAATTTTAAGGCCCGCTTGCATAACAATCGTCTTTAAATAAAATTAGTTAATATTATTTTACTCTCTAAACGCGTTTAAAACTAAATGCATTTATGTTGTCTTGCATGAGGCACTCTCCCGTGATTTTTAGGTAAATGTATTTATGCCGTCGGTAAAACAGCCAGATGTGTTCCGTGTCACGTGGCGATCCATTTTATCGAACAAAAACACGAAATTTAGCTTTAATGTTAGTTATTTCTTGCGTAAAAAGGGATTTTAGTTGGCCAATGTCAAATTGACATTTGAAATTTCCTCGTTTGGTTAAGTTTACTTCAGAATTTTTGGCGGCAACCTGAAGAATGATCTTTTGCTGTGCTGTTTTATTTTCGATCTTATGGGTATTTAGCATTGAATAAATAATTAAAGCAAATAATATACGAGTGACAATCTGTAATTGACTTTTCATAAGTGACAATTTCATACAGACATACGAGTGACAATGTTTACACGCGTTTAAAGCAGTTAAATACCCACTTTTGGATGATTAACTTAGACAGTTCTGTAAACGTATTTACCGGTAAATTTAGCGTTGTGCAAGACGCTTATCGTATTTTAGGCTGCTAAATGCGTTTAGTGTTTCTTAAATAAAATTAAGGAACGTCATGCAAGCCGCCCTAAATATGGAATCTTATTGTAATTGTTTGGTACCATGCATAAGATGCTTTTATGCAATAGAGCTTTCGCAAGGATGCGAGTAAAGCCTATCTAAATCCCGTCTGATACGTGGTACAGCATCTAACATACATGGTGTGCGCAGCTCGTCGCACATATAATATATACTTGTTTGGTACACGCTGATGGTGGTGGGCCTAAGATACCCAAGTCGATGTAGGTGTGGAAGTTAAAACACTGTTAGTTGGTGAAAACATGTAATTAATCACTACAAACGAAAGCGTCTGCCTTCGACTACAACCCAAACGGAAGAAGAAAAAAATGCAACGACAATGTTGCCACTTTAAAAAATAAAACTATTTTATGTTGGTGTTGCCATCACATGGGAATAAATCCTTATTATATCTAAGATATGTAACAAACAACTCAACTGAAACTGGTGACTTACATCCTTATCACCGTTTGGGCAGAGATTTCCGTTTAAGTAATAAATTGTCAATTAATAGCCATTTCCTGTATCTTACTATTGATTCACCTATCTTACCATCGGTTGAATTTTGACTTAAATTGTTTAATTAAAGTTTATGTCAAATTTCAACCGACAGTTAGGTAAATTAAAGGTCGGTAAGATATAGGAACTCGCTATATGTATAGATGTCTGTCCATACCATAATAAGGGTTTATTCCGAAGTTACCTAACTACTTAACCAATGAAAATGTAAGTAAATAAGGCTTTAAATTAAGAAAGCAAACTTTCTTCAAAATTTGGTGTCATGTCGAAAACAAAATTTAGATTTAGTTAACAAGGATAGAGGACTTGCTGTCCATTGTCACTTTCTTCCTTAGAACAAGTAAGTAAAGCTAGAAAAAGATATTTATGTACATACACTCGAACTACGCCGTTAAAAAGTGATCGATTTGTTATTAACAAGGTTGTTACTAGTTTACAGCAAGATAGTTATATAACACTGTCTCGCTTTAAACTAGGTACAATCGCATCTTAGACTATATACCTAAGGTACATAGTCTAAGTTCATTCATTACATAAAATTGTTACTGACATTATTTCAATTTCATTGTTTTATGAATCCCTACTAATATTATAAATGTGAATGTAAGTTTGTTTGTTGCGCTTTCACGCGAAAACTACTCAACCGATCATCATGAAACTTTGTACACATATTCTTAGAGGTATTAGAAGTAACACAGGATACTTTTTATGGAAAAAAAACTCCACGCGGACGAAGTCGCGGGCAGAAGCTAGTAATATATAAATGAAAGAGACATAATAAATTGTATATTAAATATTTGTTGTAATTATATAGCATCATAATCAGTTATATCTTATATATAAAATTCTCGTGTCACAGCGCGATGCATAGCTACGACCGGCGGCGTCAATGTGCGAGCGTGGCTCACCGCCTTGATATGTAGTCATAAGGACGACAAATGGCTTGTAACCAAAACTACAAAAAAAATTGTATGCCTATCAAGGTGAAACATGTAACTTTTATCACTACGCATAACATCTGCAAAAATGTCCAAGGTTCTTCTAACAAATAAATTACTTTGACTTAAGAATGGCATACATTTCGGATTACTTTACAAAAAAAAATCAAGATACCACTTAGAAGCAGTCGTCAATTTTAATATGAGACTCGTCTAGCTCATGTTTATGAATACAATGAAAATGAATTTATAAAAGATCTGTTGGTCTGGGTTTTGTTTAGCAAAGTTTTTGTAGTGTTAGTTATTGTTCCAAGGTTTTATTAATGTCATACATCTAAACGTTGTTTTCGGTAAAAACAACAGAAAACAGCTTATGCTTTTTTTTGACTATTTTTAATTAATCTATAGACAGTGATCTGAATGAACCATTCATATCGTCCAAGTCTACTTCCGCGCTTTTTGGTTTTCGTTTGAGGTCAGCTTTCCATAGGTTCTCGTCGAGGAACATTTTTCTGAAATAGAAGATTAAAGTAAACATTTCAGTACGGTTCATATTGTGGCGACCGAGGGTAGAACTTGCTGGCAGCGTAAGCCGGTCTCAAGATTTTTAGAAATTGGTAGAAGATTCTGGAAAGGAAAAACACGGACAGATACATTTTAGAAAGGGATAGATGAATTTAGAATAGAAGGTTCAGGGAAGAAAAGACTGATATAAATAAAAGTATAACCAAAAAAAGATCGAAATTATGGGTTCCAAAATATCTTCCGGGTATATAAGCAGTGAAAGTTTTGTGAAGGGTTTAGTGGACAGTACATTAAAGGAGAAGGAGAATGTAGTTTAAAAGATCCAGAAGGGAACTACGCTTAGTATATTCAGAGGTGAGCACCGCAGTAGCAGGAGGTGGTCTACTCAATGTCGGCAACGGTATAGTGAGTGAGATATCTTATCGTCCGTGCATTGCGTCGTTATTTGTGCGTGTCGGGGCAACCCTGCGAAGAAGAGTCACGTACGACTGTGTAAATGCTTTTAGCATTTCGTTGATAAAACTTGTGTTTACTTTCAATCTAAGTGCGTACCCCCACTTACACGTAACAATATAGCTATATAAATACATCCAAACCTGCATTTAATTCATAATCAAAATCAGAAGTAAATTGCTGGTTTTGACTATTTTTTAAAAATTATATGTGTATTTCTTACAAATTTAAAGATTAGACGTCTAGAGGTCTTGAATTCTTACCAATTGAGTGAAAAAGTAGATCAGACTATATTCTTTACCTGTCATTTTGAATTTCATTCACCCAATATGCCTGTTGTTCTTTCATGCTTGGAGCTTCACCTCCTAATTCTATCGGTAGATATTTCTTCTCTATTTCTTTGTGTAAACTTTCTACATTAGGATGAAAGCGAACCTATAAAAAAGTATAATTATACATACATATTGTGTACTTTTCTATTCTTTTACGGTACATGATGCATTTGATACTGATGATCCCTAGTTAATCGTTGTTTTTTATAAATACATACAGAATTATAACAGGCTGTTTATCTATATATATAATAAAATTGTAGAGGTCAAATTTCTGTACAATTCAAAAAAATGCTAAAAACCGAGTCAGGGATGTAAGAAGTGAAATAGAACTAATTTGTTTTTTTTTTAATTTCTTGTTTCTCTGTTCTCGGCTAATCTTCGAAACGACTAGACCGATTGAAATGAAATTTTGTATGTTGGCAGCTTATATCCCTGGTCAACATATAGGATACTTTTGATCCCGAAAAATTAAAGAGTTCCCGTGGGATAGTTAGAAATCTTTAATTACTTAAACAGACTAAAAGTAATTTCTCTGCAACGTAACATAATAGAAGCGGATAATTTGACAGGGTGTGGTGTCAGTGAGAGAGTTTTGTCTTATATATATAATATATAAAGCAGATAAGTTTGTTTCTTTGTTTGTTTGCTTGAACGCGCTAATCTCAGGAACTACTGGTCTGATTTGAAAATATTTTTCAGTTTTAGATAGCCCATTTACTGATGAAGGTTACAGGCTATAAACCATCACGCTAAGAGCAATAGGAGCGGAGCACCAATGAAGAATGTTTCAAAATCGCGGGTGTTTTTTAACTTCCTTTCCACGTGTACGAAGTCACGGGCAGAAGCTAATCTTATATACAAAAAGGAATCGCAAAATGTGTTGGTAAGCGCATAACTTGAGAACGACTACCGATTTTGATGAAATATTGTGTGTGTGTTTGAGTGGGTCCCGGGATGGTTTAAAACCACAATTGGAACCGGTAGATGGCGCTGAGATCGGTTTCTAGAATCCTCCTAATCACTGGGAGCGATTCGGGTGATTTTGTTTTTGTGTCATGAAAGAAAGTCTTTTAGGAATTCAGAAAATATGGCGGTACGAAGTTCGCCGGGTTAGCTAGTTCATAATAATTCTAATAGTTATTATTAATTAAGTCTTTGTTACAGAATTATGCTGACAAACCACCACGAAGGAAGCGCGGTGGGGAGTGTAGGATTCGCCTCGTTGGGGTGGCACTAGCACCCCCGGAAAAATGTTAATTCCACGCCACGGTTGGGGATATCAACTGAACCCCTGGCCGAGCGTCGTTGCGTCCCATGTCCGGGCTGTGGGCTCGCTTGCGCATTAACCTCTGACCCAGACTGACGCTAGCCGGCTTCTTTACGGAAGGCCCCTCTATTGTAAGCCGCTTTGGGGCCTCTCCGACTACCTCTGGTTGCACCACGAGAGGTGAGGGAGCGCGCGGCTGGATAAGCGTCCCTCCCCTCCGGTTTTTATATGCGAAGGATCCGTTTGCCCACAGGTCGCTTAAACGGCCGTAGCCTACGGCGGCTGGAGGTCATCGTTCGTAACCCTCCGTCGCCACCGTCGACTTAGGCGGGAGGGGTGTATATAGTGTGCTGGTCTGCTCCCTTTCCCGCTCCAGCGTCTCCTTCGCAGACATTCGTCTCGCAGAAAGACATGGCCGCATACCACGTATCGGCTCTTCCGACTATGGCCTTGACCGTAGTTGGGAGCGACAGGTCGGCTCCGATGGTCGCGACGAAATCACTGCCCTAAGAGTACCAAGCTGTAAGACACACCTAGAGGGTGTGCCGTGCCGCGTCTTCCTCGCTGCTGACGCAGTAATCGCACACGACCTATGCTCCCGCCCTACACAGGTACCTCCCAAAGTATCCATGACCTGGGACTATGTTGACACTAAGCTATCTAAATTTAAGCCAAGAACAACTTAATAGCCAGATCGTCTTTAAAATGTCTGGATCCGCTGAATATTTAGTTTTTTATATGATCATGTATCCTAGTTTCGAAAAAAGTTATAATATTTGCCTATCAGACTTAACCAGAATGCTAATTTACTTATTTATGACTTTTGAGTGTGGATCCGTAGTTCACAAACTGGGCAGAGACTACCGATCTATATTTGTTAGTATTCTTTCGGTAAATATTTTTAGTATTTTATTATTATAAACTAAATGATGGTTATAAACTATAGAGAACTAATTTTTCAAAAACTTACTAAATCGCGGATATATTGTGGCAGTACAGTTTTAACCAAGCAGTACAACCGATCGTAATATATTGGGCAATTAAATACGTGGATCTCTTTCAGGCGAACAGGCATTGCTTCCTGAAAATAATAAGAAAGACTTTTTTAATTCTTGAAGTAAGGACAGTCATCGTACAAAACACAAAACTCAAGATCGACGAGTTTGCGACCAGCTTCTCAATATGTGAGAATTATTTTCTTACAATCTATGTATCATACGAAGCAAAATTCAGATCGAGAACTTTGATCTTGTAGTATCAATGTTAGATCTTGTAGTGGAACACTTACAAGCCAATAGATGGCGCTGTGCAATTGAGGTCGTAAATGATTCCCGAAACGTACAAAGAATAAATACAAATTTCTAACAATAACAGTCGGGCCTAAGCCTGCAAGGAACAGCAATAGCCTCGCTGGAAGATTTTCCTCTGAGAAGTGACTTAGTGAGATGAAGGAGCTATGGAAAGAGCATTCCATCTCGCCCCTCCACCTAGTCGGGACGTCCCTAAAATTTTACTTACTATTATGAGTATTGGTTTTTGGCTGAGTACAGGAGATAAACTGACGGCCCACATAATGGAAGGTGGTTACCGTCGCCCATGGACATTTGTAACACCAAAGGTGCTACCTATATGCTGCCCACCGCGAAGAGGAGACTGGAACTTGGCTACTATAATACCGAAACACAACGCGATCTGAATGAAGCCCTCCAACAGCGCAAATATGGAGTTCCTTATCGCGCGGTACGAATGAGGGCTAGACGGAAAAAATTCTTACGAAAAAAGTTGTCACGACACTTTTTGGACTTGCCAAGATAAAATGCAGCTTTATGCCCACGCAGTTAGAGTTTAATTTGGAGTACATTATTATTTAAATGTCATGGGTTGCTGACGTATAAATAGCATTTGCGGACATACAGAGTCTTAATGTCATTAAAATAAGGAGCAATATCGCGAATCTGGTTTAAAGTTAAATTTGTTTCAAGAGTCGAATTGCAGGATGTGATTCGATTTTTAAATTTTAAATTTTTAAATTTAAATTGTTTCTTATATTGAAGTAAATAGGATTCAAACTTACTCATTTACTATTTTGTTGAGTGTATACAGGTTTTTTGTAAATAATAAATATGGAACTTCGTTCCATCCGGGTGTCCCTTGACATCTCTTAAGTTTTTTTATTGGTCGTTTGGAATTGAGACACTACATCTGCAGAGTTCATCCGCAAAGAATTTTTACAAAAAAAGTTTTAGGGAAATCTTTGATGCCCATAAACATGAAGCTGATTTATACTTCGGACAGTGAATTAGCATTGCTATCCATAACCTTCTGAGCATGCTTCCCTCAAATAACGATGTGCTACAAAGCCTTTAATTATAGTTTCATTTTTAGTGTAATTTTATTGCATATTTCAAAACTCATACATACTTAATGCGAGGTTGTTATTACGGCATAATCTAAACCAGAGATAGTAGCCATCAAGATAACAAAATGCCCTACTACTACCTGGCTGCGGGTTGTTTTGTAACCTCTTAAGACAGCGCGACCAGTCGTAGGAATTATTCTTTCTCCGTTCCTACACGGATAGGATAAAACAGCAGAGAGGCTCGCTCACAGCCAAATGGTGTTAAGTGGTTACTTTCATCTAAGGACATTTGTAAGTAAAAGTAAATATCTAACAAGCGAGTCTTATCCCACACATAACGAAGGGTTTCATAGAGTTTAAAATCGTCCATTGTTTTTATTATTTGACTACAGAACCATAAGAAAGCATTTCATTTTGAAAAACGCCATATTTTAAAATTTATCCAATGAATTTTCTTCAAATAAATTTTAAATTATATTTATATTTCAAGCTCCACCTTGACTGTATTTTAGAATGTTCTACTTCAACGTTCAAGAGTTTGAAGAACGGACCATAGCCAACCGAGCGATTTATAGACAGAATTTTCTGGAAATAACAAATAACTCACCAATAAATAAATTAAGAATTTGTTGAAATAGAAGATATTAGATTTTGGTATAATTTTCAAGTTGTAATGTTGTATATCCAGAAGACAGATGTGTCCCTCTGGAAAGTTAGGTACTTTCTGTAACCAATAATCTGCTTGTATTAAAAATGATTTTAATACATCGTAAAATTCGAAATATTCCAGATACGGGTCATCAAGCTGATGGATGAGCAGCTCGTTGTTACCAGCCATATAAGTTGAAATGGATCTGAAAGCAGGATAAAATAGTATAGGTACAGGAGGAGAATTTTTGGAAATTGGCAAAAGATATTATGGTGCGGAGTTTAAACAAAATGTAATAATATATTGGTTAAAATGAACTAGAGGAGTTGTTTGTGAAATGAAAAGTTGTGTGTATTTGTTGTAAATCTATATTTTCTCCATTTAACAATATACGCCTTTTCGAGTTGTTGCGAAAGTTTCTAGATTGATGTCAATCAAAGCGAAATTGACTGAGGCTTTTGTTAATTTGGCCTGGCTAATGACTGACTTGAATTTGCTTGAGGTTTGTTTAAGAAGGTAAAATAGGACATTACGTACGTAATAGAGAATGCAGTCTTCAGTTTCTTAGATGTTGGATCTCTGTCGGTATACACTTCAATCAAGTTGCTTCTGCTTGTGCAAAACTTCTCTATACACTTCTTCGTTTGTTCCAAGCTTCCGTAGCAACTGTGTAGAAACTTTTTTATCATCATGTCATCTGCAATTTATACCACGTCAACGATACATTTCTTTAGTAATGATTTATGACGTACAAACATAATTTGATGTGCGCATGGCATCGCTGAGGTAAACACAGTGGGATGCCGAAGAAAGTAATTATGGGAGGCAAATTTCGAATACCCACTTACTAGACCGGTGTACCTCCAAAATGAATAGATATAACAATTTCTACAAAAAAAAATAATGGTCAATAAAATACTACAGGTACTTGTAATCCATTTAAATTTTGTTGCGCTGGCAAACTGGCAAACTATATTTGCATATTCAATGATAATTCTTAGGATCCTTTTGCTCTACTTTCTGCCGAGGCATACCTTCTTTTTTTATTACTCTAGATAAAGGATAGGTTCGCGTTTGGCCATTATCTCACCGGATGTTGAGCGGAAATATGGTCTAAGATGGAGCACGCTTACCTAGAAGGTACCTCACAAGGAACTTGAAGACTCTAAAGCCAAACAGCTTGTACAGCGGCTATGGAAAGAAGTCAGACGTTATAAACTTGTGGAGGTCCTTGGCAAACAGAAGACGAATTTTTGTATTTGTTGAAATAATATTTATCATTTCTAATATTTTTCTTTCCTGTATAGCATAATCATATTTGCTTAGTTTGGGAACGTTCAGGGCCTGCCTATTCTCATATGGACTTCGTCAAACTCTTCGTCATCCCTCCTTGTGTAATTCCATTATGATTTTTTTTTATAGCTGGAGTACAGCAAACAGGGTATCGGTCCACCTGATGAAAAGCGGTTACCGTTTCCTATGGCCGTTTGCGACACCAGAGATGTCAATAATGCAACGCGCTGCCGGCCTCACAGACAACTTGACTACAACAGACTACATGAGCGAACTCGCTCAAGGAAATAATTATCTTAGGGTTATATTCATACAATGGTTTCAGATACAAAGTAAACACTGTTAACTATAATTTTCATTAATTGGTTTTATGGATAATTATAACGTGTGACTTTAGTTTCAATGTTGCAGTAATAATATTAATTATGAAACCCGTTTTTCTACATTCAATTCATTTCTGATCACATATTAAATACCACAAATGATTGTTTGTTGTAAAGTAACTATTATTTCTTGAGTGTAATGCTAGAGATGAGATCGTTAACCAACAGGCACTTAAATAATCATTTAATAAGAGTACTTAGACGCCGAAGAACATCGGAGAAGATAGTGATTCAAAGACATTAATAATTCATTATGACGTATAAATTCCTTAAAAATCTGGCTAGGTCGTATTATTTTATCGCATGACATTAAAGGGTCATTTACGTAGAGAGAGTGTCGCACTTTTTGCGGCGACAATCGTATGTTATTTTCGCAGGCGATAATACTCTTAAGACAATAATCCCATTGACATGTTTACATTTATCCAAAAACTCGCCTAATAGTATGTAATGCGATATTCGTAAGGTAATAATCATTGTTTACACTACGACACAAATCGTATTTAGATGTTTCCCTACGATTTATCGATTTGTCTAAACTAGTACTCGCACAATAAATTAGAACACCACACAAAGTCACAAACACACAACTAACAACAAAACTAATACACATACTCAAACCAACGCGCACTGCCACCGCATTGCATTACACGCACACTTTGCAAACAAACCAAGACACACAAAAAGCCTAAAAATTAATAACCCAGGCACAGAAAGGAAAAAACAACACACATGGCACTTGATAGGATAATATATATAAGTATAGACATAAGGCCCACACTGCACATGCACTTCCTCACAACACCAGCATGTAACAGATACACTCTACATTAGTATAAGTTTAGTATTAAAAATAGAATAAATTAATATAATAAATTATTCGTAAAATACATACACCTCAACACAAAAATCACTAAATTAAGGTCACACACACGAACCAAAATAACCATTAAGCGTGTTAAATTAAAAAAAAAGTAAATCTAGAAATTAAGTTGTAAAAAGGGTACGGTACCGAGTCCGTAGACTTGTTTAAAAAAAACTAGTACAAGTTCATGCGAGTATCGTACAAATCAGTTTGACCCGATTTGCATGCGAGACTTGCCTTTCGAGCTCGGTGAGGAGCACAATATTTTGTTTAGAGAATTCAATATTAAATGACCAGGTGATTGTCGCCCTTCCACATATGATATCGTATGTTTTGGTTACATGAAAATATTTTTTGTTGCTTTGGACAATCTTATCTTGGAGGCAAAACCTCTCCCCATGTAAATGACCCTTAAACTCAAATCTGCTATTTTAAATATCTTAGCGTTGTGAAAATATTCAAAGTACGATTCAATCGTGATAGTATCAAAAGTTCGTATTCTACTAAATCCACAACATGTTCTCGATATCGTCGCGATAGAATAGTACCTAATAGAAAAAAATTGGTATTACTGTTAGCAGAAATGGCGTTAGCCGAAATTAATATTGAAAAGCTATAAAACTTTTAAACATTTATTTCGCGAGTACTTATTAAATATTTATAAAGACAGAGTGGCGTGTCACGGGCGCCATTGGAATTAACAGAATACCGAAACAGGCAAACCGTCTATCGAGACGATAGTGTCCGGCGATTTTGACTATAAGTAATAGCAGAATTAGGCTCCTGGAAGTCCAGGGAGTTCATGTGTTTGGATCTAAAACGCGATACAATGTTGATTTCACGAGTGCATAGATCCGCTTTGGTGACATAACATTAGTGGAAACAGCATAGGTACATATATGTATTTCAAATTCTTATATGAAAATCATTCGACATTGTGGGCACTAATGACTGTGTTTACATTTCGTTTTTCGTGTTGAAATATATACAAATTACGCGAACAATATTTCAATGCCAACAGACTAATGAGTGTTGTGAAACTTACCGAAGTCTTGCGGGAGGAAGTCTTCCTTTGAAAGCCATTCTCTGATTAAAACGATGTCTTGTTCCATGTCTTTGGACATTCTGGAAATATTTACAAAGATAACATCATATTAAGTTTTATTCTACAAATCTTGCAATGTGTATTGTATCACACAGGATATGTGATATTCTGTGTGAAAATTATCCAATATTCATTATAGCCCTCTTTCAAGAGTTTTGCACTTTTCTGAGCAAACAAAAACTGCCGATCGGAGTTTTTGCCGGAAGTTGTGTAAAACTATACGTACCTGTATGTAATTAAATTTATATACTTCGTTGAACTATTACTTTACATTTACATAAATACATTTTTTAATTAATGTGTAAATTAAGAAATCTGCAACTGCAAAAGTGAGCTCAATGCGTGACAGATATGGCAGCCACCATAAATTTTTATATTTTTG
The DNA here is from genome assembly GCA_949752895.1 of Dendrolimus pini. Taxonomy (NCBI): domain Eukaryota; kingdom Metazoa; phylum Arthropoda; class Insecta; order Lepidoptera; family Lasiocampidae; genus Dendrolimus; species Dendrolimus pini. The sequence goes on from OX457139.1 coordinate 8,434,364, forward strand.
CATTTTTTTTCACTACACAACTAAGTATGTATAACGGCCGGCATAAAGAATACCTTACCAAAGTTACCACCCATAATTATAGACTCGAAGATCTATATAAGGAATTTATTGAGTCATGAGCGAATTGCTCATGAGTTCTAAAAGAATATGTGATTCTGATGAGCATAGACATTGTAAACATTTAATAATATCTATGTTTTACTGGATAAACGATAGTGTTAATTACAACAAATGCTTACAATACGATTCGCTCTAATACTTTTTAATCTTGATTTTAGTAATAAAAACAGTAAACTTTTAAAGTAACAACTGCGCGTGTTGCCTTGAAATAATTGTACTAAATTTGTTCACACATGTAGCAATCGTTTTAGAAAAGACCTCATATGATTCCTTTCTTTGTACCACTCACTTCCTAAACTAAACAATTGGCCTGTGCGAGTTGCACTCGCATAGTCAGGGTTCAATGTATAATATTAATCAGACAAGAACGTGCTTTACCAGTTTTGAATGACTTAAGCTGTGTATTTACACGACGAAACAAACAGGTATATAATATATAAATATGCAACCTTCAATGAGTTAACTGTTTGTTTCGTCCGAGACACTTGGACCACGGAGTCCTGACGCTATGTGCCTATATAAAAAGCTTACACATAACATAATCACCTCGTCAGTGATCAGAGGACTCTGAACTAACGCGGTAACGTTACCAGACTTCAGGGCATCTAATCACCTAACCTATAGAGGACTGTTGTAGTTAAGAAAATTAAAATAAGAACAATATAAATGGAAAAATAAAGATAATATCAAAAATAAGATGAATTTGAGGGAATGTGGGATAAGAGCTCCAAAAATATACACGTAGCAAATTTGTATATAGAAGCATTGAGTAAGTTAGAATTCAAATAAAATTTATATAGAATATAATTCGAAGAAATACGTAAAAGATCATAAGAGAATTCTGTTATGTGATAAAATAAAAATTATTTACCCTCATTGTCATTAATTATATTATCTAACTTAATTCAAAATAAAGGAACCGGAAAAGTAATAAAAAATATATAAACAATGGTTCCGCAATATTAACAGTCAGAGTGGACAAGTACATCTAGTAAGTATATATTTTAATCAATGCATTTGAATTGTAGTTAAAAGAACAATAAGCTTAATTGTTTATCTATCTGCCTATGATTTGGTTAATTATTATATTACAGTATTTAAATAAAACCAGTCGAGTACGTATCGCTCTTATAAAATACAATATGTACCTCAATAACTATTCCACTTTTCACGCTAATTACAAGCTAAACGCTAGAGTGCGTAATAAACATATACAAAACAATTCTATCAGGTATTCGATTGAGTGAAATGATTACGGTACCCTAAAAATAAAAAAATAGCGACTATATGTATAATATTATAAAATTCTAAATATGTCGTATCTGTATATTGAAACTATATAAAAAAACAACTGGAATAGATTATATAAACAAGGGAGAACACGATGCATTTTGTTATAGATTTCTTGTCTGTTTATCGGTTTGTCTGTTTATTTGTTCGGGATTCGCGTAAAAACTACTGGGCCGATTTCGATACGGTTTTAGCTGAAGGATAGCAAATTCTTAGATTTATTTGCGTTCTATCCCGGCAATCACTGTATCCGTTTTTTTTTGGAATTATTTAAAATGGCCGGATTGAAAACAAATTCGAATTCCAATGCGATATTTTCACTGATCGACAGCAAATTTTATGTAATAAAATTTGATATTTTTTATCTCGGGAATTCCACTGGAATTTCAAGTCAAGCGTGGACGAAGTAGCGGGCTTATCTTAATTTTATGTAACAGACATTATAAATCAATAAGTATAATCTAATATAAACTAATACAGTAAAGAAAACTTATCATAGTAATATTGTTTCGTATCTATAATCTCTCAAGACTATAAGTAGAATAGGTCACCGTCTTCTATGGGTAGGGTGTCTAGATATCATCGCTGGATTGCCATACTAATCCATAAATAATACATATATACACATAATACTTTTATAGTAAAATCGTGCATCCATACAAATAATTATATATTAGCTACCATCAACAATGTCGAAAACTGAGTTTCACAAGAAATACACTAAGTATAAATAAAATAGAAAAAACAAATTATGAATGATGTTGATACTTACGTCAACAAAACGAACTTAAACTGAGATACACAATTAAAAAAAATATTTCTCGTACGAGTGTCGTATTACGCTAACTCAAGTGTTCGAACTAACTGAATAATATCGCGCGACTGACTTTGTAGTATTGCACAAGAACATCTTGCAAACCTGACATTCCTCGTACCAAGGCCACACTACGACATTTTATCCAGCCGTAGTGGAACTTATTTAACTTACGACTGCATAGTAAACATGCGTAAACATTGTTGTTGCTCAGGAAGATACATGACGTATTTTTGCATATTGGCGGATTTTGAGGGGTACCTAAAATGTATTGCTACACTACACTGATTTAGTGACCCAGAAGATAGGCAAAGCTATAAATTTCCAGTACCTCCTTCTTATTACACCACCCTAATTTAAAAGTTAAAAATAGTCGTGGTAGAGTAATGGCGCGGGTTCGATCCTGGCCAGAACGCATGCATCACTTAGTCAGTTTTCTGATCTAATGTGCATATTGTAATTATCACGTGCTAACGACGGTGAAGAAAAACATTGTGATGCAACCTGCTCATCGAAATAACACACCCCCCCACCCTATAATGGGAAGCCCACAGAAATAATCTAGATATTAGTTCTGTGGGGAAGCCCGAACACAGCACTGGGGAATTTATGGGCTAATATTAGTTAAGAATGAAAAGACGAGTAACTCACAGAAATTTCCGTCGAACTCGCCTAATCTTTTTTAACAAATTTAAAGAAAACGAACGACGAAAAACTTGTGAAAAAAGCAGGGTGAGTTTGTATTTGCTCTGGTCTGGGTGTCCGTGGGTCTTTCAACTGCGTTGGTTATAAAAATAATCTTTCAACTTAATCATAAAATTGTTAACCAAGAAAAAACAGTACTTATTACTTAACAAGTTGTTCTGTTTTTGTGTCCAACTAACAAACAGGTCATTTCTTTTTGTTAATCTACATATATAAAACAAAGTCGTGTAAGTTACACCATTTCTAACGGCTGGACCAATTTTTATGATTTTTGTTTTTTTGGAATACAATAGGATAAGTATTAAAATATAATGATATTCATCAATAAAAAATATCAGTCATAATATTAGTCTATCCATTAATTTGTTATGATCTTTCCCGGCCGATGTCAGCAATAGTCGGCATTTGTCTAATTTAGGTGAATTATTTTTGTGTGTGTTCAAGTGGATCCCGGGATGGTTCAGATTCACGATTGGACCCGGTAGGTGGCACCGCTGAACATTTCTGTAACGATGGGACAGATTTGATGATTTTTTTGTGTTTTTTCAAGTACATTCGAGAATGGTTTAGATTAACAGTTGGTCCCGGTTGATGGCGCTACAATCTGTTTCTAGATTTTTATTTTTTAAGTACAAGACAACGTGTGCCGGATACAGCTAGTTAATTATAACTATGATGCTCGAAAAATGCAATATCGAACTTTTAGATTTAATTGACCTACAACACCAGGAAGACCCATATGAGTGAAACATTCAAATAACAGTAAAGTCAATGGAAACGCATGGCCCGAACATTTGGAAAGCTTGCGTGGGGACATGGGACGGCTGATATATAAGAGGCGCTTTCGACAATATAATCTGAATGTGGCGTAACATTGACAGACCATTATCTTTTTAAGCATTATACATCAATTCACCGGAAGAGAAGTCTCGTCGGACTATTGTAGGAATTAAAATCAAAAAGGACTGGAGCATTGAAGTAAACTTGTAATGGGATTGGGGATAAGGTTTAGTACGTGTGTAACGTGTGAGTGGCTGAGCGGTGTAGAAAGTAGTGCTAGTTTCACTTGGGCTTAGGAGTGCACGATATATATCGATATCCCATAAAATATCGATATATGCACACGATATATCGCTTCCATTCGATATTATCGAATAATCTAGTATCGATATGTACAATCGATACATTTTAACCGATACACCAAATATCGTTAGAAATTAAAGAATATTGTTATATTTTTTTAAACTGATTTATGATTGGCAACTTGAGTAAAAATAAAACGTAAAACCCTGAATTATGGAATAACTAGCCTTCGCAATAACGAAAGTGTCATTCTTAACAAAATACTCTAAATTACTTCAAATCAAACTCCACTGCATACTAGCCTACGATGTATATTCGTCTCAACAGCTAAAGAGCGACTCCAGAGTTTCTGGAATAAAATCTCGGTTTTGTTTTTAGTAGTTTTTCAGCGGTGGCCGTTTATGAGATATACTAATGAAATCATTCGATTATGAAAATGAGTAAGATACTAATTTCATAATCGATTTTCAATATTAAGATTCGAAAATAATTATGACTAATGTCATAATCGCCCCCCGCTAAACAACATGCTACTCCTCTTCGTAAAGGCAGCAGTAGTATTTAAATTGTATAATCTATGTCTGTGAGTACACGTTTCGGTCTCAGTACAAAATAGCCTACAAATAAAAGTTATCTGTTTTGAGTGTTTTGTTTGATACATTTTACGAAATATAAATACAGTTATATAAAAACTAACTAATAAAAATAAATAACACGATATTTAAAAGCGGCTACAGTTCAATTGTATAGAAAAAGCAAGCTGTCGTAATACATTTATTAACTGTTTTGTACATTACATTTTAAATAAAATTTTATTTATGCAAGGTCTAGACAAAAATATTAGGAATTATAAATATATAAACTTGATTTGTGTCTTTACCCTAGCTATTTTTAATATCAACCTGATCCCTATCAAATACTTAATATTATAGACTAAATACGAAAATTACATTTCTTTACGATATATCGAAGATATCGATATATTTCTACGATATATCGCGAAGTATCGATACAACACTACGATATATTATATCGAAAAAAATATCGATATGTTTTTTGTATGAACACCCCTACTTGGGCTACTCCCGGTTTTATATCACCCCTGGACCGTAAGCTTTAGCTCTTAACCTTCTTGGCTAAGGCAAATAGTGAGGGCCCACGAAATCGGGTATCGACCCTGTGGGGTTAACCGCATAAAACATCCATTGAGCTATTGTATTATATAGCTTAATGAAAATATTCAAAGTATAGAAAACCGGTTCGTGCGCTTGACTAATTCTTTGCATTTTTTGCTAGCCCACATCTAATAACCACAGACAAGTTCATAATTAATATATCGAACCTACACTGCCATTAGAAACTGGGCAGGTGCGTGGCAGTGTACGAACAATGAAATGTTTCTTAAAGGTGAAAAATAGCCACTGTTTTTGTCATTGTGTCATGGAACCATAAGAAAGCCCTAGCGGATGCCTTTTAACCAAATTTTCATTTACGAGTATTTTTGAAGCGCTAAAAGATAATTTTTTTCAGAATCTTCACTTCATAATGCAAAAGTTAAAATTGGACACTATTTTTACGAATTTGCAAGCAAAACTCTACCTATCGAAATTACATTCAAAGAAAGTTATTGGGCGATATAGCCGCCAATCGGCAAAACCATCTAAATAAAGACAAACGAACAAGCGTCATTATTTTTCAAATCCTTACTTATAAAATAAAAATTACTCTCATTACATGTATGACGGTCACCTATATTTTTTTCTATAATATAGCCGTAAAATCACTTTAGGGCTATATTATAGGTACTATTATAGACTGTCAGTAGTTTATGATAATAATGACTGACGTAATAATAAACAGGCGGATGGCTGGACATGACGAAATAATAAGAGATTTGCTTTTCCAAAATGCCCGCCGATCCCTAAAAATGAAAATAATGCAAAAGCCTCTGTCTTTAGTGTGGATTTCGTTCCTATGTAATATTTTCTCGCTGTTACTTAAAAAAGTTTATAAATATTAAAGTCGTTGGTTTAAGTCAAATTACAAGGTCGCAAATTCGCAGATATTTTTTAATTTCTCTGTCTTTCTTAATGGACTATTACAGTATAATTCCTTCCTTAAACTATCCGTGCAGAATCGGAGAAAGAATACATTTTCCTGCGGCCGAGCGGCCTGTCGTAAGAGGCGACAAAGAAACCCACAGCCAGGTGGTAGAGCATTTGCCCGACTGGATGGCTACCACCCCTGGTCTAAAGTATGTCGCCATAACAACCTTGAGTTGTGTTCCGGCATTAGTGGCCAGGTTTCAGTCTTCCTTAAGAGAGCAGCAGCACATTTGTAGCACCTTTGGTGTTGCAAATGTCCATAGGCGATGGTAACCGCTGCCTATCAAGTGGGCCGTCTGCCTGTCTGCTGAACTCCTGCAATTAAACAAAAAAATCCAAATTGTATAGAAATAGGAATAAACGTACGAAAATAAAACAACATCTAAAAAGAAACATTATTTAAAATCTTTATTATAAAATATAACCTCACAAAACTGTTTGTCACATTATACAATTACATATAAATTAAAAAAATATTTTATATTCTATTTCTAGTAGGCATAATGTACGGGGTTATTAAAAATGTTTACATTTATTTACGAATTCAAATAATTACACATTGGTTTTTTGCAATACTTACCTAATTAGATCAAAATTCATGCGGATACACACTGCGACGTTTTACAGCCTTTCGGTCGCTACGGCAGTTGCAGTAATTCGATCGCGATGCCAAAGCGATACAGTATTAAAGCCTATTTTATATTTGCATCAGTTAATTAACTTGCGAAACTGGCGAGTTAACTCAACATTGTTTGCACAAACGTTTTTAAGTTCAATATTAAGTTGTCAATTAAGAATAGAATATACTTTATTGCATAGCATTAAGCTGCAGTTCAAGACGCTTAGGTACAAAAAACTGTTAAATAGATATCCTAACAACGTTAAGTACGTTACGGACTTATTCGCAAGTTAACCAACTAGACTAGTCAACAAGTGCCTTTTGGACCAACTTTTTTCAGCAGTCTCCGAAAATTATAAATGAGGTGTCATTCGATTCGGAATGGCATCTAGATGATTTTTGAAAAAAATTAAGTTCCGCTTGCAAAAATTGTAAAAGTTGTTAACAATTAATTTAAAAAAAATATAATAAATAAAAATAAATAAACCCCCCGTTTATATTTTTGCAAATATCTCAAAAAGTAATAAAGATTTTTCAAATTTGACTTGATTGATTTGAATAATTTTCGTTGTTACTAAATAATTTTTTTTTGCTTGAACATAAACATTGCAAGTGTGATAATTGTTAAAAACTTTTAATTTTGTAACAACGAAAATTATTATATAATAAATAATATTATTATAAAAAAATGAAAAATCAACATTTTCTAATTTTTCCAACGGGGTTCTATTCTAAAGCCTTTCAAGAATTGCTCTAAGGAAAAAAATCTTAAATTTATAGTTTAACAATTATCACACTTACAATGTTCATGTTCAAGCAAAAAAAAATATTAATTAACTATTGAATAACTAAATGAAAAATTGTTATAAAAAAAATTTTCAAGCAGACTATTGTTCATTCATCTATTCAGTTAGTGCCTGAATTTTTTCAATTTTCATATTTAGTATGTTTAAATAATATTTATTCATCAAAGGGCCGATGTGGGTGTGGCTTGCGTAACCCAGAGTACCCGTTTTCGGCCGTATTTTCATCCCTCTGGGAAAATTATAAATATTGATCTTACAGTTTCGGGAGTCGAGACTTTTTTTAGGAAATTTCCTCCTCTTTTCGAATCTTTTTTCAAATTTGAAAAATCTTTATTACTTTTGAGATATTTGCAAAAATCTTAACCCCCTTTTTTTAAAAAGTTAATTGTTAATAACTTTTACAATTTTTGCAAACGGAACTTCATTTTTTTTCAAAAATCATCTAGAAGCCATTCCGAATCGAATGACACCTCATTTATAATTTTCGGAGACTGCTGAAAAAAGTTGGTCCAAAAGGCACTTGTTGACTAGTCTAAACTACTAAACTAATGATTTATACGAACGCGATATAGTATAGATGCATAGGTGTACCTAAGGATAAAGACACACCGACGGAACATATGACACTGAAACTAATAGAAAGAAATATACGCTAGCAGTGGTTTTTAAGTAATATGACACATTAGGAGAAATTATGTCGCGTTCGGAGTAGCGCAGATCTTTCAATAGACGAACTGTCAGTGCCGTGTACGTTTCGCAGGTGTGTCGTTAAGCTTACAGTATCTAAGTCAATGTTATAACAAATATGTTGGTAGGTAGTAAGTTACTCCTGGCGTCGTCTGGACTAATTTGGCAATTCCCTTGTCCTCCCATTTCCCATGGCTGGGATGTGCCATTTTGTCGTGATATAAAAATGTCTCAATGCAGACGACAGACATTTTTATACCACAACACACATGCAGACGCACTTTCACGTAGATACAAAGGTGTGTATGGACCAATGTCCAGACATCTATAAATCTTTAGTGTCGGAAACAAGAGTTACACTATTACGTTTGTATCACTGCAGAAAGCAGCAGTGTATAAAGAGCGTGTTAAATATAATCACTGTTTAAAAATAAACAACACAAACATAAAAATAAGTTATACTAGCGGCCCGGCGCGGTTTCACCCGCGCTCTGTCCCGCCCCCGTGGTATACAGCGTCATGTTATACAGCCTATGACACTCCCTGTTAACGCAGCTTTTGAACAGTAAAAGAATTTTTAAAATCTATTTAGTAGATCCAGAGATTAGCCCCTACAACGTCACAAACTTTACCTCTATAATATTAGTATAGATAAGGTAATTTAATTGGTACTGAATTCAAACAAATACTTGATTTTTTTTATTTTGAAGTTTGTCTGCCATTTCCTTAGATTTATACACAATGAAAATAACGAATAAACTAAAATTAGTTGTAAAAATGAAGTAAATTAACATATTAAAAAAAACTAACATTACAATTGTTGCTCGATTAGATAAAACGATAATAAATATTAAAAAACACCGTACACGGCGATGCAATTCAAGGACCGGACACGTTTACATTGCTCTACGGCGTCTACGGTATAGCTAATACCACGAGTATACGTTTTCTATGAATTAATAACTATTCCAACTACACTGACAATGGACCAAGCTCGAAACCCGGTGAATCAGGTGAAGAACCTCAATGTAGATCAGTGTCTCATATCTCTTCTATTCTCATCAGTATCTATCATTTAATATTCTAATAAAACCTGTTACTATTGCCTAATTATTTAACCACTAATATCACTATGGTTACCTAATAGTTTAAGCTTTAAAATATGTTCCATATGATTCACAAATTCATAAACTCGGGGCCAACTTTGTTAAAAATCTATTTATTTCTATAATTTCATAAGAATCATAGTAGGAATGACAATGTTAGTACTTTAATGCCTTGGTGATTCACTTAATTCGCTAATTACCAGTTGTAGAGCTTGCCTGCGTAGAGTTAATATTAGCCGGTTAATCATCAATTCGTATGAATCAACCAAAGTGATTCTATGTAATTGAATACCGTCGTGTCCTTTCAGTCCTACGTTTTTCAAATTTATTCCATTTTCTAATGTCCGCTTTATATTTCTGGAAACTAATTGATTTAGTTCTGATGCTCTGTTAAAGTTTTAAATTCAAAACAGACCTATTACTTTTAGCTGTGGTTAACAGTATAAATTTATTCTCTTATTCGTAACAGCTATACGAAGTTTAAAAAACTTTTTCTAACGAGCCAGTGAACCTTGTTTTACTAATTTTTTTGTAGTAAATGATACGTCACCTACAAATCTATAATAAACTTGATTACAGCTCTTAAGGCCGACTCGATCGGTGTGATACCACACTCTCTTAGAATATCGTTAGTTATTAGTTTCGTACGGTGGCCCACTTCTCTGCCCCTATCTGATCCGCAATCCCATACCTCTATTCCATCCATTAATCCCAAACCCAAAAAAGTAACAAAGCGATACCATCGTCTCTGGTGTTCCAAATATCCCTGTACGTTAGGTACGACGGCAACCCATTTAGATCCGGTTGTTTCCAGGAATAAATCAACAGTTTTCCATGCTTTAAATATTAGAGAAAAAAAATCCTGTGAGATTCAGGGCTGAGTTTAATGTTGATCCATGAATAATGATTTAAGGGAATGGAAATAAACAATATTTTTAATGGAATGTTACTAATTACCATGATACTAACGGCCTTACTTATAATAATCTCGTTAAGAAACGATTAGGCATCTCCTAAGTAAGAGAATGAGAATCAGTCCCTAATCAATGAATATTTCTTTTTTTCACTTTTAAACGTGTATTACCTGTTGTGTACCTATGAGGAGCACAGATAAACGATTTTACGAATGAAATTTTAATGATTAACGTAGGTTGTACCCAAAATATTCAACTAAAGCGGAGTTTATGGGTGAGATTTTCATTAATCATTTGCTGAGCAGTTTCTTTAAATTTAAGAAACGATTATAAGTAAGGCCCTAAATGGTTAGTTTAAATTCTTATATATAGACTATAATAAATAACTCGACAGAAATAAAATCCAACATATTCAACAAGTACAATAAAGGAACGAAGTCAAATGAGAAAATACGTAATAAAATATTTCTGTATAAGTCTCGCAAAACCTGGCGACAATTGGTCACAACGTCTAGTACGTGAACTAATTTTTTGCCTTTTGGCCATATATCTAAAGTCAAATGTCCAGTACATAATAAAAAAGCGAATTTATGCATTTTGTACATATTAAATAAGAATAATGACACGAGCAGTGAATTATAAAGTTTATAAAGAATGTCTAACGGATATTTAAGCATAAATCTTTTCAACATAACTTTACGATATTTAACAAAGAATTGCCGACATGATAGGTTTGTAATGATACGTTTAGCTTCTTTTAATCAAATAATTATACCAAGATGTTAAAGCTGATACTATTGCTTTCAAAATAATTGTCATTACTAAAGTAAACATCATAGGTTATGTCGTAAATAAAGTAACTCGATACTTACACGTTCTTTGACGTAATACTAAAAATTATTACTAAGTATCAAAATTATAATTTAACAATAACAGCTCACAAAAGTCCTATTGCTGTGTTCGGGCCTCCCTCTACTGGAAAACGAATAGTGTATATCCGTCACGCTTTTCCAAGGCGGCTTGGCAAGTTTGACACATTGGTTATCTCGATGTGTAGATTTTACTTTACATCACACCATCATCATTGTTACCACGTAGTAATTGTAACAATATGCACATTAGGTGCATGTGTTCCTGCTAGGATTCGAACCCGCTCCCTTTGAGGCTGGGGCGCGTGCGCTAGCCATTACGCTACCAGGACTTCATCAAAATTACTTATGATATAATAATGTATTTTTCGAAAGTGGTGCCCCTATTATTTTCTATTCTATTTGGCCAGCCTGTTCGTTACGAAGGCAATCGGATTTTACTCGTGGTAACCTTTGTGTCCGTGAACCAAAAACGAGTATGGTTGGACGGCACGCTCGCAATTCATTATTTCCTTTAGATACCGCACACTATTATAATGTGCATAATATAATTACACGTTCAAGCACGAGTAAAGCCTGCTTGCTACGTGAACTAGAACTGTTCTCAATTTGTGCTAACAAATAACATAGATAAAATTACTAGTAATAACAATCGGCTAATAACGTAACTCTAAATGTCTCCTTAATCCTGCATGGCTACATAGCGACACAGCTAATTCTTCCGTAGCTTTTGGACGTAATATCATTTTAAACAAAACCAGTCAAAATTTGAAATTATCAATTATTTTTTTGTAATAAACTTTTAAATTTATTTAAAGCTACTGAAATATAGTTTGCTATCTCGCTTGCGCATTATCTCACATTAGACATAAAATGACTGAGTTTACTTACGACAAATCCGTATTTCACAAAAAAAAATATTTTGATTCCGACAAGATACACATTACATAATTTATAATTTTCTAATAAATCACTAAAACCATACTTTTTTCAAAAAATTAAAATATCTATTATTCTTTTAAAAAAAACAAATATGTGCTGTTCTTTTATCATCTCAAAATACTCATTTAAAGAAATATATTCATGATTTTATTGTTAAGATTTCTGGAAAACAGATTTTAAGGTTGAATCCCAATGGACTATACAGTACCAGACAGACTGCACAGTTATCGTTTTTCGTTATTATTATGTATTCAGGCTATGATAAATAAATTATTTTTGTCGGAAGCCTATGCGGTCAATTGATATTATCCTTTATTTAACAATTTCTTTAAAATCGCGAAAAAAAACGAGGCAACAATGTCGGTGACGCTTATAGTCATAATAATTATAGGATTCAGGTTAAGAGTCAAGAATATTACTGGACGGTTCTTATCCATAGTATTTTTCTTCCATGCCGATTACATTTATTACAACACCAGTATAGTATTATAATACCGTTTAGCTCAATTGTATGATTGGCGATTATAATGCGGAATTTACAATAATAAATTTTATATAAAGACCAGTTTTGTATCCCTGTATCATCTTGTGTAGAATATTGAATTGGCGCTCTCCGATTTTAATCTATGGCAAGACTGCGGAATGTACCAACTCCTGTTGATATATCGGTTTTGTCTTTCACTTGTTTTTTATCCACTCGCCATAAATTCACATCTATTAGACGGTCACTGTAACAAAATGTTATTATAGACCGACATATACTCAAAGATTTCTATAAATTAAAGAGAATAGAGATATAAATGTCATAAAAGAAGGATTCTGTAAAGGTCATAAAAGTCCACTATTTTCGTGGTTTGATTATGGATCTATAAAAGATGCCACTCAAGAAATATATTGTTACGAGTTGCGAGACGCGAATTAAAATGCCGTTAGAATTACTATAGACTTTATTAGAACTATACAAATACGTATAACACAGGTACAAATATAACTGAACACACACACAAGTCCAAACGTAATGCAGAAGGTCGTAATTCAATAAAACGCGCAAAGTCCGTGACTATTAGATTCCCGATTGTAGTACACACTTCTCGCTTTGTTCGTGGTTCTCACCCCCCCCCCCCTCCTCCCTCAATCAGGCCATCATTTTATACTGGACAAATGCAATGTGCCCGTATCGTAGTCGACATAATCCGAAACACCTGGCTAGTGAGTCGGCCGCAGCGGCCACAAATGAGTACAATAAAACAATGAGCTGTTCTCTAGATACGTATGCCAATAAATAACTAAACCAAATGATGATCATAAAAGAATTACAATTAGTTCAAACGCAGACAGGTAATAAAATGTGTTTTGTTCCAGATATGCAGGTGGATTTTGTTTTTGTCGGGACCTGAGTTGTAACAATACTGTGCCAATCTTGTTCGTACCAATTTTCGTCGAAAGTATTTTTAGCTACACCATCTCGAATCATCAATTTTAATCATTTTTTTAAACCACCGTAGAATAATCAAGGCCTTCCTTTTGACTATTGTACGGCGGCGGCATAGTGCTCACGACTATAGAACCGAATATCCCGCCATCTATAGGATTAAATAAAAGTCACTGAGAAACGTAGTTAAGATTTATGAAGCTAGCTGTCCCGGCAGACGTCGTCCTGGCCGGAAAAGCTTCAATCGATATTCCGACAGCAGCGCCACCTACCGGGTCCAATTGTGGACCAACTCAAAAATCTTCTTTGACTCATGCACAACAACTTTGCTAAAGATCATCACATGATCAAATGTACAGTTTATGACTCTATAAAGGACATACAGACAAACAATCATTTTCATATATAAGAGAAGAAGAAGAAAAAAGATTGTCTAACCATATGTTTACTGAATTTTATTTATACATTGATACGCGTGTTAATTGCCATTTCTGTAGAATGGCATATATTTTCCTGCCTAATTTCATCCATATGTATATACGTCTAGTATTTTTTTACCAAAATCACTGGACATACAGACATTTACGTACACAGATAGACAGACATGTCAATTGCAAAGAGTTGCGCTTTTACCAAAACGGTTACGGTACCCGATATTACAACAGATTAAAAAACTAATAACGGTATTTAGATGTATCTTACCGACAACTCGTAATCTTAGCGACTTCAGATTTCATAAGGTCATCAAGTTTCGGTAAATTTCCACCAAAGTCCGCTGGCAATTCATCTTTATTTACGAACTTATATAATGTCGTTGAATTTGGTGAATGAAAATTTAACTGCAAAAATATGTTACAATGTAGGTAGGTAAAGCAAGCCAATATTTTGAATGACATTTTGTGCAATTGTATTTGTACTGAATTTACGTCCAGTTTTTTCAAAATGTGCACTGCATTTTAACATAATTATTGTTAAGTTGCGGGACTCGAATAAAATACCGTTGGAATTATTATACAGTTTATTAGAACTATACAAACACGTATAACACAGGTACAAATATAACCGAACACAACAAATCCAAACGTAATGCAGAAGGTCGTAATTCAATAAAACGCGCAAAGTCCCTCACTAATAGATTCCCGATTATAGTACACACGTCTCGCTTCGTTCGTGGTTCTCGCTCGACTAACTCCTCCCTCAATCAGGCCATTTTTTTATACCGCACAAATGCAATATGTCCACCCAGCAACGTGGACCGAATTTCCTAGAATCTGTTTTTACTTTTAAATCCGTGACACTTGGCTAATGATTACGATACAATAATAGGCCGTGTGCTAATGAGTAAACAATAGAAGACGACCATAAAATAATTTCAATGTTATTAGTTCAAATACCAACGGGTAATAAATATGCTTTGTTTCAGATATGCAGGTGGATTTTGTTTTTGTCGGGACCTGAGTTGTAACATTATGAATTATTTTCGTTCGTGTGTACATTGAAATTTGCTGGCTAAATATGAATATATTTATGTCAAAATTGAATCATAGATTAATTATTGAAAGTCAGAAGTCTACCAGTATGCTCTCTCTGGTTTTGACAGTAATCTAACCACTCGCTTACCATAGAGCTTGATTTCTTAAGGAACGGCTTCATTAACCCATTAAGTATGTCTATAAACGGTGGGCAATTCACTATGTGTACTTGCTCTATCCGAACTGGCATACCTTCCTGAAACAGTAATAGTTTAAGGCAGTGTTATTAAAGGTAGTAAAAATTACTACCCTAAAGAAATCAATAAGCCTGCTTATTCATAATAGTTACAGGAGGTTTATACGCTTGTTATAAAAAAAACGAATCGCAACGGACAAGTGGAAAAACGAATGACAACGGATAAGTGGAAAAATGAATCGCAACGGACAAGTGGAAGTGTTACGGGCAGATTGTTAATGTACCTGTCCAATTTGAGAACTGCCCGTAAAACTTCAAGTTAAAATGTTGTTGCGATTCATTTTGTCACTTGTCAGTTGAAGTTTTTCCACTTGTACGTTGCGATTCGTTTTTCCACTTGTCCGATGCGATTCATTTTTCCACTTATCCGTTGTCATTCGTTTTTCCACTTGTCCGTTGCGATTCGTTTTTCCACTTGTCCGTTGAAGTTTCACTTCTAATATGTGTCCCAGCACACATTTCGATTTTTCGCAGGTTTACTGCAAATTATGATTTGGTTAGGTTGGGTACATTTTAATTAATGCATTTTTTATGCAAACATATTTTATTTTATCAAACAAAAAACTGAATTCGATCCGGAACCAAAAAAACATCCATAGTCTACTCTCAAATTATACACATATAACGGAACATTAACAAATGCGCATCTTTCGTCATCAATCTTCATTCGAACCTCTAAATTATGTTATTAACAGAAAAATATTTCCAAAAAAAAATTAATTCAAATATATTTCGTTTGCTCAGTTTTGATGAAGAGGCTTGGAAACTACTGAACCGACTTGAAAATATCTTTCACTGTTGGCAAGCTACGCTATTCCCGGGTGGCATAGGCTATATTATATTTACAAAAAAATTAGGGATCATTATCAAAACTCCAATAATGATACCCAAGGTGATTTTTTTGTCCTTAAATCGCTTGCGCTGCGAAAACTATTGATGATAGAATAAAATAATGTACTACGACTTTGTAGAACACATCATTATTTACAAAAACTGTCGAGACAGCATATGTCTAACTATTATAGTTATGCCACAATAAGTGTTCTTTTATTTTAAAAAATTAATTAAAATGCCGCCGCTAGAAAAGGCTGTTTATTTGTATCTTGGTATTAATCCTTATCAAAATAAATTACTTCATATTCAAGACTGCTTCAATACCTTTATATAACTTTTCGAATTATTCAATTCGGACATCCCATTCGAAAGATATCACGAGTTTAAAAATGTAAGAATTAGAACACGTAACTGTGACGCTTTTTCGTGAGCGAAAAATCGTAAGACCCCCTCTATATAGAAGTTTCACTTCAAAAATATATTAAAAAGCGTTATTCATAATGGCATTAATACTAATGAATTCATATTATGAACAAGGGGATTTATAACAATTGACACAATCAAATTCATGATGGCTCTAAAAAATACTTTTAATGTTACAATAGCAAATAACTATACATATACTTTAACAGCATATTACACTATTCATTCTTAAAACTTTAGCGTTACTAAAATGGCACAGTTTATATAAGCCCTAGAGTTCTGCGACGATAATAAAATCAAAAAAAGCGAAATCTTTACCTCTTGATACTTAGTAAGTTTCTTAGCGACTGATACATTAAACTTGGTTAGAAACTTTAGTGTTACGTCCTTGACATCCATAATTACAATGTCAGACTCTTCTAAAAAGTCATTCTGCAGCAACCAAGTGTCCGCGCCTAAGACGAATAACTTTGCGTCTAAAATGTAATCATAAACATCCAGACCGGGATCGTTCAGTTGCCAAATCCACAAGTTTCTGTCACCACTAATTTTGTACTGTGCTAAGTTGCTGCGAAAGAAAGAGTAAAGTAGTAATCAAAAGTTTCTTGCATTTCAGGGTCCCGTAGCCAGTTTGGTATAAAACCTTATATGATCGTCGTGGCAATATTGTCTGTCTTTCAGAATTTTCAGACACTACTGAATCTACAGGGTGGCGCAATAGAACGTGCATATTGCATCATCTTTTTTCGCGGGGTAGAAAGTGCGCGGGCGGGGGGAGCCTGCATCGTTGGGTAGGCGGGCTCGTGGAGTTTTAGTCACTATGAGTCACTTCGACGGGAAGCGTCGCGCATTTTGCGTGCGCGTTTTTTACGAGAACTCTCGTTCATACATCGTTACTAGGCGTTTATATTGTTCTGAATATGGACTACGGCAAATTAGTGAAGCTCCGAGTGCTAATTTAATTAAAATATGGGTACAGCGTTTTGAAGAGACTGGTTCAACGTTTAAACCACAAGCAAAAGGTCGTCCAAGAACATCTAGGACCGACGACAATATTGAGAGAGTTATGCAGTCTGTACGAGGAGATCCACAAATGTCTACTCGCAAGAGATCGTCTGTCTTACACTTATCGCGACGAAGTTTGCAACGAATTTTAAACTTGGATCTTAAACTGCATCCTTACAAGCTGCAGTTAACACAAGAATTGAAAGAGTCTGACTTCGGAGCAAGGCTCGCATTTGCTAATGAAATGCTTAATCGATTTTCCAATTTTGACAATATCCTTTTCTCAGATGAGGCCCACTTCCATATCAATGGGTTCGTAAACCGTCAAAATTGTCGTTACTGGAACAGTGAGAATCCCAAACTCAAGCACCAGAAACCACTGCATAGTCCTAAAGTGACAGTATGGGCAGCAATCTCTGGTAGAGGAATAATTGGACCGTTTTTCTTTGAAAATGCGGGGGGGGCAAAACGTCACTGTTAATACCGAACGCTATGTTGCGATGTTGGAAGGTTTTTTGGCTCCAGAGCTTGAAAATTAGAATAGTGAATTCTAGGACTTGGTTTCAACAAGACGGAGCTACCTGTCACACATCAAATGACTCCATGGCGGTTGTGAAACAGATGTTCCCTGGCAGACTGATTTCGAAAAGAGGTGATATCCCATGGCCCCCACGTAGTCCAGACGTGACGCCTCCTGACTTTTTTTTGTGGGGATACCTCAAGAACAAAGTCTACAGCAATAATCCGAAAAACATCGATCAGCTCAAGGAGAATATCCGTGGTGAAATGGCAGTAATTACACCAGCATTACTGAAGAAAGTTTTCAATAAGTTCCGTTTGCGATTGGAGGAGTGTCGTCGTAGAGAGGGTCATCATTTAGACGATGTTATTTTTAAAAAATAAACTTCAGTTATTTCTTAATAATACCTCAGTTTTATTTTAACTATACCTTTTGTATTTATTTTTTAATCAATATTTTAAATATGCACGTTCTATTGCGCCTGTATATTGGCAAATACATAGGCTGTTATGGCGACATACTTTAGACTAGGGGTGGTAGCCATCCAGGCGGGCAAATACCCTACCACCTGGCTGTGGGTTGTTTTGTCGCCTCTAATTGGAACCCAAGGTAAGTAGCGACACCAGCCGGCACGGAATGGAGATCGCTAGAGGTAAGACTCAATCTCTACGGGTGGAAGTGATAAATGGCCTAACGTCGAAAGTGAGCTCGCTGAACCTGCAGCCCACCTCTCGACACCCCTTAGCCACTCGCAACCATGTTGCCCCACGCCAATATGTATGGCAATTTTGGGGCCCATGCTAACAGTTGAAATAAATAGCCCGTTACGTTTTGTCATCATTTCTTACATACACTGACCGGGGCTTGTACTTGGGTACATTTTTATCTGGTGTAAATAGAGATAATCGTCGGTCAGTGTCACGCCTCATATACATTAAATTTGCCCAGTGGCTTCTACGTATGGACTTTCCCATGGCCCCATGTAAGCCTTCCAAAAGTCCGGGCCATTTTTATGGCCTTCAAGGACATAGTAACGATAATAATAATCGACAGACCAAAACATATTGTGTATCCCCAAATTAAGCAAGTTACGCTTGGGTTGTGAGTAATATACAATGGATTAATTACTCAGGGGCCGATCCCAGACACCCAGTTCATAGTAAATAACGGAGAAAATTCGTTTCCAAAATTTACCATAACAGCAATAAAAAACGAAGCCTCTGCGTTGCAGTGAGGTAAGTTGGCAAAAACCTAGCGCGACCAACCATAGAGGCCGCCAAATTCTAAAATATCCACAAAATAAGGTACTAGATTTTATAGTTTAATTGTAGTTTGTATGTATACAGTTTAATTTATTGTATAGTTTAATTAATTTATAATTTAATGTATTTATTAATAAAATAATAAATCATATAATATAAAATATTCTTTAAGTCTGGTTGCCTGGAAGATGTTGCTTTAAATTTAAACGATAAGGCCGCCTATTGTTATTATTTTTACCATGACAACATTGTAATTGTGCGTTTTTGTATTTGTGTATCTGGTAAGCAATAAAGTGTTATCAATCTATCTATCTATACATACAAAATGGCAGAAATGGGTACTATTGTATAATATTTTCTTAAGTTTTCGCGATTTGTACACATAATAAAACTACGTTTTAACGGTTTTAAGCGCGGTAATTTATTTGATTTTGGTTTATCCGACGTTTCGGCCGCTTTTCAGTGGCCGTGGTCACGGAAGACAAAGATGACATTTGTCAAACGTGTATTGTCAAAGTTTTTATTCAGCCTACCGCCAACTTGTTCATTTTAATTATTTAGTTTTAAATTTTGTTTATGGATATTATTTACTCTATGGGAGCCTAATCTAATTTACCACCGCTTCACAACATGTTGTGAAGGACAACAAGGAAAAAATAAATTATTTTTTCCTTCGACTCATTTTAATATTATATAAAAAAAAATTAGAACTAGGCATGTTTGCTGAAGAGTTTCTTGCGCCGCTTCTTCTCTTCAAGCCACAACAAGTTGTGAAGCGGTGGTAAATTAGATTAGGCTCCCATAGAATAAATAATATCCATAAAATAAAATTTAAAACTAAATAATTAAAATGAACAAGTTGGCGGTAGGCTGAATAAAAACTTTGACAATACACGTTTGACAAATGTCATCTTTGTCTTCCGTGACCACGGCCACTGAAAAGCGGCCGAAACGTCGGATAAACCAAAATCAAATAAATTACCGCGCTTAAAACCGTTAAAACGTAGTTTTATTACTATTGTATAAGTTGCTGTCGAGTGGTATTATGAAATTGCGAAAACCAATAGGTGCGAGTGTACTTATTTTTATAAGAGTAGTAAAAAAGATACCATTTTATGATCTGATAAGGCGTTATTGTTGGTAGTGCAGTTGTATTTATTCTTCCCAAATGAATACATTATGAACGAGGGCTTTCTACACGGATTCTGCTGCATAAGCTTTGATCCTGTAATCGTGGGAATTGTTGCATTTATTGAGATAAAAGCAACCTAAATTCCAGGACCGTTTACCCGGGGTTGCAAGGGATGGGTGGCACCTGGGCGCAGAGACCTAATGGGTGCCACAGATCACCCTATAACCACGCGTAAGCGCTTAACCAACATTACATTGGCGGGAATGATATTTTAATGTTAGCATTTTAGTTATTTCTAAAAATAAATGTGACATAATAAAGACAAATGGACGGTCATGTTAAAAGCTTAAGGCTTCCATTGATGCCAAAATGGCTACGGACTTTTAAAAACAGAAAAACAATATGATTTAATCTTTAATGTATAGGGGCGTCTTCGTGTTTTGGCATCTCGATATGGCCGGCCCAATATGGTTAAGACGGCGGTACTAAATTCCATTTTGGTTTATAAAATAAAAAAATACATATATTGTTTTAAATATATCCCAGTCCCTCGAGAAAAGCTGTACTAGTAAAGAACAGACCTAGAAAAGTTACACGAACGAAGACTAGTCACTTAAAGACTTATTCATAAGATTATTGTTGGTATACAGTAAATATGACCTGAGAGAGTGACTTGAGTTAGTATTTTATAACGATATACAATAGCATTGTAGTCTGAGAAATACAAAACAAATGAAACCTTTATGTAATGGAATGACTGTGAAGTGATGTTAATTTTATCAGATTTAAGAAAGGCAACAATGAACACTGGTGCCAAAAATGGCAATTATGTCTTTGTACACGAAAACTGAAGGAACACGTAGGGTGAAGAACATTCACCACTTTGTCAACGGCCAGGGAACTCTTAATAACATTAATTGTTTACACGATAGACACTATTTTATAACATTTATCAATAAGTTCAATCTATTGTTTGTGGGATTTTAATTTTAATTGAAACCACGCACTCTCAAAATGTATATTTTTATCCTCTTTTTTAAACTCATGTGGACTGTACACGCACAACATTTCTATTTCACCAAAAATAATGAAAATATATAGAAAACATCTTAAACATTAATCGAATATATTTCATCTTAAAAACAAGGTACTTCATGAGCCTTGATGAAACAAATTTTCATTCAGCGTATTTTAATATTTTATTATCTAGAATTTGTCCATCGATAAAAAAGTTTTCAAATACGACTTTTTCAAGACTTGTTTAATGATACTCGATACGCTCTGAATACTGAAAAAGTTTCACATAGAAACTGCGTTTTCCCCACCAATTTTCATCTATATATTATACATAAACAGACGGATACGAATATTTTATAAGGATTCTGTTAAGGTCAAAACAAATATGAAACTCCAAAAATCAACATTGTTCATACTTCCCTTTATCTTAAGAGAGCAGCAGCGCATTTGTAGGACCTTTAGTGTTGCAAATGTTCATAGGCGATGGTAACCGGTTTCCATTAAGTGGGACGTCTGCCTGTCTGCTGAACTCATGCAAAAAAAACATAGCTAAAGATTATGAATGACCTCAGAAGATTAGAAGTATCTAAAATGCTGTAATACTGTTTGTAACAATAAAACGCAATGAAAAGATGACAAATATTTATTGATTTTAGATAGAGCATAATTTATTTTTACTAATTTGTTATCACTGAAAATACATGTAAATATGATTAATTTGGTGCCAAAACATATTATTATATATTACATCGACTTAATTAAATCGAGGAAAACCGGTGTGCAATTTGTCGACATCGGTATGTTATTTAGTTCTTGCGACATGGTGCTTATTATAAACATTAATATTGTATAATTGACGTATGTATCATATACATATACATTGAGATATAACATGTCTAAGTATCTATAATAATCTGTAGGTGAGTCAAGTTTGCACAGTGAATCTAAAAATGAGAAAAATATCAGGGGACCTGCAGAAATTCGGATCTGCAGATTCCAAAAATACGACCTATAGATTTTTGTCTGTCTGTCTGTTAGAGCATCACGTGACAGCTACTTTTTTTAACTGATTATGTGGTCTGCCTGAAGATCACAATTTTGGACGCATGGTAAATATTAACCAGTCGTTTTGTTTGTACTCGATAAAGCTTATGCTCTTTAGACTTGTTTGGTCATATTTATCCAGGGAAAATCCGTTTGAAGGCAAGATGCCGCGAGGGAAGCGGGGTTAGGGATATACCTGGCCGTTTTAGTCGTTAAGTTCGGGCTGCGGGGTCACTTGCGCATTCACCTCAAGCCCGGACGGAAGACCTCCATGATCCTTAGCGTACATAAAGAAACACAAAATATATCTATAAGCAAGGTTATTTATACTTACATTATCCGTAACACCTTCTGTATATCAGGCGACTGGGGATCTCTATTACAAAGCAATTCCGGTGAGTCATTTCTAAACGTTACGAACAGTTCAAGAGCAGTCTTCGCCTTTTCTAAATCGTAGTAACAACTATGAAGAAACCTCAAATAGATCCGGTCCTCTGAAATAATGGAAAAAAACATAACTAATTAAATAGGTTCCTATAACATGTTAATTAGATACAACTGTAATTAATAGTTTTTGTAGCCAGGCCAAGGACACGCTTCCGGGTTTTTTTTACAATATTATAAAGCATTTTACTTAGTTTAGCTTAGTAATTTTCAAAATATAGTAATTTTTATTATGTTTTACTTTGCACCGACTTCAAGATGTTTTAGATAATATATATTAATAATAATAGCTTTAGAAATAAGTTATTTTATACATTTTAGTTTTTGAAGTCGGTTTTTTAAAACGAAGTTTTTATTATTTATTTGTTACTTTTTAGTGTCTAGCTATGTATGGGTGGACTTACGAATGGTGCCGCGCTTCTTAAAAAAGATAGGTACCAATAAACGAGAACCTTTTCGAAGTCGGTTAAAAATAGTGTAATTACTTGAATAAATGAATGTTCTTTATTGCATATATACAATACAAATACATAATACAATAAGTTACATATATACAATAGGAGGTCTTATCACCGCCAGCGATATCTTCCAGACCACCTTTACAATGGTTGAAAATAATAGAAATAAAATATATTTTTCATAGATTAAAAAACAAAGACAAAAAAAATAAATTAAATGTCAAAAAAAAACTAATATTGATACGCATGTGTTTATTAATAATTTTGATATCAGTGCATTTATTATCTTTAGTCAGAATTATATATATATATATATATATATATATATATATATATATACGACGTTTTTAAGACATCTTTATGTATTATCTATCTACAATCTATATTATTGAAAAATTCTAAACATGCCGTATCTGTTCATTGAAGCCTTAAAAACATTGATGTAGCAATAGTCTATTATTGTTACATAATTGTTAAAAACCCACTGGAATAGGCTATACAGAAGATGGAGAACACGATGCAATTTTTTTAAGATTTCGTGATTGTTTGTTCGGGATTCACGTATAAACTACTGTGGCGATTTCAATGCCCTTGTCGCTGATAGACAGCAAATTCTTAGACGTAAAGTCTGCGTTACTTTTATGTGAATGATTTAAAATGTCCAAATTTAAAAAAAAATCCCAATGTGATTTTTTCTTAGATCAATAGCAAATTTTATGTAATAAAATGTGTGATATTTCACAATATCACACATTTATAAAATTTTCTTCACTCAATTTTTGTGTTTATGTTATTATCTAGTATCCGCGAATTTATCTATACATTAATACGTGAAGCAAAACCTTTGTACCCCTTATTACGAAAATTGCGCTGACGGAGGACTGTGGAACTTCGCACACTTAAGAGAAGAAGCGACGAATGCTATTTTTTTTTAATTATGCATAAAAATACATTACACACACACTACCATATATTTGAAACACACACGTATATATACTCTTTTGTTTATTGTTAAAGTCAAATTAACAGTGTACCCTTGGCGAAATCTGTGATTATAGAAGTGTAGTCATTGAGAATAAATTATTATGGTTGAATTTGAATCACGAGCGACTGTTAATATGTTTATATATAAAACGCAGAAAGAAGACTGAAGATTGAGCAATATCAAGATAATAATACCTCAGTGGATATTACTTGTAGGTATCAAATGAAAGTGATTTTTTGTTAAAATTTCCGTCCAAGAACATGAAAAGGAAACAAACTAATAAATTTACTTTAAAATTTATATTAGGAATTCACGTAGTTTTGATTATTTTTCATTTAATATTTGTAAGTGCAGACAACTTTATAAAACTGCGACGAATGCTATAAGTATGTTTATCCTAGACTGTTGATGATCAAAGAAAACGATGTCTGTATGTTTTGATACATGTCTCAACATTACAGAGGATTGGCGTCACAATTGTTATTGCCACTTGAATGTAACATTTTTTTCATGTTTAGTTAAGACTTCAAAGAAATGTAATATTAAATATAAAGAAAGGTAGACTGTAACAATAGCCTCGGTATTAATATATAATAATCATCTCTAAATGATGGTAAAAAAGTGAAATGTTGCGTTGGGCCTATGACTTTATGGATTCGAAATGGCCGATTGATTATTTTTCGCGGTAATTATTCTTAAGTAAAATCTATCTATGTCGCGGAAATAACCATCCCCATCCCCATAATCGAAGATATATACGTATTTAATAATATAGGCGTGTCAGTAATTTCACTTTAAAGAGTTCGGCTTATGACAAAACTTCATCACAATATTAGCAATTTTTATGATGTTAACATGTTATGCGTGGCCACCTTACTATCCATTTTTTTAACTTATCAGTGGAAGAGAATCGACATTACTAATATGAAATTTAAGTCTTTTAATCATTAGTAAAGAAGGGATATTATTAACTTATTTTATATTGTATAACCACCGCCACTCCTAATCAGCAATATTCTTGCCACGGGTTGTCTGGAAGAGATCGCTTTTTAGCGATAAGACTACCTTTTGTACATAATTAGAATTATATTAGTTCGTAAGTTTTCTGTAATGGTGTACAATAAAGTGTTATCTATCTATATAAAATTATATAGTCAGGATAGAATTTCAGGATCAAATCAAAACTATGATCTCGGTATGAGTAATGGCCCGAGAAGTAATGAATATGCTGGCAACGGACCCTTATCACATTTGAACGAGAGTGTCAATTTTTTAGACCCATTTATTTGGAGCCTAAATGAACAGGTATGTAGTACAATATATGTGTAATATCCAGGCAATCGTACGTACGACTAGTTCTATATGGCTTGTGTTTAAACGCCTACCAGAAATTCACCTATTTTACTACCAATAAATTCGAAATACCTACCAGAATAGATAAATGCTCACCAAATTGTGTTTCCAGAAGTATTGTAGAAATGAAGCTATTTCACTTTAACTCACCCCTTCTGCAACTCCTATGTGCGGGAAATGTATAGTTCCTGAGTTATTAATGTTTTTGTCAATCTAACCTCACTTCTGTTTTTCACTAATATATAAGATAAATAGTGAATGGTTACCAGTCGGCTCGTGCGCTTTGGTCTACACAAAACCTAACCTAAGCGACTGTTTAAAACTCCACATATTTAAATTTTCGGATACATACAGTCTCCTATTCGATAAATCCCGTCAAAAAACGTAAAAAAACGTCTCGGCGACAAAATTACCAGATCATTGTCGTGAATTTCAAACTTATTAATTAATTGAATATGTATTTTTTCCACTCAAAACCAATTTCAGTTGTTATAAATAAGTCTTAAATATATTCCTAAACACATTAAACTGCAATTTTCAGTTTGAATGTTAGTGTTTTAGTAAAACAATATTTGGTGGGCATTTATCCATTTTGATAAGCAAAAAAAATTTAAATACAAAACATACAATTGTTCTGATGAGTGTATATTTATTTTGGAACGTAAAACGTTGTTTTTTAGGCACCTCGGTATAGAGTGGATTAAATTTATATGAAGTAATATATTTTATTTGGTGCTTAGTCTAAGGGACAAAAAATATTTTTGGTGAGCATTTAAATTGTACCCGTTCTATATGGGTTCTAAATAGTTTAAGTGTAATCAAATTATCCAACCTGAATCCAAAATATATTATTGTTAAACTAAGATTACAGTCGTTTCCCTTTACTTATTTACCCTGCAACCAGCACAGCGGCTACCAGCGTGTGACGCACAGACCGCAGGACGCAATCCCGTCACGCAAGCGTCACACATTGTCACGCTGAAGTACGTGGAATCACCTCTTGAAGCTAGGAATATCTCTATTGGTGAGAAGAGAAAGAGAGTGCGCCCAGCTAAATCTAAAAAACCTCTGTTGATTCAATAATTATTTTCTTTTGTTAGTTTTTTAAAAAGTTATGTGATTCTTCATCATCCGAGCGTTAAATCCCGGTTGCGTTCGGAGCATTCACTCCGACGCCCAGGGAGATTGACTGCTTTTAACTATTGTGTTCCTTAAAGTGCCATTGATAAATCTTAAGTACAAATTAACCTTAGAAGTAGCTATAAATATAATAAAACATAACTTCGTTTAACTTTTGTTTCTTTTTTTATTTTCCTACTAGTGATTCAATTTTTACCTACCTTAATCTTGCAGTAATATTGAGACTGAATTATTTACTTGGCTATATTATCATATTTTAATCAAATTCATAAAACAATAAACAAGCAACATGTGTTTGGAATACACAATATTATATTTGGTATTAAAAATAATTGTACGTTCGACTGTTTGCTTTGTTGGCTCAGCAAAAATGACTAAATTGAAAGTGGTGAAAGAAAATATTGGTAATATCTATTTAGCAATAATATAAAATATTAGGTCTGAAATTAGCTTTAAAGACGTTTGTATATTTTTATGACATAGCATGAAAAGGAAAATAGCTTCATTTCTACAACACTTCTTGAAACACAATTTGGTGGGCATTTATCCATTCTGGCAGGCTTTTCGAATTTATTGGTAGTAAAATAGGTGCATTTCTGGTAGGCGTTTAAACACAAGCCGTTCTATATAAAGTCAAATAAAGAAAATTTGCAATAATAAGCAAAATTGTTAGCAGCTTGTGACATGCTATTATGATAATTTGAATATATTTTCATCTGAATAAATACTACATGTTTGATAATTTAAATATATTTTCATCTGAATAAATACTACATGTTAAGGACAATTTATGGAAGAACGAAATATTTTTTCCTTCAATTAAGTGTCGGTTTGAAGCTAAAAGTGTGCGAAGCATAATGAGCCTTTGTTTAAAATCCATTTTTTTACATATAATTTAATAATATAATAACAAAACTACGTTTTAACGGTTTTAAGCGCGGTAATTTATTTCATTTTTATTATTCCGACGTTTCGGCCACTTTTCAGTGGCCGTGATCACGGAAGACAAAGATATCAAGTGTCAACGAGTATTGTTAAAGTTTTATTTAGCCTACCGCCAACTTGTTCATTTTAATTTTTAGTATTAATTTTGTTTATGATTATTATTTATTCTATGGGAGCCTAATCTAATTCACCACCGCTCCGCAACATGTTATGGCTTTAAGAGAAGAAGTGGCGTAAGAAACTTTTTAGCAATCATGCCTAGCTCTAACAATTTTATATAATATTAAAATGGGAGGAAGGAAAAATAAAGAAATTTTCAGTCAAGTTGGTTTGTATTCCGTTGCACGCAGAAAGAGCTCGCAGTGTCTTGAGATCTGGCAGTTGGTTTTTGCTGGGTTTGGGTCTTAATAGTTTTGACGATCGGAGTCCAAACAGGTGGTACTTCCAACCATGTTCACTATTTAAATTTGGGTGTTTATTGAATTCAATAGCCTCACGCATCACATTACAGTTATTTTGCCAGTATTTAAAATACAAGGGTATTTTCAGGATCGATCAACGGATTTTTTAGTATGAAAACACATGAATTCCGGAGATTCCCGTAAAAGCCCGGTATAAGTAATGTTACTAAAGGCATACTTAACTGAATCTGCTCTGCTAAAGATGTCTAATAAACATAGAAACTATCATATCAAGCAAGTCCTAATGTCACGTAGTTTCGACCGTAGGAAATATATAAGAAGTCCATTATATTGTTTTTAAAATCAATTGGATCCGAATCCCCAACTTTTATATAAGGTATCGTTCTAGTGAAATCGTATCGATCACCTTATATTTATGCAATCTTACTCATTTGTATTATACTCGGAAAAATTGCAGTGGGATTTCCAGGACACAAAGTATCATAGCATTTAAAAAAGAATTTTAGTTATCGTTTTAGTGAAAACTGTCGGAATAAACTAATTTATATGCACCCGAACAATTTCAAACCGCTCCCAGGATATTGCTATCGGTCGGTGATTTCTTTTTTCAATCTGGCCATTGTAAATAATTCCCAGAAAAATTTCCACTGGATTCCCAGGATAAAAAGTAGCGCAGATCTAAGAATTAGCAGTCGATCAGCGAAAACTGCTTCGAAATCGACCAAGTAGTTTTTACGTAAATTCCGAATAAACAGAAAAACCGAGAAAAATAAAATTGCATCGTGTTATCGTTAATATAGTCTATTCCAGTCCTTCTTTTTTTTTAAAAGCTTCCATTTACACACGCGGCATGTTTAGAATTTTATAATATGATAGAAGATAGGTGCATTAATTTAACTTACCTATCTCTTTCGGAAAATCTGTTTGTTTGCTTGCCCATTGTTTGAGTTCTTCTATTTGTTTTTTAGTTTCCACTGAATCTTTTTTGTCGCCCATAATTTCAAGTACCTGCAATGTGATTTATTTTTGTTAAATTAATAACAGTACAATAATCTCTATATATAGATGACGTTTTGCTCTGTATAAAATATAACCGCACATACCCAATCAAAATTGCATATATAAATTACATAACACATACGAGAGCTCACAATATACATGGATCTCTAATCGCTATACCCAAAATCGGCTTAAGTACATTTATTACTTGATAGCGTTTGGGTGAATAAACTGAGCGTAATCATTGTTCGCGTTTTCTTGCAACTCGTGCTAGATCATTCAATTTTGGTTACAATATCATTGATTAATTTTAATATTGTTACCAACAAAGCATTTGGAACTGAACAATTCTTAAGATATAAGATTTTTGAAGTAAAACTTCTATATAGAGGGGGTCTTACGGATTTTTGGCTCACGAAAAGATGTCACAGTCACGTGGTCACCGTCACTAATTCTTACATTTTTAAACTCTTGATATCTTTCGAATGGAATGTCCGAATTGAATAATTCAAAAAGTTATATAAAGGTATTGAAGCAGTCTTGAATATGAAGTAATTTATTTTGATAAGGATTAATACCAAGATACAAATAAAGAGCCTTTTCTAGCGGCGGCATTTTAATTAAAATTTAAAATAAAAGAACACTTATTGTGACATAACTATAATAGTTAGACATATGCTGTCGTGAAACTTCTATATAGAGGGGGTCTTACGGATTTTTGGCTCACGAAAAGATGTCACAGTCACGTGGTCACCGTCACTAATTCTTACATTTTTAAACTCGTGATATCTTTCGAATGGAATGTCCGAATTGAATAATTCAAAAAGTTATATAAAGGTATTGAAGCAGTCTTGAATATGAAGTAATTTATTTTGATAAGGATTAATACCAAGATACAAATAAAGAGCCTTTTCTAGCGGCGGCATTTTAATTAAAATTTAAAATAAAAGAACACTTATTGTGGCATAACTATAATAGTTAGACATATGCTGTCGCGACACTTTTTGTAGATAATGATGTGTTCTGCAAAGTCGTAGTACATTAATTCATTCTATCATCAATAGTTTTCGCAGTGCTCGCGATTTTAGGTATTTTTTACACCTTGGGTTACGTTATTGGAGTTTTAGTAAGGATCCGTAGTTTTTTTTTGTAAACATAATATAGCCTATGTCACCCGGGGATTGTGTAGCTTGCCAACAGTGAAAGAATTTTTCAAATCGGTTAAGTAGTTTTGGAGCCTCTTCAATGCAAACAAAGAATTTAATCTTTTCTCTTTATAATATTAGTATAGATATTCATATATATTTATTATAAAATTAATTAGATATTTGCATATTATAAAAAGCGCAAGATTTTGCGTTGGAATTTGTTTAATAAAATTGGGAGCTGAATTGCCCTAAAAAGCGCTATATCTAGCTCCTAAAGCGCTAAATTGGCAGCTCTGGTGAGCCAAGCGCCGGGGAAGTCTCGTAAACGAGAAAGCTAGCGAGAGAGCGAGCGAGGATATACCGCGTCCTCAGACTACCTCATCCCTCTAATACCTAAAATTGCGTTCTGCGCATCGGAAAGTGCGATGTTCCGAGCCGCTATTAATGGAGGCAAACTTAAGTTTGCATCGAACTATAGCTCTGCTCTCCACGTGACAAGGCATCACTGCCTCTATTTGTGGTATGTGTAAAAAAATATAAATAAATAAATAGAGTTTGTTGAGGAAACAAAAATAACAACAAGAAAACTTTGCCAAATGTTCAGTTTTTCGAAAGTCATAACAAAAGTGAACGACAACGAACGACAAAAGTGTTGACGTAAAAAATGGTCGGTGCGTGGGTAGCGTATTACATACACCATTAAAATGTACTTAACCTAACCAAATCATAATTTGCAGTAAACCTGCGAAAAATCGAAATGTGTGCTGGGACACATATTAGAAGTGAAACTTCAACGGACAAGTGGAAAAACGAATCGCAACGGACAAGTGGAAAAAAGAATAGCAACGGATAAGTGGCAAAACGAATCGCAACGGACAAGTGGAAAACGGATAAGTGGAAAAACGAACATTTTCCACTTGTCCGTTGCGATTCGTTTCCACTTGTACGTTGCGATTCGTTTTTCCACTTGTCCGTTGCGATTCGTTTTGCCACTTATCCGTTGCTATTCGTTTTTCCACTTGTCCGTTGCGATTCGTTTTTCCACTTGTCCGTTGAAGTTTTTTTAAATCTGGTTGCGGTCAATGATATACGGGGAGATTCACTCGTTGACATTTTTTTTTAAACAATTAAATCTATACTATCCAACAACTATTAACTATGTATTAAAATATTTGTGTAGTTAGTTAGTAGTTGTTTATCTTACTGTCGATACTCTGAAAATATCTGGACAAAATCTTACGTATAGACAAAACTTTTCAAAAAAGTTGTTCGACTAACATTTACATTACTTCTACTACTCTATACATATTTAAAAAAATGCCAGGAATGTCAATCGCCTATGAGCGATAAAGTTCTTTTTTTTACTGAAATGGACACAACAGACAGGCTGACGGTCCACCCGATCGAAATGAGTGAAAAAATCACATTGGAATTCGGTTTTTCTGGCTATTCTAAAGCATTCCCAGAAAAATTCCCGCGGGATTTCCAAGGGAAAACGTAGCGCAGATTTTAACTTTTAGTTGTCGATTAGCGAAATCCCCTTTGAAATCGGCTCCGTGGTTTTTACCCGATTCCCGAACCAACAGACAAGAAATCTAAAAAAATCTCCGTTTTTTATATAGTCTAGTCCAGTTGTTATTTTATAAATAGCTATTGAAGCTACAGACACAGCATGTTTAGAATTGTATAATATATAAAATAGGCATTAAACCATTTATTTCCTTTTACTTGTAGAATGCTATGATGTTTTATAGCCTGTACGCTCTTATCTATGAAGCTGCGACATTATGTAAGATAATAAAAAAGTGTCCCGATTTATTTGACTGACCTCTGTCCTATTATATAATTATTGTAAGTATAAACAATACTAAATCGCAACCTTGCTTTTTTATTTAATCACGAATACAAGTATCTTAACGTTGCATTTATGACTAACGATGACCTAGAATTAGCAAGATAACTACAGCGGATAACTATCACGTATTGTCTCGTACACTATCCAATGGCATGGTTATGACATGGCATGTCCACATTTCCTGCTACGCATGGCTTACACTTAATGATCTGAAATAATAAGCGACTTGTTTTCCGTGTCTAAAATATTATTACGAGGTGCAGGACTCGAATTAAAATGCCGTTAGAATTATTATAGAATTTATTAGAACTACACAAGCACGTACAACACAGGTACAAATATAACTGTACACAACCAGTCCAAACGTAATGCACGATTCAATTACACGCGCACAGTCCGTCACTAACGTCTTGTGCTTGTGGCTATCGCTAGACTATTTTTCCATTGGGGCATAGCTTTATACTGCACAAATACAATGTGTTTTTGTAAATGGATCCAGTTGGGATGATGTGAAGGTTCAGGCTCAGAATGCACTCAAAACAGTCATGGGATGGTTAAATAAATATTTACTCACGTTAAACATCGATAAAACTAAATTTGTAACGTTCTTTTTATAGGATTCTAGTAAACCCCCTGAAAACTTTATAATTAAAGCACATACTTGCCTGTCCTCAACCGAGAACTGTTCCTGCTTAAGCATATGTAGAGCGGACAAGGCAAAATACTTGGGTGTTATTATAGATGAAAATGTGAATTGGCACAAACAAATTAATAGTGTCTGCGCTCGCGTACGCAAGTTCATATTTGTTATGAAAAAGTTACGTAACTCAGCAGGAAACAAAATTTTAAATTTGACATATGATGCCTTGTGTAACTCCATAATAAGGTATTGTATACCTATTTGGGGAGGGTCACATAAAACACATATGTTTAAACTTGAAAGAGCCCAAAGAGCCGTTTTGAAAGTTATGACGTTCAAACCTTTCTTGTACCCTACAATTCAATTATATCGTGAATGTCAGGTTCTTAATATAAGACAGATATATATTTTATGCACTACCCTTAAAAAACACTGTGAAGTACTCTATCCCTTAACTGATTCCAATTCATTCCATAGAAGAAGAGAAAAACCATGTCCAACTTTATCATTTAGTCGCATATTGTTTACTTTTGCAAGTAAACAATATGCGACAATGAGCTCACATTTATACAACAAAATAGATCACCTCATCAACATAGTCTCGCTAAATAAATTCCAAATAAAGTACAAATTAAAACATTGGCTTCTAACTTTAGATTATAAAGATACAGAAGAATTCTTAAGGATTGGAGAGTAAACACATCATTCACTACACCACATACATACACACACACATGTACACGAACAAACATACACACTAACTAATAGACTAATTTTTGTTATTGTATAAGTAGACATTGCAGCAGAGAACACCTGTAGCTAGTAGCTCCTAAGATACAGTTAATACTACAGTCAGCGGCACGGAATATGGCCCAAACATAAACAGACCGATAACAGGCGATTTTTGTACCGCGTATGAGAATTTCGAGTGGCACTTTGTCAGAACCATTTTTTTGTTAATTTAAGAGGGTAAGCACTCAAAAATGTTCATTTGTTAATTTCTGTGACATTTAACGTTAGTTCGTTAGTGAAACGCACAAAAGACGGGTGAGTTAAAATTAGATATTCCAATAGTCGTGCATTTATTATTAATCTTTTATGTTTATTATTTTATTAATCGGTAGTAATTTACGCTTCCAGAATTGGAAAACAATGACCCTAACACCTGCTCAAGTTGCTCAAGCTGTGTTACTTCGATGTCAGGGGCGAACGCAGCGAGAAATTGCTGAAACTTTAAATGTACCGCGTACAACTCTCAGGTACGCCTTAACAAGGTACGACCAGACCGGTCTATACAAAAGGAGACCAGGTAGTGGCGGTATTAGGTGTACATCAGTGCGAGATGACCGATTTATCACTCTAGCAATTTTGCGAAATCGGTTCCTTACTGCGGTCGAAATTCGGCAGCGGCTACAAATTGCAAGAGGAATCAACGTAAGTGAGCGAACAGTAAGAAGAAGAATGGAGGAACGAAATCTGCGTGCTCGAAGACCAGCACGTGGTCCAGAATTGCTCCGACACCATCGCGTAGCTCGACTACGGTTCGCTCGCGAACACGCAAATTGGACTCACGAGCAGTGGAGTAAAGTTCTGTGGACTGACGAATGCCGAGTAGCCTTAAGAGCTGCAGACGGACGCGAACGTGTGTGGAGAAGGCATGGGAAGAGGTTTCTGCCAATCACTACCAGGCAAACCGTCAGTTTCCACGGTGGGTCCGTTATGGTATGGGGAGGTATCTGTTCAGACGCACGCACAGAGTTGGTAGTTGTTAAAGGTCGTCTAACATCAGTGCGATACATTGAAGAGATCCTCCAGGAACATGTTTTACCATTCGTGGGATTCATCGGCGGCGAAGACTTCATCCTCATGCAAGATAATGCCCGACCTCACATAGCACGTTGCGTCGATGATTACCTGTCGGAGTTGAGCAATAGAAAATTGGTGTGGCCAGCACGAAGTCCAGATATGAATCCCATAGAACATGTCTGGGATATGCTTAAAAGGCGAATTCGATCCAGTCCCAACCCTCCAGAGACCATCAGTCAATTGAAAACCGCCTTGGTGGCCGCCTGGGAAGAAATACCCCAGGTGGACATTAAAAACATTATCCATAGCATGTCTGATCGTATGCAGGCGGTTATCAGGGCCAGAGCTGGAAATACCCGTTATTAATTTTAAGTAACACAACCTAATTTTGTAAAAAAAAAAAAAACAGCTGTAATGACCTTTTTGTAATATTCACAAATTTTAACAAATTTAACTCGCTTTTTGTTAATCAAAAATATTTGCATTTAAGTTCCAAATAAAGATTTAATTTTTACCACAAAAAAAGAACCTTGTGTCGCGTTTAATTTTGATAATAATCCACATAACGCGCTTGGGCCACATTCCGTGCCGCTTAGTTTAGTTTTGGAGCTAGTAGAAGCACAAGCAATAATTTAGTTTCTAAGACTGCTAATCGTAATGTCTTCATATTGTATTTAAGATTGTAACTTAACTTATTTTTGAGGCAAATAAATCATTTTATTATTATTATTTCTTATTACAAATTTTTAAAACAAAGTAAACAAAAGATGTCCAAATGCCAAAAAAGTAATAAAATATGTTTCTACAGAAGCAGGTGTGAATTTGTCTTTTGTCGGCATTCAGGTCGCAACAATATGCATACATCATTATTTTCCCCCATTAATATTCATGCTTTGCATGGAGTCCAAAATGTCACTTGCTGTACCAAAATCAGCAAATCAGTGGGGCACATAGAATTTGCGGTATATTATGGCTATCCGCGGTGAAATTGCATGACCGCACGGAAGGTATGGTTCAGTTTATAGTTAAGAGCAGTTTTGTGGAATTAAACTTGCCATTGTAAGATAGGATAGCAGTGTTTAAACGTGGAGCCAAATGTCCACTGTAGAATATAAAATTATATCTTCATCCTTGAGTGAACAAGTGTCTATATTTTTAAGTTTTCGTATCCAAATGTTAAAATAAAGTACCTAATATCATTGTGTGTATGTCACAGCCAATTTGCTTATAGCCTACTAGCTGTGCCCGCGACGTCGTCCGCGTGGAGTTTGTTTTCAAAACCCCCCGATTTTGAAACATTCTTCATTAGTGCTCCGCTCCTATTGGTCTTAGCGTGATGATATATACCTATAGCCTTCCTCGATAAACGGGCTATCTATCACTGAAAGATTTTCTCAAACCAGATCACTAGTTCCTGGAATTAGCGCGTTTAATCAAACAAACAAACTCTTCAGCTTTATATATCAGTATAAGATAAGCGCTATATATGTAATGACATTTGCATGGGTTCTTTCTATATGCCGTTATTCAATGATGTAAAATGGGAATAAGAACCATACATGTGATTGAGAGATAAAGTAACGGCGAATAATATAAGCACATGAAGTATTATTACACAGGTTATAATGTATTTTGCTAATTTTGGCAATAAGAACTAAACTGTAATGTACTTTATAGACCTTGCTAATAGTCCGCTAAATGGACGAATAATATTCATCCGGTTAGCGGAAGATTAGGCACTTTATATTTTTTTAAATAAATTATTTTACTACATAATTAGAATATAATAAACAAGTCATATTTATCGTCATAATAGAATGCTGGCGGGTGAATTTCCCGAGCACATCATTGTCCGCAACCACAAATTTACTAAATTCCTATATCTTAACAATTTCTTCCATTCAAGTGCCTTATTGATAACAACAATGAGCAATTTATCAGTGATATTGTAGCAAAAAATCCATCACGAGTTTAACAAAAAAACGTGATTACAAACAATGATGCACTTAGAAGATTCACCATGGCCTACATGGCAACAATATATCTTTATTTAATATTGATTGTAAAATACTCTTATTGCAGAATGGTTTTGCAAATAATGTCAGGAATTTACATATATACTTGGTATCCAAAACTCTCAGCATCAACGAAATCGAAATTAGTTATGGAACGCTTACAAGGAAAAAATCTGCTTGTCTAACGAGTGACACTTTCAGCTAAAAATACAGTTATAAAATTAGCATATTGTGCATTGTGCGTCTATGTCTAGACTTTCATTTCTCATGTGACTTTAAACTTTCTAGATCAATATAAGCCCTATTTAGCATCTTATGTTTTGATTGCATTATTTAATTCAGTGGTGAGAATGTCATTAGTTTAATCTATTTAAAGAATTTGAATTTTTCTATATCAAAATTATAACCAACGACATTGCATAAGTTCAACTAAGTTAATTAGCATAGGAAAATACTAATAATTGTTACATATTCGCAGCAATTAATAATTTAATTGTTGAATTTGTCTTGACCAAAAAATTATGGTAGATTTTTTATAGTATTATAGATACAAAATTGACCATGTTCTCGCCGATGTTCAGCGGTGATATACTCTAATATCTCCACTCAACATCGACGAGAACACGGTCAAATGCGAACCTATATGCCTATACTACAGAGAGAGATTGCCTACCTAATAGGTTCGTAACTTATTTAGACGGGTCTTAAAGACTTGGGGAGTGCATGACAAAGGTGGACACGCAAAAAACACTTGGTTCGTACAGGTAATATTTAATATTTCTATTGTTTTATACTAATTATGTTAGCATTTATCTCACATGCTCTCTGATTTCCTTATATCATACCAGTTAAAAATGCAGACATTATATTATATTATATTATTCACAGTTCACAGTATGAATATAATTATACTCCAAAACCAGTAAGCGAAATCATGACGCGAGACGGGAAACAACTTAGTGAACGTTGAAATATTTTAATTAAACAGGTTTAAAAAGGACGGTTTACATATTGGAATGGACACGGGTTAACTAATATCATGGACATTTTCTATGGAAGTATTCACACTATACCGACTAACTATCAAGTTATAAGCGAACAAGGGTAACTATTATTACCTGAAACCATAGGGGGGAATGTTTTTCAATATATCCGTCTATAAATCGTCTGATGCAATCGTCTCATCCTGATATATATACATATATGAAGAAATTTTATATATTACATAGATATATGTAATATTAATATCTACAAAATATATAAATGAATTTAAATATCATATTCCAACGACA
This sequence comes from Dendrolimus pini, assembly GCA_949752895.1. NCBI lineage: Eukaryota > Metazoa > Arthropoda > Insecta > Lepidoptera > Lasiocampidae > Dendrolimus > Dendrolimus pini. The sequence goes on from OX457139.1 coordinate 8,472,323, forward strand.
GGTAGTATTTTTTGATCATAGTTTTAAATATCGCTAGCGATTTTGCTTGTCTGATTGTAACAACAGGAAGCGCGTTCCAGAGCTGTATAGACTTAACACTAAAAGAATTGTTATAAAAAGTTGAGTTATGCGCAGGAGTGTTCAATTTAAGTTTTGTAGAAGGGCGTAAATTATGAGAGCATGAAAGAAATTCAAAACTTTATTTAAGGTAATCAGGAGTACTAGGGACAAATAAAATACTATAGAGAAAAGCAAGGATGTCAGTATTCCGGCGAAATCGAATTGGCAACCACTTGAGTTTTTTTCGGAATTCAGAGACATGGTCATATTTGCGTAGTCCAAATATGAACCTTATGCAAAAATTTTGGAGGCGCTCAAGTTTATTAAGTTGTTCTTGGGTTAAATTTAGATAGCTGGCGTCAGCATAATCAAGAATAGGAAGTAATAAGGATTCTGCTAGCTTAATTTTGGTAAATACACATTCATTAATTGGTGCTGCGCTTCAATTGCTCTTAGCGTGATGGTATATAGCCTATAACCTTTCACGATAAATGGGCTATCTAATACAGAAAAAAATCAAATCAGACTAGTAGTTCCTGAGATTAGCGCGTTCAAGCAAACAAACAAAGAAACAAACTTATCAGCTTTATATATTAATATATATAATTCTATGTTCTATTTCACTTCTTACATCCCCCTGACTCGGTTTTTATCATTTTTTTTCATTGTACAGAAATTTGACCTACAATTTTATTATATGTATAGATAAGCCCGGTCATATTAAGCCTGATTTACATTTGCAAGACGTTAGTTAACTTGCAAAATTGGTGAATGGGCCTTATCATAGTTCGAACAAAAAATATCCAGTTACGTAATAAGATCCGCCCACCCAGTTAGACTATGGGACGCCCTGCCACATACGATCCCAGAAAGTTTCAATTAGATTTTCTGATTCATCAATCTAAAAATTATCCTTATTTGTATAGTATAGTTATATTGTACAACATTGTGAATAATAATTTTGATTGTATTGAGTTAGTGAATAAACTATGTTACGTCGTACCTAGAAGTGTCCATCAACGTGAGATCCAATCAAAGAAGCTGTTTGCATTGGGCAAATGTCGCACTAACTCAGGATTACGTTGTCCAGTACGTCGCATGATTGATATATATAATACTCTATTTATAAATATTGATATTTTTACATGTTCTCTTGCCAAATTTAAAAGGTCTATTTTGCTTGCATTAACTGACTTTGATAGTACACTCGAGCTAGAATAAATTTTTAATTTATTTTTATTATTCTAACTTTGCTACATCTCTTCTCATTAATGAATAATCTTTAACATTTTCTGTTTTTTTTTGTAATATGTTTGTGAATTAATTTTGTATTGTGTTTGTACCTCTTGTGTTTTTATTAATCTTGTAAATGTTTTCATGTGGACAACGTCGTTGGCTTCAGTATTATTATAACATTGTATTTTAACTTTATATTTTATTTCATATTTTATATTGTAGCTGTTTGTTGTTCCTTTAAATAAATAAATAAATAAAAAATTATCCTTATATGTTTACATTTTACACTAAATATGTCTGTATGTTTCTTGTTTGTAATTTATTTTTGTTAATCTGTTTGTTATTATATTGTTACGAGTTGCAGGACTCGAATTAAAATGCGGTTGGAAATATTATAGAGTTTATTACAACTATACAAACACGTATAACACAGGTACAAATATAACTGAACACAACCAGTCCAAACGTGTACGATTCAATAACCCGCGCCAAGTCCGTCACTAGAGAAAGAAAGAAAGAAAAAGATTTATTTAGAACTACAATAAACACCACTTAAACTATTTAAATTAAAACAAATAAGTAAATGTAGCCCTAAATTGGTCATAGCTCAGCAAAGTTGCCGGTTAAGATAAACAGCGCTGATCTTCCGCTAGGACCGTCTGTGACATACACGGACACGGGCAAATGAAAAAAAAATAGAGAGAAAAATACCATAAACAATACTAAATAATAAAAGACTAAATACACATTATTTAAAAAAAAAATGACAATGTTTTACATATTACTTATGAAATTAGATAGAGCGATAGAGAAGAACTAGACTAATAAATGATATAACATTTAACACACACTGACACGGGATAGATCAGGCACACCCTCCACATGCGCACCATCATATTGCACTTGTATCATGAATAAGATCGGCTTGGCACATTTGATGGTCATATAAAAACTTTTTCAGTTTGAGTCTAAATTCATGAATAGTTTTTATATTTTTTATAGGGGGTGGGATATTGTTCCAGCATTTGGAAGCTGCATACCTGAAACTACCCCTAAAAGCTGCTGTGCCATGTCGTAGCGTCACAAGCTGAGTAGCACATTGCCGCAGTGCAGCTGATCTTTGTGAACCGAACCAAGAAAGCTTTTCATACAAATACAGTGGAGATTGAAGCTTAACTACTCCGAAAAGTAGGCAAGCAAGATGAAGATTACGGCGATGCTTCATTTTTAACATGGAGCATCGGTTCATAAAAGGCGTCACATGATTTCTAAAAGGAATGTTAAAGCAAAACCGTGCACATGCGTTCTGTACTCGTTGGATAACTCTCTGTGTTCTGCTCAGTAGCCGAGGACCAAAAACTATATCGGAATAATTAAGCTGGGACAAGACTAGTGACTCAACTAGTTGGATTCTTAGACTCTCATTTAAATATGGTCGAATCTTATACAATATTTTAAGTTTATAAAAACAAGATCGGACTGATTTGGCTACATGACTTTCGAATCTGAGTTCACTGTCAACGTATAAACCTAAGTTTCGTGCTTCGTAAACTCGTTTAGTTGGCACTTCATCAAGCATGACTGTAACTGTTGGGTTAAGTTTTATTAAATTATTTTTACTCCCAAAAACGAGGTATTTGGTCTTGGACGGGTTTAGCACTAAATAGATTACCGAATGTACACAAGTCTTGCTCTGCTTATGGTTATCGCTCGATTACCTCGTCCATTAATCAAGGCATTGCTTTATACTGCACGGATACAATATGTCTGCTCGGCCGTGGGACCGAATTTCCTAGAATCACACCTGGCTAATGACTACCATAAAAGATTACAATATACAATGGGCTGTTTTTCTAAACAAAGTAAACAAAAGAAGTCCAAATGCCGAAAAAGTAATAACTTGTGTTTCTACAGGGCTGCAGGTGTGAATTTGCGTTTTTCGGCACCTCGGTCGTAACAATATATTACATAGTTAAATCATAAATATTTTAGTGAACACAAACCCTGCCTTTTGCATCTCCCCTTCTCGCTAAGCTCATAGGCTTGCTGGAAGACAACTCTTTAAGCTCGCTTTTGTACATCACCACTATTGTCTAATATTGAATGTAACTATTAGTGAAGAATAAAGAAAAATCTATGTACAGTTGCGGAACGAACATGTTCGTCACCCTAAAGTTGACTTTTGCTTGTAAGAGTACAAAAAACAATACTGCCAGCATTTTAATAAAATTTACGTTTGTAAAACGTGAAAAAAGAAAATTGCAACGTTGACAATGACAGACGCTGAGATTAACTATAAGAAACAAAGAACGTATAATCATTACGCTTAAGATAAATATTAAAACCAATAAAAAGGTTTAAACATGTCGAAACAATCTTCTTAGACAAGATAGCAAATCAAATAATTTTGAACTAAATAATTTTAAACTTTATTGCCAAATAGTTAAACATAATTTTCTGTGAAAGTCTGTTCTGTGACTTAGTTTGAAAGAGTAACATGTGCTCGCGGAACGTTAAATTAATCAATTTGAAAACTGGCGAACATTTTCATACCACTATTGTACAAACGATAATAAGAACTCATTCCCAAGTTAAATAATATGTAAATCAGGCTCAACAACGAGTTGTTATAGTGTACGACAGTAAACAAACAAGGCAAGGGAATAGGACGAGCAAATGTGAGTCATCCTTAAATGTAAAATAACTCACTAATAACACTTTGTGATAAAAAAAGGTATACAAACTAAAACGTAAAGATAAACACGACTTGGGAAATAGGAACAGAAAAAGCTCTTAATTAATTTAATTGCCTCAGATGAAAAGATCTGTTATGGAAATATTAAGGACAGTCTGAAACGTTTCGCTATCCAAGATGGAACTTTCAGCGGGCGAGTAAGGGGGGAAGTGCCTTTTTTTATAAAGAATAGGTTCGCGTTTGACCGACATTGCAACTTATGTCAGACGGAAATGCAGTCTAAGCTGGAGCACGCTTACCTAGAAGATACCTGTTCACGCGAGACTTAAAGACACCTAGATTGTATTCTTCAGGAAAAAGAGACGACGGTAAAAAGTTCCATTCTTCAGCGGTGCGTATGATGAATGTGGAAGCATAGCGTGCCTTAATCATTGAAAAAAAGAAAGAAAGAAAAATATTTATTCAGAACTACATACACACCAATACGTACTTATAAATAAGATAATACAATTAAAATGAAGTTCTGAATCGGTCCTAACTCAGCATGATGCTTGTTGGCTCACAAACAAAACGAAACAAACACAAAACAAAACAAAAACAAAATAATATGACGAGTACTATTGGACTTGCAACAAATATAAAACTAAACTATATCATTAATATATATTTAAAAAAAACTGATATAAAAACTAATGCTACGAAGTGAATCTATAAAGAAGAACATAATGTAATAAGGAACATAAAGCTTAAAAACTAAAAAAAACCTATAACAATATCAATTTTATATTTTGTCTGTCAGTCTGTTGGTTTGTGTCAAATATGCAGCATATAATAAATAGGAAATATCTAATCTGAGAATAATCATGGTTAAATAGGCAACAAGAGATGGAAACATTAAAGTAGATCAGGCAGATCCTGCACATGAAACCAACATCATTATATGGCACTAGTATCATGTACAAGATCTGCCTGACTCACTTGATGATCATATATATAAAAAAATAATTTTGCTCTAAACCAGTGTATATTTTGCAAGCTTTTAATAGGGGGTGGAATATTGTTCCAACATTTTGTCGCAGCATAGCGAAAACTACCCCTAAAAGCAACCGTCTTATGCCGTAACGTCGTAAGCTGCATAAAACATTGTCGCAATCCAGTCGATCTCTGAGAAGCAAACCACGAAAGTTTATTGTATAAGTATAATGGAGTTTTATACTTGATGACACCGAAAAGTAAGCAGGCTAGATGCAATTTACGACGGTGCTTCATTTTTAACATCGAACACTTATTTAAATATGGCGTCACATGATTCCTAAAGGGAATGTCAAAACAAAAGCGTGCACATGCGTTCTGAACTCGTTGGATTAATCTCTGTGTTCTGCTCAGCAGACGAGGACTAAAAACAATATCAGAATAATTAAGTTGCGAGAGAACCAATGACTCAACTAATTGAACTCTCATACTCTCATTCAAGTAAGGCCTAATTCTATACAATACTTTAAGTTTATAAAAACAAGTTTTTACTGTTTTGGCAACATGATTTTCAAATCTAAGCTCACTGTCGACAAAAAGTCCTAAGTTACGCGCTTCATATACTCTATCAATAGGAACTCCATTACGGTTAACTGTAACTGTAGGGTTGATATTTGTTAAATTAATTTTGCTACCAAAAACAAGATATTTGGTCTTCGAGGGGTTTAGTAGTAAGGAATTCTGTTGAGACCATAAAGCTATTCTTGATAAATCTTCATTCAATTTTGTAATAGCAGAATCAATCATCAGAATCATTGCAGCTATACGAAAATGGTCTTAGGAGACTATCCATAATTTTTCACACATTTTCTAAGAAATGTACAGTTAGCAAGGAAATGACCATTTAATACAAAATAATTTTTTGATGCCAATCGATTCTGTTTCTGATACTGATTAAAAACTTCTATGGGAACATACCAGGTTGGAGTACTAAAGTCAGAAATTGTAAAAAAAAAACCCGTACATTTTATATGAAATTTTACACATTATTTATGTCAATCGATCCTGCTTCTGATACTACTATTGGATCAACATCTATCGGAACAACCGTCGTTGGAGTACTAAAAGAGTCTGAAATCGCAAAAATGTTTTCCCATACATCTTTTAAGGAGTCCATCTTTTTGTTGTTTGAATAATGAAACCTGCATATCGTGATAAACGCTGTGTCAAACCCGGTAATCCGCTTTGGAGAAGTGTGGCGGGTATACTGTCCGTTCCCCCCAATTAATAAGGAGGGCCGAATCTAGAAGTAGGACGATATGGATTGTTATTATCATACGTATCAATACGGGGTTTTTGTTGAGAACTCAATCATATCCATTAATCATCTTGTTAATCAGTTTTATTTTGAAGTACTTCTTTTTTTAAATAAATAATATGATTCTTACAGTAAATCTCTGCTTCTTTCCTATTTATACCTGTCCCCAATCATCGGCTCAGTCAAATACATTTTAAAAGATCCTTGGACTCAGTATTTCAATTTTTCCTTCCATACTTTTCTATTATGGTATACATCCTCTATCACTACATTTCTTCATGCCATCGTGTGGAGGAAAAGTTGAAGTTTTGATATTATGTAAGATTTTTTTAATGAAAATTTCAGCCGTTAAGTATGATGATAAGTTAAAATGCGAATCGAGTCGTCGTAAGACCTCCGTTGATTGGCATCAGTAAGATATCTAAAGTTGGCTGCGTGATAAATCAATTTCATCGATTCCATGTCTGTGCTTTTTTACCATTTTATAATAAAGAATTATTAACGTAAGAATACGAATATTGTTATACTCATTTTTATACAAGAGCTGACTAAGCCATAAAATTGTATCGTAGAAATATTTATAAGCCAAATAACATACCAAATCCAATCGAAACACAATTAAGTACCTATAGTAAATATTTTACTTCACAAAACAATGTTTGTATTAATTAGTTTTTGGAACTTACTGGTTACGTCGCAATTAGGCTTGATACAGACTATGATGCTGTTCACGGTTCAATATCGTTCCGATCGAATCTCGCTGTGTCTACACTCGTCTGGAGTTGAAACAAAAGCGTGTACATATAGTCGTTAGATGCAAGTCATGATAGGAAAAAGGTTAAGGCCAGACCAGTTCGGCTGGATTCGGGGATCAATGCTTCCCCGGCCCCTATGGACGTGTTGCCGATCCCCACGGCCGAGGAAAAAAGTATGGGAAAAAAGAAGGCGCCGCCCACTCAGGTGTCCGGTCTAGAGGCCACAGCTAGGAAGGATTTACCCCGTAAATCCGGACAAATTGTGTCGGTTTCGGCGTCAGCCAGTACTGACACTAGTGATGTGCCCGCACAAACTGGTTGGGCACGAACTCCCCTCCAAGTGGCGCGTAGTCCACCGAGATGCGCGGTAAAAAGAGAAAGGGAAAAGGTGCGTCGGCAACGTCATCCCAGAAACAAGGAAGAAGAAGTTAAACAGCCGGTAGCTAAAAAGCCTCAGGCGGTCCAAAAGCCACCTGTGGTTTTCGACGTGCCAAAGACGGCAGCGGTCATAACAAGACTGCTGCCGAGGCAAAAAATCGTAGTGTTACCTATCGCGAGGCCTTCGCGAAAGCCTCGTCGGTGGTAAAAATCGTAGCCATGGGATTCCATGAGGCCCTCAAGATAAGACTAGACTTAGACTAGAGCCGCCCGCGACGCCCGGCTCATGGAGCTTCCTCCAGGGCCAGAGTACGAAAAGGCGGCTATGTTGGTGGTAAGCCTCCGGCGGCCCTTGAGGGCGGCTAGCTTATGTTCTACTTGGCACCGACTTCAAGATATTGTAGAAAGATTAAATATAAAATATTTATTTATTGCTTTTTAGTTTGAAGTCGGCTGTTTTTATTAAAAATATACTTTTTAGTTGCGCAATTACTAGAATAGCTTTAGAAATAATAAGTAGAAATTATAGTACTGGCACGCATGTACAAAGTTGCTATCTCACTCTTCGGTGTAGACGCTCGTTAACAAGGGTTGACCTCGATCAGTTCATCAGATCCTGACTTGTTGACCATGGCACCACCTCATAGGTATAGTATTCGTAAGTCTACTTACGAATAAAGAAAAAAATGTCCGTGTGTGTGCAGTTTCCTCGAAGTAGAATTGAAACTTCAGAGAATATACTGACAAATAATTTTTGTCCAACTTTTATTAATATAAATATAATTCCTTTAGCCTACATCCGTCAACATATTTAATTCAAGAACATTAGTCTAAATTTAGAGGTAAATAAAAAGCAGATATTCTACGTTTTAATTAAGAATAAGGAACATCTCGGTCGGTCGGTCGGTCCCAATATGGCGTCTATATAAGTGACAAAATTGGTCCCAATAAAGTGACATTTGACCTTGACTCGGTCTCATTCTAACGTGCATTCTGACTTTAATGCTCTGAAGCGGAAATTTATGACGTCATTCATTTGAACGATCGCCACGATAACATTTTTTTTGCAGATAAAGGTTTAATAAAGTTATAGGTACTATTTGAAATATAAATGTAGGTGTTCTGTATTGTAACCAAAACTTACACAAGTTATACATATTATAATATTTTTAAAACTTATGTATAAATCGGTAAAGATAGGTTAAAAGTTAAACAGCAGTTGCACTCCCTCTCACTTAGTGCACCTTACTAATATTCGCGGACTGCACTCCAATCTCGTTGCTGTCCACCACCATCTTGAAACAGAAAAACCCGCTCTTTTATTCCTTTCAGGGACGCAGATAGGGCCGCCGTCCTATGCCGCGTATCTGTCCTACACAGGGTTTACCTTAGAGCACAATTTCTAGCCACGTGCGGTCTTATATTTTTATTCTCGCGACGACATCTGCTATGGGCGTCTTTGCAATCTTGAACACTCCAAATTATCCATTATATGGGTTATGGTAGACAGTTGATGAAGCGAAAAGTGTTTGTCAGGATAGTAGCAGGTAGAAATCTATCGTTCCAAAGGTTCCAACAAATTTGAATGTCATAATTCATTATTGAGGGCATCTCGTGATAAGAGCGATCTCCATACTACCCCTAACTTGTCAACGGCCAGTGAAGTTATATCTCCGCATCTAGATTTAACTGTAGGACCCTCGCAAAAAGTTTTTGTCATTAAAAGATTATTTATTTGATCTATTTACTATAAGCTTACGTTAAGGCGCAGGGACCTAGGGCCCGCAAACTGATTGCCCTAATAATAAGTACAACATGACAGGTCAACGCACGGACAACCATGAGGATTTCATAAGGTTTGCTAATTTCTATAAAATGGCTACGGAACCGTAGAAATGGAATATTGAAAAATCACTGGCTAATATTCGCACTCAGGCGCGTTATTCAATTTCTTTGCGTATTATAATAATATGGTCAAGCCGGTTATGAGAGATAAACTAATTGAGAAGTTCGATGAGCAAAGAGAGACTATCTGCGTTATCAGTTCTGTCAATTGAAGCGGAAATAGCGGTTGGTGGTAACCTAAGACAGACAACCTTGAAATTACCCAATGAGCCTAAAGTCGAAAAAATCGTTTATTTTTTAACGGGACATGAAAGAAGCCTAGCAAAGCTGATGTCACCAACGTCTATATTTGGTTTAGCACCGCCACTGAAGGTTGGGGTATAGATATACGGTACCTTGATTTTAAGTATTTGGAAGGGTGGAGGGAGGCGGAAGAGGACACAGGGATGAATACTTTCCCCTTCTGGAATCCCTATGTCAAGAAAATATATAAGTTCTTGAGATATTAATGTTTTTGTTAATGTTACCTCACCTATGTGTTTCATTAATATTGCACTTATATCATAGGTCCAAAGTTGAAAAGTACAATCAAAATCCAATAGTCAGCATTAAAAGATTCAAAATAGTCCAAAAACACAAGAAATTTGTTGTTAAATGAAATAAAACACAACTAAGCAAATCACATAAATAGCAAAAACAAGAAATATGAAAATTATAGATAATCTTACGGCATTAGAAAATACATACAACCCTAAATTTTCAACCCTCTACGATCAACCCCTATTTTTTATTTGTTAATTATAAACTTTAATGCTGTCGGCATATCATTGAAGCTTTTCCGGGCAGGACGACGTCTGCCGGGACAGGGAGTATAGCGATGTGACGAGTTGGATTTTGTCTGACTCGAGTAACTCGAGGTATTATGGCCATTGACTCGAATCACGACTCGAGTTGACTTGACTCTGTGATTTCCGCCGCCGCCGAGTTCCGATCATAGCCGACCCGAACCCGAAATGGCCCGACGAACCGACGAATCCAAATATAACAAAGCGAGTTGAACGACGTACAGGAGTAACGGATTCATTTCATTCAATTCAATCCAAATCGGAGATGCTCGGTGCCGCCCGTCGCAACTCGTGACCCCTCCCCCGTGGGTTTTTTTTTTTGAGGCGAGGGAAAATGCTTTACCGATTTACGCACAATCTGGGCCGATGCTAGGGGAACGGCACGCGTCGGTCGGGGGCGATAAGCAAAGGGCAAGCAACCTCAATACCCACTAAAAACCCCCTCCTCCCTGTCGACCCTGCGCTTTTGTTTGTGATGGGAAGACTGAGATATAGAACATAGTTACGCAACAGTCTATCCAGCGCAATAAAGTGCCTGGAGTGTGCCCTGGGAGAACACACTCCACTTCGTATTGCGGGGGGCAGATGAATCCTTTGCTCTCCTAGCAAGCTAAAGGCCCCCCCGCGGTAAACGGAACCTAACTCAGGGTGGGAAGTAGTGCACGTACCTGCCTCTCCGGGTGCCAGCTGTAGGCCGGTGACCTCGAGAAGACGCATTAATGGCACGCGCTGCCGGACTCCTCTCCCTATCGCGTTCTGCGGCCTCCTTGAGTGACATTACTGCCTCACAAAAAGTAACCGCAGCCCCCCAGTTGTCGCTGCTCTGCAGCATGGCCTTGACCAAGCCGCAGAGCGAGTCGACCGGACCTACGTGCGTCTTAAGTTCGAAACGCTGCGGCGCCCATGCGGCGCACTCGACTAGCGTATGTAACGCCGTGTCGGGCGCGCCGCACTGGCGGCAGTCCGGAGAAGGCAAGCAGCCCACAATGCGATACAGATACTTATCGAAACATCCGTGTCCGGTAAGTATCTGCGTCATCCTGAAGGTCAGGGTGCCGCTGGTGCGGTTGACCCATTCCGTCAGCTGTGGCCTGATTGCGTCCACCGTCCAGCCGCCATAGGCCGCATCGTCTAGCTCTTGAGACCAGGCGGCTATCATGGAGACGGTTGCCCGTTTCCTGATCGCCTCGATTTCGACCTGACAGAAGGTCAGGACTCTAGCTAGGGCATCCTGTCGGGTACGACGCACCTCTGTCAGGACGTCCGCCTGGAGATGCCAGGGCGGATCGCCTGCCAGGAAGGTGGCCGCCGTCCGCGACACTGTGCGGTACCCCCGTAGATTCTCTGTCTACGCCGTAGATAGAGAATTCTCTTACTATATTGTGTAGTGATTCGAGTTACTAATAACTGAACTCGAGTTGACTCGTTTGTGGTTTGATTCGAGTAACTCGAGTCAAATAGCTCGACTCGGACATCGCTAAGGTAGTACTTATATATTTTTATAAGCCCCTCCACCCCTCCAAATACTTGAAATCAAAGTGCCGTATATCTATACCGCACCAAATAATTCTTGTATAAACCGTGCGCAAAAGGTTTGCCGATGACTACTTACTATTATTGTATATACTTGTGGGGTGTGGTTTACATATATGTCCCCGGAATCATAAGTAATGAGGGGGAAGGGGGGAGGGGGAGAGAGGAAAACGTACCCCTTCTGCAACTCCCATGTGCCGGAAATGTATAGTTCCTGAGTTATTAATGTTTTTGTCAATCTAACCTCACTTCTGTTTTTCACTAATATATAAAATAAATAGTGAATGGTTACCAGTCGGCTCGTGCGCTTTGGTCTACACAAAACCTAACCTAACCAACTGTTTAAAACTCCACATATTTAAATTTTCGGATACATACAGTCTCCTATTTCGATAAATCCCGTCAAAAAACGTAAAAAAACGTCTCGGCGACAAAATTACCAGATCATTGTTGTGAATTTCAAACTTCGATAATTAATTGAATATGTATTTTTTCCACTCAAAACCAATTTCAGTTGTTATAAATAAGTCTTAAATATATTCCTAAACACATTAACCATTAAAATCATCCAGGAAATCATCCGGGGACATATATGTAAACCCAACCCTACTTGTGTAAACTATATACAATATTACATTAAAATAATAAATTTATTGCAACAACTATTTATGTAACCGTTTTTGTCAACTCTACAGATCATCTACGCATGAGGCTATCGGCAAACCTTCTGTGCACGGGTAGTATAGGCACTAATGAAGCTAATCGGGAACATGTTATTTTTTAACGCATTTGATTAAGTCGCATTTGATCACAGTCGAAAACACTAACACTGATGGCGCAGGACCTAGAGTGGCTATGCAAAAAAACTTATAGGTTATTATCTGCTAGTAGGTATTTTATTTGTATAACTTACAAGTGTTTTTGTTCATGTCTTTCATTTAAAAAAATGTTTACCTACTTGTAAGACCAATACAATATTATTGTATTCATACTGTATCGTTGGTTTAACCTCTATATAAACAGAAACACCAGCTACTGTAGACAGCGTTATAGAATAAAGCTTCTAAAACACCTGATTCTAGTTACCTCAAATTTTATATGATAGATAACATTCTAAACCGTCAACAAAATCGTTTAAACCATTAACAAACGATAGCCACAAAACCTGATCAAACACTCATAAAATATATCATAAATCGTAATGTTCGATATCTAAGGACAACGAGGAATATAAATACTCACTGCGCAAGTCAAGTCGTTATTAACAAACTTTAGTAAGTGGAAAATACTTCACGAAAATATAATAAAACTGATTATAATTTATAGCGATTATTACACGTCATAAACGAGGCAAAGCGGTTGCCAGACTGTTTCATGCAGTGTTGCCAGATGACCATGTCAATTAACCCCCAAATTTTTGTCAAAAACCCCAAATATAAGCTTTTTGAGAAAAAAACCCCCAAAACAGTTTTTACTTATTTTAAAGGAGAAATAAAAAAGCAAAACTACCGTCGTAGCGAAAACGTCACTAATGACGTCATCATTTTCGCTCACGGGGGGGGGGGGGGGGGGTGGTAACAACGACCCGTGTCAATAGGTGGGTTAAATAACCGTTCCACTTGAGTTTACGATTGTGACGCCAGCAAATAAGTGGAACGGGAAAAACCGCGGTTGTGAACGTAGTCGTTGTGAGTCTAACGGAAAGTAGCCTATAAGATACGACGCATACGAGTAGAGACGGCATAATAAATAAAATTAATGATGTAAATGAACGAACGAATGAATTGAATTATTAAAATGAATTCAATTGAAGTATGATTTACTAGTAGAGTATAATTCTAAGATAAAGTAATAATACCGTATTATAACTTAGATATAATAATAGTAGTGATGATAATTGTGTTTGTAGATTAATTATTAATACTTAAAATATCGCCAAAAATTTCTGACAACAAAATATTTCCCCCCGAATTTCCCCCCAAAGAATCTTTACCCCCAAATCTCCCCCCCGACGTCAAAAAACCCCCCGAATTTGCAGGGAATCCCCCCCATCTGGCAACACTGGTTTCATGTTTGTAAATTGCACTATTGCCAGATGACCATGTCAATTAATCCCCATTTTTTTTTCAAAATCCCAACAATAAGCTTTTTGAGAAAAAGAGCCCCAAAATAGTTTTTACTTATTTTAAAGGAGAAATAAAAATGCAAAATCACCGTCGTAGCGAAAACGTCACTAATGACGTTATCATTTTCGCTCACGGGGCGCTCACAACGACCTGTGTCAATAGGTGGGTTAAATAACCGTACCACTTGAGTTTACGATCGTGACGCCAGCAAATAAGTGGAACGGGAAAAACCGCGGTTGTGAACGTGGTCGTTGTGAGTCTCTAACGGAAAGTAGCCTATGAGATACGACGCATACGAGTATAGTCTGGCTATCGAAAGTTGAACCTGGAATTATTTGCAAACTTTTTACATGGCAACTCTAATACGAATGTCAACGTCAATTTTGACAAACAAGATGGCGGTTTTCGTTTGGTTGTGAGTGGATTTGCCTGTGTTGATACTTTGGTGGAGTCCCATCTTCCGGACACAGCCTTGACAGCCAACTCTAATACGAATGTCAACGTCTATTTAATTTGATTGCGAGTGGATTTGTGTGGGTTATTGTGATTTTATTTCACGTTAAAACTGAATAAATCTGTTAAAAGTGGAGTACGGAAGATGTTGTTTTGCATGATGAACAAGTTCAATGAAAAAATACAGCAAAATGATGCCCTATTCAAAGAAAAACAAGAATGTTTACGTGTGGTGTTGAATTTCTTAGGTTAGTACGACATAATTTTTTGATACATTGTTCGAGTAGTCGAATAAGTTATATCTGTTAATTTTTTATATCCTATCGCAATGATATTATAAATGTGAAAGTTTGTTAATCTGTCTGTCTTAGTTTGTTACTTCTTCACGCAAAAACTACTGGACCAATTGCAATGAAGCTTGGTACATGTAGATAGCCGAGGACCTAGACTAACATTTTTATCTCGATATTCCCACGGTATAGGGACTTACGCGAGTAAAACTCGCGGGGCACAGCTAATTTGTCTATTTTGTTCATATTAGGTTATTCTAGTTTATGTCTAACACCTAATAACAAGGCAGCATCCTATAAAGTATGACTAATTATGGTCATTTATCCATCACTCAACGTCTTCACACACAGCACTCCTATCTTTTCTTTATTAATGAATTTGATGTTGTGTTGTACATTTGACAACAATATATTTTCTTTAACAGGAAATCTGGAGGAAGTAGTAGGTGTTGATGAAATAGTGGGAACTATCAAAAAACTTTCTGATTTAGAACAGAAAAATGTGATAAGAACCCAAACTCAATGCTTGGAAGAAATAGCTTCAATGACTGGTAAGTTTTTACTAAGTACAGTTATTTTATATAGATGCAGTAATATACCTTTGATTTTCTATCAAACATTAACAATTAGTTCATATAAATATTTTGTTTTATTATTCTTTGCAGAAGTGAGTGTTAGTACACTAAAAAGAATAAAAAATCAAGGTGCAGCAAATGAAGGTATCTGGAATACTCCAGGGAAGAAACGCCCACATAAACCTACAGTGTCTAATCTAGATAGTTTTGACATTGATGCTATTCGTAATAAAATCAATGAATTTTATATTGTAAAAAAACAAGTTCCCACACTGAGGCACTGTTGGTGGAATTAAAAGAAAGCATTAATTTTAAAGGATGCCGAGAAACTCTTCGCCGCTTATTATTAGCCAATGGTTATGAGTTTAAGAAAAATATAGATGAGCGTTCTGTATTAATAGAACGGTATGACATATCTGCTTGGAGACATAGATTTTTAAGAACGATAGCTAAAAAACGTTCAGAAAGAAAGCCAATAATTTATTTGGACGAAACCTATGTCCATAGAAACTACAAGGCTAAGAAATCTTGGCTAAGTGCATCGACTAGTGGTGCTATTGAAAATATTTCAACTGGAAAAAGGTACATAATAGTACATGCTGGATCTGAAAAAGGTCCTGTACCTAACTCCTTATTAGTCTTTAGCACTAAATCAAAAAATGCAGACTATCACCATGATATGAATGCAGAAAATTTTAATAAATGGCTAAAAGAAAAACTTATACCAAATTTGGAAGAACCAAGTTTGATTGTAATGGATAATGCCAGTTATAATTCAGTCATCATAAATAAAGCTCCGAACACACAGTCCCGTAAAAATGACATAAGAGAGTGGCTCAGTGTTAACGGAATTCCATATGAGGACGACCACACTAAAGCAGAGCTATTGTGCATTGTAAAACGGAACACACCTGATCCAATTTATGAAGCTGACGAAATTTTAAAACAGCATGGTCATGAGGTATTAAGGCTTCCCCCCTATCATTGTGACTTAAATGCGATCGAGCTTGTGTGGAGTTTGGCAAAACGTAATGTTGCTAGTAAAAATATTGCAGTTACTACAGCAGAGTTAGAAAACATTATTAAAGAATCATTTGAAAATGTAACATCAGAGAATTGGAAGAAAATTACTGACCATGTCATACATGTTGAAAATAAATATAAAGAACGTGACAAAATAACAGAAGAAAATCTAGAAAGTTTTATTATCAATGTTGGAGACAGTGATACTAGTGAGTCCAGTGATGAATCTTTTCATATGGAACTGTTGGAATCTGATTTTGATTACAGTGAATAAAACTAAGTTTTTACCTAATATTGCAGTTTATTTTTCAAAAAAATGTAATGACTACTGATTTCCTGCTACCTACCAGAATAAAAAATAGACAGTCTATATTCTATTATAGGTCATTCGAGATATAAGGATTAGTAATAAGTAATAACAAGTATTCCAAATTTCATTAAAATCAGTTCAGTACTTTAGGTGTGAATGAGTAACAAACACATTTAACATACAAACTTTCGTTATTTAATTATTATTATTATTAATTAATTTATAATATTATTATTAGAAACAGTACTGATGTATTAATTGTCACACATAAAATAAGATGTAAAATTAAGTAAATACCAAAACGGGTTAATCCAAATTTTTCATAGTAATGTTGATGTTGCCATACATATGTTATTTAAATTTTGCCGCCCTTTTTCAGGGTCAACTTTCGTTGGCCAGACTATAGAGACGCCATAATAAATAAATAACGTAAATGAACGAACGAATGAATTGAATTATTAAAAAGAACTATTGAATTGAAGTATGATTCACTAGTAGAGTATAATTAAATAAGATAAAGTAATAGTACCGTATTATGACTTAGATATAATAATTGTAGTGATGAGAATTGTGTTTGTAGTTGAATAATTGATACTTAAAATATCTCCAAAATTTCTCACAACAAAATATTTCCCCCCGAATGTCCCCACAAAGAATCTTTACCCCCGAATCTCCCTCCCCCCCCCCCCCGACGTCAAAAATATCCCGAATTTGCAGTGAATCCCCCATCTGGCAACAGTGGTACATTGTAATGGCGGCTCCAGATTAGTGCCGTGAAGCTCTGTGAACATGATGATGTGAACGTGAATGTGGAAAGTATTCGCGGGATTCTCGCGCGTTCGCGCCTGTTCCCCGATCGGAGTCGGTATGTTGCCCCGTGACAAAGGGTTCGCGCGTCGTTCGCGCGGTGTTCACGCGGTCACATCCATATTCACGGTGCCGTGCCAGTTCTAGCGATGGGCGTTTTCGTTAAATTTTGTCATCCGATGCGCATCGTTAATTGTAAACCGCATCCGATGCCGGCATCGTTATTTCTGGCATCGATACGATTTGCCAAAATTAGTTGCCGTCTAAAGTATCTGCAACTCTGCGTATAACATTGGATGCCTGTTGTCTAGTAGTTACGTAAATTATTTAATTACGATATTCAACATTACGACTTCTACTGGTATATTGTTTTAAAAGTGTAGAGTACTGTAGAAGTGTAGAGGTTAAAAATAAACATAAGTTAATTAATATTAGTCTTTATTTTTAACAAAATTAGAGTTTAAATTAACAAAAACCAATTTTTCTAATTTGGAACTTGTAAGACTAGTTCTTCGTTCATTCAAAATATACCCGGTTTTGGAGAATATCTGTTCGCATGGCACAGAAATTATGATAATATTGCACCTCGAACGGTATATTTCTGCCAACGTCGGGTATATTTTGGAATGACGAAGCCACCATTCAGTGGGATTGTTAAAAAATACATGAGATACTTTAAAAAATAAGTACCTATATTATTATAAAATTTTCTAACAGTTACGCACGCTCCTAGTATTGTATTACGTTGATTGTTTGCCTCGCACAACCACCGATCGTACCGAGAGCACCCGAGAGTGAGCGAGCGAGCGATACGTCGAGTCTTCGGCTTGTCATCGCCGCGTTTTCCGTGGCGTGGTCAACTGGTGCCTCTCGCTCGCACGCATTCGGTGAAGTTCGCATCGGGTATTGCAGGCATCCGTTTTTCAATATATCGGCATCGGATGCCGGCATCGTCTACTGGCATCGTTGCTCAAAAACGTTTTTACAAAAACGACCATCTCTAGCCAGTTCTCTCCTGACTACTGATGCGTGCGGACACGTGCAGTTGTTATAAATATGGCATCGCAGCAGCGTAACATTTGGGACAATGAAACAGAAATGCATTTTTTAGAGCAACATCACTCTGAAAATGTACTGTGGGATACATAGATAGATAGATTTATTTTTTAGGTATAAATAGCTATATGTTGCCACAGCAAACAAAGTAATTGCAGCAGCAGCTTCCACATCTATTTCATGGCAGGTATATGTGTGACTCGTGAATGTAGACGGGTACGACTTGCACGACGTATGCCGTGAATTTACGGCGTGAATTCACGCCGTTAATACACGGCACTAATGTGGAGCCGCCATAACTGTTCACGTCTCACGAATACCATCACGACACGAGCGCAGAGTGCGCGCCGATGTTCATATTATCTATGCTGATGTCGTTCTAGTCCCACTCGCATACGATGTTGCTATTAAAATATAGTCTGCTATACTTTTACACCTAAAACCTGAGAAATTAGAATTATTGAATACAATACAAGCTCTCGTTAGAGGGTATAATTAATGTTCTGTCAATACAAGTCATTTTCTAAATAAGACACTAATCATAAAACATAACCGACTACTGAGCTGAAATAGGCAACAAATTCTCAAAACAATCGATGAAATTGCATTTTATTCTTTAGTAATAAACGTTAAGCATTAGTATATATATATAAGTTAAGTAGTAACATAAAATTTAATTACATACCATTTCGAAAGTAGGTTTTTGGTTTATTTCTAAAATTTGAACTTCCCGCATATTTTATAAATGACTTTGTCAGTAATATTAACCAATAGGAACCAACTGTAAATTTCTATGACGTTCAATTGGTGTTTTGAGTGACTTAAGCACAATGACCCCGAAAGTTTATACATAATGTTGCCAATTTATATATAGTTTTTCAAAATGAAACTATAATACGATAATAAAATTAATTATTTTCTTTCTAATATAAATTGTTTAATACTATTTTAATTAAGAATAGATTTAACTAATGTTATAATCGCAATAGTTAACAAAAAAAGAAATGGAAACCTGTGAAAAAATGTGATGTGATGAAAAACAAATATTAGTAGTGTTTATTTTATGTTAAATATTTGAACAACCCACCCCATATGTTTTAAGTTTTGAAATTTTTGACAATTAAATATCACAATACTTAAAATATTGAAGAAATAGAATTTAATACATTTTTTTTATTTGGCAATACCATGCGCTGCAAGTTTGCGCATGCGCCGAATGGCGAATCAGTGACTATTCTTTGAGTTAATATTTTTTAGGAAATTGTATCTTTAGTCGGTAATTTAATTAGGCAAACGTGTAATTTATTCAGTAGTTTAAATCAGATATTTTAGTAATATAACTAACATAATACATTTTAGAAGTGTTAAAAGTGTAACATTGGTGGCCATTACAAAACCTAAACTTTTTTATCAGGACAAATGTCCATTTGATGTTTCGGCGACGTTGTGACTAATCTTATGGCAAGCAAACTCAAAATCGTGTACCTTGTAATATTTTATTTGCATATATGAAGTCAATTAGAGTGCTGTGATTACCATTCTTTGAAGTCCTTGTTATAAATTGTTAAATGATTCTTGCCGACTGATAATTATTGGGGTTGACTTCTCACAAGGAACTGTCAAATATTACATTTTTCCGATGTATTTGTTTCCTATATCAATAAATAATAACTAACTTCATTGGTTTAACATTAGTGGGAAGAAGATAGGTCGATTGTGCATTACGTTTGCGATAATATAATTAAAACTGAACACCCACCACATCGCTTGTTGTCACTCTTCAATGAACACAACATTGGCACAGCTATCCTGCCCCCTTTCCGATTAAAAACCCACAAAACAGATTATTTATCACCCGTAAGTGGATTGAGGATTACTGAAGCCATTAATTAAAGTCAAGTGTCGCCGAAACATTACAAAATCACATTGAAATTGTGTTGCAGTGTAACAAAAATGATTTTAAGATAAATTTGTTATTAGTGCAGTGATTAATAGCTCCAAAGACCAAAAAAATAGCAATATTAAAAAGTGATTATAATTGGATTGTGGCATGGCAATGCCTCGCTGGTTGACTTCGTGGATGCTTTGGTGACATGGGCTGCATTGCTGCGGCCCTTACAAACGCTGGGCTCAGGGAGTGAAAAGGAGTGCTGGCTTAGTGCCTGCACAACGCTTCTCATATTATGAATAAGCGTGAGGGCAACAAGGACAAAGAACGTCAAAGTGACGATAAAAGAACATCCACGTAAGGATCTTTCTCATTCTTTATAGATTTAAAAATGATATCTAATATATTAAGTGTATGAGTGAATGATTTACTTCAAGTACAGTTACACAGTTGTATGTTGCTCAAATAATGAATCTATGCCTCTATTTTCCAAATATGAATTGATATGTCTAATGAAGTATTTTGCTAAAGGAATCTTTATGCTCCACTTCATAAATGCCTATTAAAGACAGTGTTTATATTTTAAACTTAGTTACGTTAAATTTGTACTTCCTGGAAGTATTATACAAAATTGTAATAATGATGAAACTGTTGCAAGTACAAAGAGCTTAACATTTAAATATCATTTTAGGTTATGATAGACCATACAGTTTTATGTGCGATCCTTGGGCATAGTTTCTGATCTCATTTAAAAAATCAATATATGGAAACACTATACTTTCATTTATGCCTAGTTTCTATATTCACGTATTTGCTTTACTATGGTTAACATTTAACATAACATCTCTATGCAAGTAGAATCATATTTTTATCACTGAAAAGGTAAGAAAACAATAGTTTAATTTACAACCCAGCATTATGTTATTTACAATTATTATAAATATACACATATCATAACTATTTGTTCTAACCTTGAAACATCATAATTTTTTAATTAAACTAATGATTAGAAATATTGCCTGTTGTTAATTATTTTAATTGTACTTAAATACATTAAACACCACCTTTGAAATTTGCTTGCTTTGGCCTTAGAGGCCAATGTTACCTATAGGATCCAATTATAAATCTAATCCACTTCAGGACCCATACAAACACACACAACAAATTTTCAACAATATTGATCCAGCAGTTAGGAGGCATATCCAGATCTCAAATATGTACACATTTTCATGAATTCAAATAATATAGTCCCTTTAGAGTAGTGTTTTTCAATCTGTGTGGTCACGACCCCTAGGGGGGACGCAGAGCCTTGCTCGGGGGGTCGCCAGCAAAAGGGATAAGGCAATTTAAATTTCTACCTCGTACTTAGGTACTTTCTAAGCTCAGAAGTTTTTGCAGAGTATAACGCCCTTATAATGAATATGAGTAACAGAGAAATAACATAAACAATGTCTTTTAATTACTAACTTTTTGTCAGTCTATGTATGACCCAAGGGGGTCACCAAATTTTTCAACCTGTAAAGGGGTCCATATTCAAATAGATTGAAAAGCACTGCTTTAGAGAGACGCAGCACATTGGTAGCAAGCACTTTTAATGTTATAAATGTCCATAGGCAACGGAACTGCTTTCCATCAGGTGGGCTATTTGCCAGTCTACTGAACTCATGCAATAAAAAAATAGAGTGAAAGTTTTCATATTTATCACAAAAACTTGCAAGAGTTTAAACTTAGAATATAATGGTATTAATTTTACTTAGGCAATCTATTTAACACCTAGTAATTTAATAAATACACTTTAATCTATCACTTACTTGCAAGCTCATCAATTTTCTTGATCAAATTTTTTCTCATATATGTCTGTCTGCTAGGTTGAGGACATTGTCATGCAATTAGTTTTACTTTTCTTCACAAAATAATGAGATTTAATATTTGGGTATTACTATTTAAAATCTACAATTTCCCATAAATTGTTGGTGTATTTGTTGTTAATATCTATCTAATACTCAAGTTAAAAATTCTTATTTTATCTTTTATTTTATTTTATCTTATCCATTAAAGAAATTTTAAATGGGTAAACTATACAGTTAGGTGTATATGTATATGTATCTTTATTTTAGTAGACTTTATGCAAGTGAGTATATTTTGAATTGACAAACCATTGCAGAAAACGAAAACGTAAGGTCATTCAACTATTTTATCTCAATGTCAGGTATTTCAACATGATTATCTATTTTTACATTGAAATTTTCCTTTTTTTATTGTTGAAAAACAAATATTTATAATTTTTAGCATAAAATACAGTACCTACTTTTATACATAAAAATCTAATTTTTACATAATACTTTTAGGAAATTTGGGTGAAAAATATTATACATTTATTTTTTATTTTATTTGTTTAGTTAATTAATTTTCCATGTGTATTTATTACAACTACTTTTTGCTTTGGCCAGCAAAGATCTATTATTTTTAAAATAATCATAACAATTGTGATCAAAAATTGCACCAATTGAATTAATGTTGAAAATATAATACATCTCACACTGTATTATTTCTCTATAATTTATAGTACAATTTGCTAAAATATAGTACAGTATTATATATTATAGTACAGTTGGTAAACCTACTTGTATAGTATCAGACACTAGATAAAATATAAAAATTTTAGGTACTGTCTATATCGAATGAGTTCAGGAATCAATAATATTCATTTTGTGTACTGTCTACTGCTTATCAATGTTTAAGGTAAATTTTAGTAATGTTATTGAATATTTTGTTAAAAATGAGCCCCTTCAATTTATCATTTGATAATCTTTCCATTGATACTTATAACCTACAAGATGGGTTTGTGTAACAAATTTTGTTACAAAATCAACTGATTTGCTGCCTATCTAGGCTAATTGACATAACATAAAGGAAAAGTAATCCATCAATAACCTTGTCCTTCGAATATGAAAAGGAGTGCAGAGAACGAATTTTAATAGTTTAACTGCACACTCTTATATGTATTTAATAATTTCTATATGTTGATGATATAGGCAATGAAACCTCTTATTGACAAGCTAGTCATTTCCAATCACCTCTTTGTTTTTCGATCTTCAAAATTACTAATATAATATGCACATAAAAACATAGTATATAAAAACTGGTTAAGTTGTGCAAATCCTTCTAATTCTTGTACCGGGAATGGAACCCACTTCATTAGAATGATATGATAAACACTAAGTGCCTTAGCCATAAAACCTATGCCAAATGTAACTATCTATAATTTCTTAAAGACTAGTTAAGTACATAATAGCTTTTATGTAATATAGAATATTCAACAACAAAAGAAAGTATGCCAATGAGTTATCAATTTATTCTGCTAGCCTTTGAAAGTTTAAATCTGTATTCCCAAAAGATGACTACTATGGTTTGATAACCTAAAAAATTTCTTAGCACATCTATTTGGGGGCCTTGAAAAGAATAAACATATCTCACAAATAATATCCTGTTTGAGGTTTAATGCCTGTTATATAATTATGTCTTAATCATTCTATTATTCTAGCAAGTTACATTATGATCAATTAAATTGTCAATAAGGTTGACATGATCCTTTTTATAAAAGCTTTTAGTAAGTGGAACAACAAAGAAAATATGTATGTTACAAAATATCACTTACCAAAAAGATCCAATCTATATATATATATATATCTTAATATATATAAATCTCCTGTCACAATGTTTGTCTGCGATGGACTCCTAAACTACTCAACCGATTGTAATCAAATTTGCACACCGTGTGCAGATTGATCCAACTTAAAAGATAGGATAGTTTTTATACGGTTGGAACCGGTAGGTGGCGCTGAGATCGGGTTCTAGAATCCTCTTAACAACGGGGAGCGATTTTGTTTCTTGTGTATTTGAGTGGGTGTCCCCGGATGGTTTAAATCCGCAATTGGAACCGGTAGGTGGCGCTGGGATCGGGTTCTAGAATCCTCCTAATCACCGGGAGCGATTTTGGTGATTTTGTTTTGTGTATTTGAGTGGGTCCCCGGATGGTTTAAATCCACAATTGGAACCGGTAGGTGGCGCTGGGATCGGGTTTTAGATTTTTATTTTTTCAAAGCAGGACAACGTCTGCTGGGGCCGCTAGTATATATATATAAATCAATTGCTGTTCGTTAGTCTCACTAAAACTCGAGAATGGCTGGACTGATTTTACTAATTTTGGTTTTGAATTATTTCTGGAAGTCTAGGACTGGTTTAAAAGGTGAGTAAATTTATTAATTTTTGTAAATTTATAAAAACAATTCTGAGGCAGTATGAAGTTTGCCGAGTCAGCTATTCTCTAATAAAAAGCCTAACATAAAAACCAGACTAAGGCATTCTTTGCATCATCTTTACATAGAAAGTATAACCAATTAAGATGGCCTCTGCAGGTTGCTGTAGAATTTGGTCAGGATATTTGTCTGTCTGATTCTTGATAACATAGAAGTACCAGATTGTATTCCCTGTTCAGTAAATTTTATAGACAATTGTGTCATTCATTATGTAGGTACTCTGGCTGTTACTGGAATTTGTCCAAAAGTTGTCACTTGTGTACCAAAACATGAGACTTGGGTATTCCCAATATCCTATGTCAAAGTCAATGTTCAATCTACATAACATGTAATGTAAAAGGGAGTTTTTGGATGTTTGTATTTTCCAACAAAAGATTTTTCTTTGTTGTAAAACATGATAATGTCATAGACAAATATTCTATTGTATAATTCAAATTTAAACTGATTTACTTCAATAAAAGATGTCAAAGGAAAAGCAGAATTCTTTCTTTAAAAGTTTTTTCCAACATTCTTCCTTTATATATATGTACCTATCCTAGACATATGATACCAGGTACAGACTGGGAAGGAGCTTTTTGTATAGGGAAATTAATTTTATAAGGCCAAGACAATATATTTTTTAACATAAAATCCAACTCAATATGCAAGGGTTCCAAAGTAAGGGACAAGAGGAAAGTACTTTTATTATTTTAAATATAATTTTTTCAATTGATAGGTACTTTATTTCTCGTCAAAATCTTTAAAAAGTTACTTGCCTATTTGGTAATCAAATCAACCAAATAATATTCTATTTTTAATCTAGTTTTGTGAAGTGTACCAAAAGAATCAGTCATAAGTATTAGTTATAATAATAATAATAATAGTTATAATAAAAAAAGGCCCTGCCTCCATGCTTGCCTTAGCCAACCAGCATTGAGTGGAGATTAGAGCGAAGACTCATGCTCCAGAGGTGTAAGTGATAAATAATTTACAGCCCACCTCTCCACACCCCTTAACCATGCACCAATGTTGCCCCTCTCCCATCTTTTATGGCTTTTTTGCAGCCCATGCAGGAAGTGACGAGTCCCCATCTGCCTATTTTATCTATGTTCCCTGAGCATTCTGACAGGTAGACACCATAGTCCCAGATTCCTAGTTCCATAAACAGTTCATCCCAATATCCCTTTTGTACTCCTTTCGTGCACTAGCCAGGTGCATTCCTTGGGTCCTTGGGTGCATTTTTATATGATGGATATGTCATACCACATTTAGATTCAACTTGTCAAGGGGCCTCTATGAGTTGGCCTTCCCATGGACCCAGGCAAGCTCTCCAAAAGTCCGAGCCATTTTTATGGCCTGTGGTCTTATAATGTCAGCCCATAAAAGTCCCACTGTTGGGCTCGTGCCTCCTATTATAGGGGGGAACGGACAGTATACCCGCCACGGTAATTGTAACAATCTGTGGTCTTAGAGAATTTTAATTAAAGAATTAACTTAAAGGAACATGGTGATTTTTTTACAAATCATTGAATGTTATTCTTCACTGTATGTATGTATGTATGTATTAGTTATAAGAGCATTCAAATAGATCAGAAAACATAAGAAGTGCATGCTTTGTGGTCTAGACTTGAACTCATATCATTAGACAGGATATGTGTCTGCCAAGCTACATGGCTTAATTTTATTTATCCTTAAGTCAATGAAGTTGTGAAAATGTTACAAAAGGAATACAACATTAAATAACCACATTAATCAATTACTTTTAATGAGTTACTTAACATTTTTCCTAATTACCTCACATTTGTAGTTATATTAAAAATACTTAGTTCTTTAGTATTGTGACATTTAATTAGTTAGTTTATGTACTGTATTAGATTTCATCTTTTTATTATATACTAGATTAAAATGAAAAATTATGCAACTGTACGGTACTGGTACGGAAACCAATTAAAAATCTCTTGCATTGTTTAGGCAGAGTTAGTGGATATACAGTCAGACATGGAAAGTGACTTTGTTTTATACTATGTAAAGATTAAAAGTTAAGAGGTAGAAAAATCTGAGGACTTCAAAGTAGTGTAGTAGATAATAGTCAAGCAAAATTGGTTTAAAGGAGACCCATTAAGGAGTTTTGTATGTATGTATAATTTATAAAAAAATTGACATGGTTTCACTTGAATTAAATCCATTCTAATGTAAATTTGGAAGTGAGTTTGTGTATCTCATCTTGGCGAGTTTGGATATTAACCAATCTTCATAAAAGTTAATAATAGTTCTAAGTTTTTTTTTGTACTCTTTATCTGCAATCAGTCTTCATAACTACAAGCAAATGTGTTAAGTGCATAAAATGTCGGTGCGAAAGTATCTCCCAGCGGAAACAACTTCTCATAAGGTCTGTGTTAACTGTTTCAGCAGTTATCAAGTTTCAAGATGACACGCCTTTTCAACTGTGTCTATATGTCTAATAGTTCTAAGTTAAAACAAAAAATGAACATAGAATACTTTATTCAAAGAAAAAATGTTCAAGCACACACTGATATAATTCTATTCCCTCAAATTATATTATAATTATAAATTTATGTATAGGCAGTGGAATTTTTCCCGACAAATTAAAAACTACCGTAATTATTCCCATTTTTAAAAAAGATGATAAAGAAAGTTTGAGTTGCTATAGACCGGTTGCTTTGATTCCAATATTCTCCAAAGTTGTTGAAAAACATATACATGAATGTTTCGAAGAATATTTTGAGAAAAATAAAATACTAATAGATGAACAACTTGAATTCAGAAAGAATAAAAATATTAACATGGCTATTTACCACGTCCTTGAAAATATTATAAAATGTATCAACAACCATATACCCGTGTCTGCTATGTATATAGATTTAACTAAAGCCTTTGTATATGTGGACCACGAAATATTAATAAAAAAATTAAATACTTATGGTGTACGGGGAAACACCCTAAATCTAATAGAATCCTATCTAAGCGGACGACATCAGGTCACACCCATTAGGAAAATTTGCACTAACTCAAAAAAAGAAATAATATATAAATCACGTGTTAGACATATAAATTATGGAGTGCCCCAAGGGAGCATTCTAGGGCCTCTCTTATTTATAATTTATATAAATGATTTTCCAATGTCAATAGAATATCCAATGATTTTATTTGCTGACGATAGTACAGCTATATTCGCTGGTGATGACATGTTAAATAATTTTGAAATAGTGTTAAATAATAATTTGGACAAAATAATAGAATGGCTGACATTAAATAACTTAAAAATAAATTTAGAAAAGACAAAGATTATGAATATTAGTAATAGTAATAATAAATTAGATTTAGCTGACTTAATATATATTGACAAAAGTATAAAACATGTTAATTACACAATATTCTTAGGACTGGACTCTATATAGATAATAAATTAACTTGGAAATACAGACGAAGTTTGTGCAAGGTTGAGCAAATTTACATATGCTCTCTACATGATGTCTAAAGTTGTAAATGTGAATTCCCTTTTAATAGCATTTCATGCATATGTTACATCTGTTTTAAGATATGGAATTATATTTTGGGGAAATTCCACAGACAGAGAGAATATTTAAAGCACAAAAGAAATGCCTTAGATCCATATTTCGTTTAAAACCATTTTTTATAGATTTTAAGATATTGACATTTCCTTGTTTGTATATTTTTGAAATTATCATGTTAATCAAAAACAACCCAACATTATTTGAAAATTATAGGAGTGCCCGACATTTTAATAAAGTTTGTATGCCTCCGCATACCACCACTGCATTATATGATAAAAGCATATTTGGGATGGCACCAAGAATATATAATAAGTTAACATGCAATATAATGCAAGAAAATAATATTAATATGTTTAAACAAAAATTATTCGAGTGGTTGACAAAAAAATCCTATTATAGCATACAAGAATATTTGAATGACAGATAATTATGAAGATTTTTTGATATTGTATTTACATAACTCATTTAATAACTTTGCACTCGACATACTATCTATGATCACTGTATAATATTAGAAAAAGAAGTAAAATTAATGTCTGTAGATTGAGTGGTCTACACTATGTTTTTGTTAATTAGTTGATTTTCAACTTAATTACTATTTGCATGCCTGAAAAGGCACAAAACATGTGAAACATTACACAATATATTGTCATCTAATATTTGTATAATACTAACCATGTTTTTAAGCAAATAAATGATTTGATTTGATTTATATTTGATAGAACAAATTATTAAGAGTTAAGAAAATTAATAATTAATTAATTAGGTAGTTATTATACAGAGTAAAAGAGCATAATACTACACCATAGATTTTATAATACTAGCAGTAAATGAGTATTACCAAATATCAATAAATATTTGCAATCACTACATGTTAATATTAAGTGAATCACTGACTGTCAACATCTTGTATCTCATAATACAACTGATAACAGTTTCTTAATAAAAACAGAATTTATCATACATGATGAAGTCAATGTGTCCAGTAATACACACATTGTATATTGTTTAATTCACCTACTACTTAAAAATGTATTAATAAATTATTGAAATTATTAATAATCAAGTTGTAACATG
Organism: Dendrolimus pini; assembly: GCA_949752895.1. Taxonomy (NCBI): domain Eukaryota; kingdom Metazoa; phylum Arthropoda; class Insecta; order Lepidoptera; family Lasiocampidae; genus Dendrolimus; species Dendrolimus pini. The sequence goes on from OX457139.1 coordinate 8,501,399, forward strand.
TATTCTCATTCATATATAAGGATGTCATTGTCAAAGTGATGATGCGAATATCCACAAAATTGTCAACAAATCAAGTGTGCTGTGGACTGATGTCATTGAAAATTGACAAGTGAATTGTGTATATGTTAGTGTGACTAATGTAATACATTTTACAAATTAATAATGTATATTCAGTGTGGTGATCATTGTATTTATTTTGACATATGCTGCTATGCATAGAAAATTGTGAGTATGCAAATTATACTGTTAAATTTGTATGTTACACCACTGTAACCTAAAATCTTGACTTCAGTAGGTTAGTTAGGTGCTTTATTATTTATATTTTCACTTGGCAAATTAAAGTAATTGGTGGTTATGAACTTTGGTGTTTGGAGTAACAAATAATCAAGCCATGAAACTTATTAGGAATCACTTCTATGTCAATTAAATTTTGAAATAGAAACCAACTAATAACTTCAAAAGGAAGGAAAACTATATATATTTTGATTTATTAATTTATTTGTAATTTTCCCATCGGAAGTATCACAGTGTTATGATACATTAGATAATAGTTTATTTAACTTACTATTATTTCTGTTCTTTTTAATTTTCTAGAGCAGTAGCCATCTTTGGTTTAGATTTATTATTCTGTATTATTTTGATCTTTAAACATATGGAATTACTGTTTTTAATAATAAATAAAAAAAACTTCAATGATGCTGATTAGAATATCTATAAACACAATGCATTTTGATATAAGACAAGTACCAAATGGATTGAATATAAAAATGTGACCCTCTGGATATATATTTGTTCTTTCTTTGGCCTTGGCATTAAACATGATAATTGTGTAAATTTTTATACGATATATAATTCATTATGTGTGATAATGGCTTCACAGTAGGAGATCCCGAAAACAATACTATGTAGATAAATTAGACAAGCGTAGGCTCGAAACTGACGCTCCGAACGCAATCGGAATTTAATACTCGGATAATGATGAATATAGGATACTTTTATCCCGGAAAAGGGATCGTTTCTGGGGAATAGGGATTAGAAATTTATGAGAGTGAAACCGCGAGATAAGCTCAGTTTATCTAACTTGACTTATACTATATTTTAAGTTCTTAGTTAATTAATGATTAGGATTCCATAGCAATTTTGGAAAAAACGAAAATCTTAAACAATTGTCATGGATGTTCGTAAATTGTTCTATATATGTTATAACAATTTTTCTCTTTTCTCGGTACCTCTGGTTTTTTAGGGTTAAAATCTAGTAAAAAGGTGTTTTCTATATGCTACTACTAAATTATCAAATCGCGAAAAATGTAACATGTAAGGGTTGCACCCATACATGTAAGTAAGTAAGTATTGTCAAGTTTATAAATATCACAACAATATTTTTCGTTTTTTTTAAATTCCTAAAATGGTTTTATGTAAGTCCAGACTTTTCAATCAAGGGTGGGAAATAAAAAAAAATCTAGATAGAGCTTAAAACTGCTTTGAATCAAAATTAGTTTGAACGAATTGTGTTAATACTTATGAGATATTTTCGATTAAATATCCTTTTCGAGTTCCATAACCAAAAACTAATCAGCTGACATTCCTCATCTCTAAGGTACTCTCTTTAATGTGCATGAATTGATCCACAGCCTATTTTTTATTATTCAAATAACATAAAGCACTCAATCCCCATTTAATAATATATAATACTTGAGATAATACCTAAAGTAAACAACACATTCTAAAGAGAAAGCATTTAGTTTCCACAGAAATTTGCACAATTTGAATTTATTTTATCAACTTGAATTTATAAACGCCCATTAAGTATTCGACAACAAGTATTTTGCTCTTCAATTGAAATTAAACGAACACTAATTTGTATAGCGGCTTCGCTTGTATTACTGTGAATTCTTATTTTGCTGAAACTACCTCGATTACCGAGATAATAATATATAGGTAGGCGGTCTCTATGGTTGAGCAGTTTAGCTCCTTGCCTAGCTCACTGAAACACACACTTCCGAGATTCGTTTCGTGGCATGGTAAATTTTACAAAAGATCTTTCTGGTACCTATTCATTACCTCTGGTATGAGTGTGTACTAGAGATGCCATGAATAGTGGTTTGGCCGAATATTCCGCTACCGAATGTTCGGCGTAAGAAATGTGCAATTCGCGCGTAGCGCGTTAATATTGAAGCAATAATTTCTGAAGTATTTCTTACGTTCTCGTAAATTATAGATACACATAATTAAAACTATGTTTTAACGGTTTTAAACGCGACGATTTAGCCAAATAGGCCGAGTGATAAAAAGTGGCCGAAAACCTAATAGTAGCCGAATATTTGTGAAATCTCTAGTTTGTACTTTGTACGTTACCTACCCTTAACAAAAGCATAAATTGCTTAGTTTGAGAATGCTGCGGATTATTATTTTTCTATGTGCGATCTGTTGGCGGCTCGTGTACAGCAGTGAGACGTTCATGGGCTGAGGTATAAACCATTTTATAAATATTGTAATAAAGGTAATATTAAGATTATGTTATTGTACTAACGTGAAATATGCTTTGTTTCATCAAACTTTCGAAACAATAGAAAAAAGAATTGAATGTTTCAACCATGACAGCGAAATTTCTACATTTTATACAGAAAAATATAGTAATTTATATATCCACGCGCTTGCCGGGTTCCGCGCAGCTAGTTTGTCTCCTTCCATGCTTTTGGTGGTTTGAAGTGCATTACAACTTTCACTTTTATACTCAATGCCAATAACGGTCGGTATGATTCACTACAGTTCAGTTTGCGTTTAGATGTGGCATGTTGTATTAATCTGTAGCATTAAAATGTAGCTTTTTTCGTCTTCTTTTTTAATTGACTGAACAATGTGTGTATCTAGCCGGTCACTGCCATGTATCTTTATGGATTTCCATAAAGATACATGGCACAAGCTACAAATGTAGCATGTGACTTGTGGGAGATCGAAAGGCATATATCAGCAAACAGTTGAGATTTACAATACACATATGATTCCTCGTTAAAAACTCTCATCATCTTAAAAATATTGTTCCTTTTTAATCAGTATTATACATTATAATAAAACTTCGTTTTAACGGGTTTAAGCGCGTTATTTTATTTGTTTTTATTCCGACTTTTAGGCCACTTTTAAGTAGTCGTGATCACGGCACAGTGTTATATATTTTTTTAATCCGCAGGAAAATGTTACCTTTTAAGTTACCGCCAAAATTTCCGGAACACTTTAATTAACTGGAAACGTTACTCCCCTCACATCAAACACAATTTATCGCTCTAAAATAGTTCTTTTTTAATTGCGTGAGTTCAGCTCTCAGGCCGCCGGCCCACCTGATAGAAAGCGGTTACTGTCGCCTATAGACACTTGTAACACCAAAGTTGCTTCCAATGTGCTACCGCCCTCTAAAGGGAGACTGGAATCTGGCCACTAATGCCGAAAAATAACTCAAGATTGTTGTGGCGGCAAATACCTGACCCTAGGGTTGTATTCAGGAAATTGTATTCTTTCTCCGTTCCTGCAAGGATAGCTGCCGAAAGCTGCGTTATGTAACTGATTTTGTTTGAAAGTGTATTTATTACGCAGCCATACATACTACTAAGAGCCACCATAAAATAATTCCCGGAGTAAAAGGAGTATCTCGCTTTGAACATAGAATTATAACTAAAAGCCGTACAAATGAACTGTTAGTTTCCAGGCTCACAAGGTGAAATCTAAAATTATACTCGCTTCTCAAAGAACATACATTTTTTGTTTTTTCTGAATTGTTTTGCTTAGCTTTTGACCTAAATTGTTTGGGCCCGCAATATACGTCTTTTTCGACGCTCCTTCATTGTTGTTGCATTTATTTATCATTACATCAAAAATGATAGTAGATAAAATAGCTAAACATTAAGCAATACTTACAAGAAACCTACTTTTTTCAATATCATATCTTACACCACAACAGTGCGAGTGAGAGAGTACATTGGATTCTGTCGTGTCGATTACTAAAGTTAAATTGTTTAGGATCAAAAACCGTCAATTTTGTCGGCATTAGCAATTTCAATACTTTAGATTAGATCTTCAATGATACAGTTTTGAATACTAACTAGGCAGTAGAGTATGTGGATTAATTCTATCATAAGGGATGTATTGTGTACATTGTACAACTTCTCGTATCCATCATCGAAGTACGTAATGTGACGCAATATTATCCTATCTAAGTAGCTACTTAAGATGGATTTATTCAAAATCCTTAGGGATTGGGCAGGTTAGTAGGTGTACTCTTTGAAATGAGTAAGTAACAGCTGGCATGAAACATTTATGGGGGTTTGGTTACAGTCTATAGTTACATAAATGCTTAAAATAAATATGCGAATTTGATATGGTATTGATATAGTTATATAGTCACTATTCAGTTTTTGATCGTAATCATAACACTTAGTTATTATAATATTATATTACACCTGAGAATGAAAAAAAAATATTAAACACTACTACGATGTTGAATACATAACTACATTTTAACATTATTCTAAGGTTAGAAGACTAGCACAAACACTTCATGTCCCCAGGGTTACATTTGTTTGGCAAGTAACAGTCCGCCTGTTAACTTCAAGAGCCTATTGAAAAATATTGCTCTGTTTTACATTTATTTATACTTTGATTTTTAAGGCATGTTTTAAAAGACGTTGGAAATGTTTTTATACACTATTTGAAGCAAAACAAAAGTAATTATTATTTTTGGAAGTCCTTGATGTGTTATAATTATCAGTCCGCCTCTTGAACGGTGGTACCCATGATTTTATTATTGTTATCCCTGTTGTTATCTACAGTTAAGAATATTAAGTCTTTCTCAAAACTCGCTACTGAACACGATCGATACGGTCATGTACGCAACATTTCTCAAGAACGATACGATTCACTTTAGAAAAATAGAATGAGCTCCCAGCTGAGGGTTTCCTGTGCACTATGGTATGGGATGTTTAAAAAAGGTGATCATATTTCGCGAAGCTGGAAGCCCCTTGGTAACACCACCTGTTGTTGCAAATGTTCATAGGAATAACCATTTTCTATCAGGTGGGCAGTTGGCCTGTCTGTTGTACTCCAGCAATAAAAAGAAATGCCTCGTATCCAGTCGCTGTTAGCTGTTTTTCACAACTTTTTGCTCCATTTCACCGAGGAGCCTCGTAACCACGTTTATCAAGAGTATTAAGATACTCGAATATTTTTTACCTCTGTGGTGGTCTTTATTTTCAGACATTATGACTGTATCTGACCGATCACTTCTTTATGAATGCAATCGGATTTGCGATCCTTAAAAAAACCTAAGTGTGGTTCTTACGTGACACTGAGCGACTGTAACAAAATGTACTTCTAACCCTTTATCGACTGCTTCAAAATTAGTATTAAATCAAATAAATTTGCTCCTCTAAATTGTGCGGACACTTCCTAATATTTTATACAATCTTATCACTGACGTTGATTCTTGATTATTGTTTAAAGTAATTAAAGACTGCGATTATGAAAAATTGTTATTACTGTAGCAGACAGAAGTGGTGCATTATTGTTTTGATAAAATATGAACGATGCCAAAAATTCCTGTGAAGTTTTATATGTTGCATGTTTATTTTTATCGTATCGTATCTATTAAAGATATTAGTTATCTATACTAAGAAAGATTTCGGATTATTCAAATTTGTGTTTGAATATTTTGGATATAATAAGGGCTTCGAAAACTGTGCATAGTTGTGTCAGAAATTAGCATATTAATTTTGATTCCAATATTGATAACCATGTCTTTAATTATATGCTTAGTCAGGCATACCTAATAAAGATGTTGGTCTGTAGTAAGTTATAAAAAACGGCGATATACTTTAACATATTTCGAAAATAAAGGTCTACTTTATGCTCATTTATTGCTAAAACATCCATGTAACTTGAAGAGTAATCGACATTTCCTATGCATAAAAAAAGTAACAGTAAATTTATTTATACAATACTTCTAATAATTACAGATTACCAATCACGATTTCACCCATAATTTTAGCAAACTAATGTACAGAAAGTTAGAAATTAGTAACAAAGTCGCAGGCATATCCTAGTAGTAAATGAAAACTTTGTCTATATGCACGTTTATAATTACTATAATAATTATCTTTTTTTATTGCATGATTTCAGCAGACAGGCAGATGGCTCACCTGATGGAAAGCGGTTACCTATATATAGCGGTCGCCTATGATCACTTGCAACACCAAAGGTGCTAACAATGTGCTGCCGCTCTCTAAAGGGTGACTGGAACTTGAGCACTAATTTCGGAACACAACTAATGACTGTTATGGCGGTATACTCTAGACCAGGGGTAGTAGCTATCTAGATGGGCAAATACTCTAACACCTGCTGTGACGCGTTTTTGTCGGCGCTCTTACGATATGACGCTCGACCGCAGGAAATTGCGTTCTTTCTCTGTTCCTGAACGGATAATAATCTGGTCATGTTCTGAAACAAGAAGTATCGATTAAGTCCAAATCTAATCTATGTCCCTAATACTTGTACAAAGAATGCCAAGACGTCTACACGTGCTACGTTCAAAGAAAAATAAATATTGATCTCGAACGACGAGATTGTTTTTGACACAATCTCCAACTTTAATATATCAAAAAGTCTTTTTGCTTGGTGATGACTAATCTGCTGATCGAGAGTATTATATCTTATTGATGTTTCTTAATACTAAATTGTAAACTTTCAAACTGGCAGAATAAAATCTTGCGTGGAAAATTTCACGCTCAAATACATCCGACAAAATTTAGTTATCCATATTCATTTCCTAAGGATCATATTTATTATAAGAATAATAATATGTACCTAATTCTTTCCATATATTCTATTTATATCGCAATCTTAAAAGTACTATAGATTGTACCTTTAATTTGAGTATGTGCTGGCCAATTTAAATCGACATTCTTGCTCGTTTTTTGGGCGGTTACTAATGCTTTCTGCACTGTCCACCCCATTATTCGGAGAAAATGGTGAGGTAGTGTGGTACTACTACCAGATACCTACCTACCTACTTAAATCACTGTTTCCAGCGAGGGGTTACGGGACAGTAACAGAGACCAAGCCGAAACTCCCATCAAACCTTACCCCCCATTAATATTATGTCCACTTTGACGGTATGAAGCAGGAAAGTGGCGAGGGAAGTGGACTGCGCGAGTTTCAAATGTTTACATAAGCTGCGTTTACAGAATCGCGTTACCCGTAGTGACCGAATAGAACGAGAATCATAGCACTATCCAGGGCCAAATTCGCCTTTTTGAAATGACAGGTATTTCATAAATATTTTTTTTACACAAACCTATATATTAAAATTATTAAGCTGAACAATATTACTTTTTACCGGACTTCGCTGGTCTGACTTAGATGTCAACAGTGCACTACAATGTTCGTTTTCACGACTTATTTACTAATGACCGGTTCCTATATCTTATTATTCATTTACTTGCCTTACCATCGGTTGAATTTTGATATTATTTGTATGGAGCATAAGTCAAATTTATCAGATAGTAAGGCAAATGAACAGTAGGTAACATATAGGAACAGGCCATAAATATATTTAATTTGGTTGTCATGTAGTTATTTCAATCGGAACTCCTTACCTCAGGAACTTGTAACCCCGTTTGCCTACATTGCTTGTATTACGGGAGAAGAATACTATAAATGACAATCGCACGGCAAAAACTGTTACTCTGTAATGCTTCTAAATGATACGTGACGCTATGGCGCCACAGGTCATTCTTATTTTCCACTACAATTCTTATATCGCCTTTTAACTTTTATCAAATCAGGCAAAAATTAAAAGGAAACATAGTTGCAATACTTGACAGATGTGGTCTAAGAACATGTTTTAAATAATAATATAGTCAAAGAATGGGAGACAAATGACATATTCATGATGATGAGTGTTGTATTGTTATGTTACGTATTTAATGCGTTGCTTATTTTTTCTTATATGTCTCGTAGTTAGGCATTTGGCAACAACACTTGCCAAATAAATGTCTTTCTTTCTGTGGCAACAGATTATTGTTTGGACTTAGGAGATTCTATAGCTATAGATAGGATTGCGTTTTTTTTACTTCTTATGGGAGGGTAAACCGCTTCGTTACGTAACGCGTTACGGCGCCAGTTTGTCTCGCTTCCCGTTCTTGTATTGTTCTTCTACCACGGTAGTATTCCAAATCATAATTCTAGAAATGATCCGAGTGTATCGTGCTTAGGAGCACTGAGTTATTTGAAGCAACTGGCCAAGTTTAGACTTCAGAGCGCTATAAGATAGCCATCATCTAATTCTCTCGTTTGGTCCATTGATATGCATTACTATCCCGATATTACATTATCATACGAAATTGTTTGAGTATAAATTTAATGAGCTCTCAGCAAATGTCGATCACAATAGATGTTTATAAACATTTTCATGCACTGATTCCGAAAATAGTAGTATCGAGATCAAGGTAAACAAAAAGTTTTTTCTTAGGCATTAACCCCGATTAATTGGTATAGAATTTAACTTTGTTTATTAATCCGTAAATCAAAAGTTCGAGTATTGAAGGCTCGCGAATAATGATTACGTAAAGTTGTTTTGCTCTTTGGCTCCAATTTCTGTTTCCTGTTGAATATAGTGTGTATAAATTGGTAAGGATTCCTTGTTATGAACTATTTGTTATGGTACGTTCGCAACTTGCCTTGTTAATCCAGTATCGACATATAGAATTTTAACGAAAGTTAGTAGTTTTTGCGCAATAATAAAACTTCAACGGACAAGAGGAAAAACGAAATGCAACGCACAAGTGGAACAATGAATTGCAACGGATAATATTTTGTTGCGATTCGTTTTTCCACTTGTCCGTTGCGATTCGTTTTTCCGCTTGTCCGCTGAAGTTTCACTTCTAATATGTGTCCCGGCGCATTTCGATTTCTCGCAGCTTTACTGCAAATTATGATCTGGTTAGTTTAGGTACATTTTAATGAATGCATTTTTTATTTAAACATATTTTTGTTTATCAAACAAAGAAACGAATGGGGATTGTTCACAAAAAATGACCCTCTAATTTTATATTTTTATTACGTAAAGTAGGGTATTTTAAGATACTAATTTGAATATTTTTGTATTTTAAGCGTTAGTTTTTTTATAATTCGAGTTTAAAATTATTTCTCCGATGACGTCATAAGGTACAAGTTTACATTGGTTTCTTTGCCTAGAAAACAAAAATAATAAAAGTAAGTTTTATCTATATATAATCATAGTCATCTGTGCTACTATTTAAATGTCACTGTCTCACACTCTCATTACGTATCGTGATTATTTTAGTGTTTTTTGTCGCTAGGCTTATAATTTTTCGTGTTCAACCATGATTATTTTCTATAGTTATCGTTAAAATTTTTAAAGTGGTCTATAGGGAAAATCCATGTTATACAACTTAAATCAAATAATGTACAGCTAGAATGTTTTTTACACGCTTTATATTAGCTTCACTTGTATGTCAGTCAGTATGTCTGTAACCGACCCCTAAATTTGACCGACTTCCCGTTTTCCGATTGAGCTGAAATTTTGCACGTATGTGTATATCGCGTGACAATGCAATAATATGGTACCATGGAGCTGATCTGATGATGGAGTCGGAAGGTGGCCATAGGAACTCCTGTACTAAACAAGATAGACCCTTCGTGTTTGGGCCCGTATGTTTATATCGCGTGACAATGCAATAATATGGTACCATGGAGCTGATCTGATGATGGAGTCGGAAGGTGGCTATAGGAACTCCTGTACTAAACAAGATAGACCCTTCGTGTTTGGGCTCGTATGTTTATATCGCGTGACAATGCAATAATATGGTACCATGGAGCTGATCTGATGATGGAGTCGGAAGGTGGCCATAGGAACTCCTGTACTAAACAAGATAGACCCGTCGTGTTTGGGCTCGTTTTACTTGTCTTGGCTAGCACTCTGCTGCTACATGATATGCAGGATCTCAAAAGCTTGTATTTAAAAACATTTAAACAAAAATCAACTAAAAAATGAAAAATAAATAATAGTTTAAAAAAACTAAAAAAAACACGCTTTTATAAAAAATCCAACTAAAAAAACAAAAAATAAAATTTAATATAATATAAAAAAAACAAAAAATAAAATTTAATATAATATAAAAAAGCGTGGGGTGTATTCAAAGCGCTTTTTAAGATATTATATTATTAATTGAATACACCCCACGCTTTTTTATATTATATTAAATTTTATTTTTTGTTTTTTTTTATATTATATTAAATTTTATTTTTTGTTTTTTTAGTTGGATTTTTTATAAAAGCGTGTTTTTTTTAGTTTTTTTAAACTATTATTTTTACACCTGAATCAGGCATACGGGCAGACGGCCCACCTAATTGGATTTAGTAAGGTCAAACGCATTTCTTACAAAATACAAGAAGATCGTACGTTTTTTGGAATTTTAACTAGACAGAAATGATTAGGGACACTATTCCTCGAAATGGTTTTTCAAATAGCTAAATTGAAAAAAGTGAACAATCCCAATTCGGTGCGGAACCAATAAAAACATCGATAGTCTACTCTAACATTATGCCGCCTCTCACCACGTCTTCTCTAAAGTTATGCCGCCTTTCATCACGGCCGTCACGCTTTTTCGTGCTATCCTAAGAGCTGGATGTCAAGGTGATGAGTATGCTGCAGTGTACGAGTATGTGTGCAAGTCTCGCGAGTGCACTGCGTTAGAAATTCACATATCTTTGGCATCTTCATATCCGTAATCTAGCAGACAAACTACAATGGAGTTGCCAATGCTGATATGACCACGTTTTACGAAAACCGATTATGGAGTACTGGCCGAGACATGCATCTAGATTAGTTGGAAAACGCTATGCAATAATGTCTTGTGTTAGAAGAACTGTCCGGTTATTACACACTAAGAGCTGTGCGCGCTGTAATGTTTTATTTGTTCACAATATAGAAAATCTACTAATGCCAATTACCTATATGGGATCTCGAACATATTAGGGGTTCTTGATAAATAAATGGAATACATGTCTAAAAATAAAAATAGGTACAATTTAAGGGCCGAGGTGACGCTAACTAATTTACACGAGGGATGCGTAAATAGCTACAATTTTGGTCAAGATCATGTTGGCAAGTATATCAGCTATACACTTTAAAATCCTAGCAAGTGCAAAAAAAATTATACCACAGCACAAAAAAATGTCATGGACCTCAATCCATTTCAAAGTTATTTATTAAGCTTATTGATATATGACCAATATCATATTATAATACAGTCTTTATATGTTTTGAAAAGCATAATACATCAGCAAATACCTAGTTTTGTGAGATGGGCGTCGGAGGAAGTTGAAAGAACCAAGTATAATTGTTACACTTTTATTAAATTAATTATTACAACAATAACTTAATAGTAATTGATCATGATGATCGGTTATGACCGAGTGCTACCGCGATTGGAGCCAGTCTGTGTCGTCCATCGGTCCGCAGGGTGGCTCCGAGGCTTCGCAGGAATCTCTCCACAGCACTTTCCCAGGCGTATGCATGAGTCACCCACATGTGTCTTAGATGAGGTGTTTTCTTTGAATTTGTTATGTGAGAAACAACAGGGTTGTCTCATATGTGTGGAAAACCGTAGGGTTACCGCACATAACAACCCAGAAAACAAAAAACACAAATATACATAAAAAAATCAGTTGCTAGGTTTTGAGATTGCACAGCTCGTATGTTAAATATTATAAAATACCGCCGTTTTCTTATCAGAATGTTGGGTGACCTATGTTAAATGAAGGAATTCATTTTGCAGCGCGACCGGTGCGGTAGGCGGGCGTGGTGTGGGCAGCAGCGCGATGCACACCTCCAGGCACTCGGTCACCTCCTCTTCGGGCGTCCTTATGGTCGGTCCCAACTTTCGCGTCGGCAAGAAGATCGGTTGCGGTAACTTCGGTGAACTCAGGCTGGGTAAGTGATCTCTTCTGTTATCTAAAACAATCACTATAAATTACTGTTTACATCGTAAATTTCTCACTATAATATTTACTCTATGTTGATTATCAAAACAAAGCCTCCACTAAAAAAATTCTTACGCCCAAACCCCCGGCACCCGTAGATAAGGGATGTCTTTGAATCTTATTATTGAGTGAATCTGATTATACTCGTAGTTAGTTACTTGGCAGCAACAACTACTAAATCTTTACTGTTCTCAAGTAAAATCTTTTATGCAGTACTTTTATCACCTTTGAGACGGCTCAAATAAATGCCAACTTGATGCCATAGAGTCAATTGACAGAAGAGCCAAGAGGTTGCCAGTCTATCGGTTTTTTTATAGAATTCATTTCGGAGAGTGTGCGGTTAAATTGTTAGACCTGATGCCGCCCCCCCCACACTGTTCCATCTTCGGGCGATAAGGCGCTCTGGTCTACGCCATCGTTTCACAGTAGGAACGAGACCAGTACGAACGAAGCGTTTCCCCTTCACATTCATTCTGCATAAGGTAAAGCCGTGGTATGCACTACCTGGGTCCGTGTTTCCCGAAAACTACAATCCGGGTATCTCCAAGTCTCGTATGAATAGATATTTTCTAGGGAAGCGTGTTCCATCTTCGACCGCATCACCGACCAACATTAGGCGTGATCGTGGTCAAACGCAAACCTGTTTATCATAAAAAAAACATTAGTGATAGTATACTTATATTACCCATGATCTAGCACAAAGATTGCAAGCAAATGTCTTAAAAAAACAACTAGATTGACAAATACACTTTGTCGCTAGTCATACGAATAATATATGAAGGGCCGCTATGTCGGTCACATCGATATTGTGTTCGAAGTTAGTTTCTGTTGCTCTTACATCAAGCGCGTTTTTATATATATTTAATATTGTCACAACCTAGGCGCCGACAAAGACAAGTTCCACGTACAGGTTTGTAGAAGCACATTTATTACCCGTCGGCATTTGAACTAATAACTAATAACATTGAAAATCTTGTAATTCTTTTTTGATCGTCTTCTTTTCTTGACTTATTGATTGGGATACGTTTCTAGAAAACAGCCCACTGTTTTATTGTACTCTTTTATGGCCGTTTGCGGCCGAGTCATTAGCCAAGTGTGGCGGATTAAGTCGACTAAGATACGGGCACATTGCGTTTGTGCAGTATAAAACGATGAGCTGATTGAGGGAGGGGCAGTCCAGCTAGAACCACGATCGAAGCTAGACGTGTATACTACAGTTGGGAATCTAATGACGGACTTTGCGCGTTTTATTGAATTACGACCTTCTGCTGCATTACGTTTGGACTTGTTGTGTACGGTTATATTTGTACCTGTGTTATACGTGTTTGTATAGTTCTAATAAACTCTATAATAATACCAACGGCATTTTAATTCGAGTCTCGCAACTCGTAACAATATCAAATGAGAAATCTCACACATGTAATACTAATGAATTCGAAATATGGCGGAATAAATTAGGTTACAACACCTTTTCTATTAAATAACAACAACCATTACCTAAAAAACCCAATCCTTCTTCTTTTTCCGAATATCGTCCCATTTCCATCCTACCTTTCCTCTCTAAAGTACTGGAGCGTCTTGTACATAAACAACTCAGCGTTTTCCTTAATACCAATTCCCTTATCAATCCCTTACAATCTGGTTTCCGTCCAGGACATAGCACCACTACTGCACTGGTGAAGGTCACTGAAGATATCCGTAATGGTATGGGAAATGGTCTATTGACTATATTGTCGCTGCTTGACTTCAGTAGTGCTTTCAATAACGTTGATTTTGATGTCCTTCTAGGTATCTTGAGTTCTCTTAACATATCTCCAACAGCTATTGACTGGTTTCGTAGTTACCTGTTTGGACGCCGGCAACGCATTCGCATTGATGATGTCTATTCATCATGGTGTGATTTGTCTGCTGGTGTTCCACAGGGCGGCGTTTTATCACCTCTCTTATTTGCTATCTTCATTAACTCAATTTCCAATAACCTTTCTTCGTCATACCACCTCTATGCAGATGATTTGCAGATCTATACACAATGCAATGCTAGTGATCTTTGTGAAGCTATCCAGAGAACTAATAAGGATTTCACTAAAATACTCGACTGGAGCAAAGCCCATGGTCTTATGGTGAACCCAAATAAAACGAAGGTTATTATAATCGGTAGTTGTAGACTTATTTCCAGAATTGATTGGTCATCACTTCCCCGTGTTAAATTTGACGACGTAGTCATAGAAATCAGTGAAACTGTCAAGAATCTGGGAGTTGTCATTGACAGAGAACTGTCTTGGCGGCCTCACGTAACTGAAATCAGTAGGAAACTTTTCGCGTCATCCGCTTCGCTCAGAAGGTTGAAGAATTTCCTACCTACTGCTACTAAGGTTATGCTTGCACAATCCTTGCTTCTTCCCCTACTTGATTATGCAGATGCCTGCTATCTCGACATAACCCAGGAACAACTAGATAAGCTAGAACGCCTTCAAAATGTTTGTATCCGGTTCATATTTGGTTTGCGTAAATATGACCATGTCTCCGAATTTCGTGATAAGCTTAAATGGTTACCAATTCGCTTTCGCCGGAATGTTCACCTACTCTCACTTTTACACAATATCCTTTACAATCCCTGTTCTCCCCAATATTTAAAGGAACTTTTTAGTTTTCTCTACCAATCTCATTCCTGCAATTTGCGCTCAAATGAAAATCTTTTATTAAAAATACCTGCACACACTTCTTCCTTCATAGGAAATTCTTTTGCCGTACAGGCTGTTCGCCTGTGGAACTCCCAACCTTTACCAATCAGACAAGCTAAATCAATTTCTACATTTAAAAGTATGGTCACTGACCATTATTGGTCCATTAAATAAAAATCGTTGCATTAAATTAATGTATCTATTGTTTGAATGTATATATATTTATAATATCATCATATATCTAATTATATATGTATATATGATTATCTATATGTGTGTATATATATATATATAAGTAGTATAAGTATATATAGTACTTTTTTTTTTATTATTTTTTTTTATAATACACCACCAAAATTCTTATATTTAAATTTCGTTTAAAATCTCCTGACACCGGGTTGCCTGGAAGAGATCGCTATAAGCGATAAGGCCGCCCATTGTTCTAATACAAATGTATCCGTATCAATTGTCTAGATTTAAGTTTATGGTGAACAATAAAGAGTTTTCATTAATTCATTCATCGGAGTGAAAGCTTTGTCGCGGCAAAGGATTTCACGAAATTAATCCCAGAGGCTGCATTGTTTACTGAAAATGTCAATTGTAACATATATATAGTAAAGAAAGTGTTCATCTGTAAAATAAATTAACATTTTCACGAATTAAATATCAAGCGATTATTGGACCTACGTTGGCTGCATAATCTGATAAAGCTGCGGTAAATAGGCGACTACAAAATTCGGCATTCATAATTCGATGTTCTAGGTCATGGGAATTCCCCGGTCTAGATTCTAAATCAAATACAAAGAAGGCATAAATTATTAATGTATTTACAGAATGTGCTTTAGATTTCTCTTCGCTAATCAAATTTATTATAGACCAAGACATTTCTATGCCTATGATGAAATAGTATTGCAGTGTATTGTCGTTTTCAATGAGTAACATTTTTGAAGTGAAACTTCTTTATCGGCGTTGGAAAAAAAAATGCCGTCACATTTTTAGGTTACGCGTCACATTTTACCGTTACGCGCCATATTTTTCTTGCCCCTACCACGGTCGCTTCGAACGAAGAGTAATTACAATGAATGAAATGCTGTAATAATCTTAGTAGCAATAAGGTAAAATAAAATAATTGTATTATTTGTATTCATGTCTATGATAATAAAAGCCTTTTGTTTAAACTTTATCTAATTTAACTTTATTTAACCAATTTCTGTAAAGTTACATATAGTAGATCATTTTTCAAAAAATAAGGTCCTCATGAAGTTCCACTTCTTCCGTGTGTACACTAGTACACGCACACATGTTTATTCTGTTACTACTTATTATCCTGCACAATTAGATTGTATAAGCGGGATAAGAAAAAAAATTGAAATGGAAATGTGTGCTGGTAATTAAACTAGGTTAAAACGTAGTTTAAATACAAAATAATAGTTTAAAATAAATAAATGTCGCTTACGATAAAACGATGGTAAAGGCTCAATATGTTGCGTTGCAACCTTGAGAAGGCCTAGGTCTATCAGTGGTCAACAAAGTAAATGACGTCGATGATAACAGATTTTTATAAAATTTAGGGTAGGTATGTATGTGTACTTTGACGGCTAACCTCCCCGTTTATGAAAGAAATTTTTAAAATACGTTAATTTTCTAGCGAGGATGAATATAGGTCGGTTTTTTCTGAAATCTGGAATAGTTGACTCGGGGCACGGTCTTTTCCGCGAGCCAGACCCGTATTCCACTGATCCATGACTTGCTGTTTTCCGTATACAAAACTATTTTAGCCGCGATTTTTATGTGCGTTTTCATTGTAATCCGATGTGTCGGGGATTTTTAGTAGCCGTCATAATAGAAAGTACAGTATTTTTCCTTTACAAATTCTCCTTAAATGTATTAAGTACTTCTTTTTCTCTTCTAAGGAGTTAAGGCTCCAAGGTAAATTAATATGCATTCAAATAAATGCTAATTCTAGAACAATAATTAATTAATATATAAATTAGCAGACAAACAGACACATTGCATTTCCCCAAATTAAGCAACTTACGCTTGTGTTATAGGTAATATAAATGGGTAATAAGATATCGAGTGCTAGAAAATCTTGCCGTCGTCTTACTTTTAAAATATCTAATTAATTCTTTTTTTATTACTTTTAAACAATAATAAATATGCTATTTGACTTGTTAAAGACATGACGCCAGAATTTGCTAATCTAGTAGGCTGCATCGTTTTTAACACGATAAATAATCTCAGTTAATTTGATTGTCAACTACCAGAGTATAAATTATAATTATTACGTATGTAATTTTCCTATCAGAACTATAATCTTTGTGTGAAATGTGTATAGTTATAAAAGAAAGAAATACAAACTGAAAGCAATGTAATGTCTAAATTTTTGCACAGCTATCTCATTTTGTAAAGTATTTTTTGTGCACTGAAAGTAATTCAAATCCGAAGCATTTACATAGAATAAATTGTTAGATACAGAAAGTTCTTTTCACATTTTAGTTATAATAAATCTCCATTACATTTAAATCCGTAGAAAAGTAAATTTGCAAATCTAATGGCAACCCTTCTACATTGTAATACATAATGTGTACAGAGTTCATCGAGACAGTCGTCCGCCTCTTCCTTCCGTTTGTCTGCCACGAAATATCTGCACAAAGCCTCGTAAATTTTGCCTGTCGAATTTTTTCCTTGTTAATTGAACTAGACGACCAATGGCGTGTCCAACTGATAATAACGCGTTAAACAACCTTGCACGGTCGCTGAAAGATTCATAGGTTGTACAAAATTATGTATAGGCGATGCCATATTGATCTGCATGAATACATAGCGAAATAACATTAACCATCTGAGTATTTTCCTGTCATGGGTTTGGATAAGTAGTTCCTGTTGTCAGTGGTAAGTAGCTTCATTGCTCAGACGAATGAAAGTATAGACAGAACGCCTATGTGTACAAAAGCACCATAGGAAGTGCAGCATTTTTTACATACTTATGTGCGTAAACTTTGTAGTATACACGTGGTTTTCGTCTGTATGAGTAATAGTAGTCCACTTAAAACTATTCCACATTTACCCAAATTATTTATAATACACTGCGGCGTAATCATTTTCGTTTAGCCGGCTTCAATTTGAGAGCTCGGGGCTCGATCTACCATTTTGTTCGTCTGAGATTCATTTCTATTGCTTTGAAGTACCTAACGTAACATTATTAATTTTCTAGAATAATTTTATTGAACAGTGCGGGTATGTATGTACACACTGGTATATAAATGTCGAATTGTGTTTGTTTTCTTCATGACCTTGATAATGAACTTGATTATCATGAAATTTGTTCTGGTATGTACTTCTTAACTACGAAAATGATATAATTGCTGTGATATAAGGATTCCAAATTTACAAGATCAAAGTTGCGTTGAAAGTTCTTTCTCAAAGTATTTTGTATACTGTATTAGGAAATTTAATTTTTGTGTTTTATATTCCTAGATTGTAGAATAATGTTGTTGATAAAATTGTATAATGTCTGTCTTTTATCGTGTACCAGTAGTATTAGCGCAATTTTCAGATCTCCAATAAGTCGTTGTACCTACTGATTACATTTGCATTATTATGTAAACAAAACTAGCACGCTTTTGTTTTCCTTGCAAAACTTTGATTCTCATTGTTTTTATATTCGCACTGAACAGATTTTTGTATTCGAGCCCTCATGTCAACTCATTTTTAGTCGGTTCCTCGCTGTCAAGGTTTTTGATATTGTGCCTTTTGACGTGTGAGAAAAATCATGCTAGCCTGGTGTAATGTGTAGATGCGGACTGGCAACACCTTTCCAGGTTCACGAGGTTGCCTGTGCTATTATATAATTCAGCAATAGGTTGCGAGGCTCGTTAGTAACTCTGTGAAGCTTCTAAATCCTAGATGACTAGCTGACGCCATTCTTTTTTCGTTTTTTAACTTTTTATTTGCCCATATTTTGTTAGACTAAATTCTTCAAAACTTAAGATTTGAAGAAAGGTAATAAGGCTTTGAATTTTGTTATGAATTTGAAAGTGCCTGATATCTAATAAAAACCTAACGAAAATTATTAATAAAAAAATGAATAATAAACATTTTCTAATTTTTCCAACGGGGTTCTATTCTAAAGCCTTTCAAGAATTGCTGCAAGAAAGGAAAATAATCTTAAATTTATAGTTTAACAATTATCACACTTGCAATGTTCATGTTCAAGCAAATTTTTTTTATTAAATAACTATTGAATAACTAAATGAAAAATTGTTATAAAAAAATTTTTCAAGCAGGTTATTGTTCATTCATCTATTCAGTTAGTGCCTGAATTTTTTCAATTTTTTATTTTCATATTTAGTATGTTTAAATAATATTTATTCATTAAAGGGCCGATGTGGGTGTGGCTTGCGTAAGCCAGAGTACCCGTTTTCGGCCGTATTTTCATCCCTCTGGGAAAATTATAAATATTGATCTTACAGTTTCGGGAGTCGAGACCTTTTTTAGGAAATTACCTCCTCTTTTCGAATCTTTTTTCAAATTTGAAAAATCTTTATTACTTTTTGAGATATTTGCAAAAAAAACTAAACCCCCTTTTTTTAGTTAATTGTTAATAACTTTTACAATTTTTGAAAGTGGAACTTCATTTTTTTCAAAAATCATCTACATTATACATGCCATTCCGAATCTAATGACACCTCATATATAATTTTCGGAGACTGCTGAAAAAAGTTGGTCCAAAAGGCACTTGTTTACTAGTCTAAACTATAGAAAATAATAATGGTTGAACATGAAAAATTATAAGCCTAGCTTTTAAGTAGCTTTTTAATGTTCAATTCATGTAATACCTTTTTTCCTACTATTATTCTCCCGCAATGATATCAAAGAGTAGATATTGTAAATTTAGTAGAATACGAATTTTTGCTACTGTCGTAATGGAATTGTACTTTGTATATCTTCATAACGATAAAATATTGGAATAGCACAATTTGGCGCCAGGGCAGTAGTAAGTACCTACAGTTTATTCACTTGGGAGAGCAATATAAGAATATTTATTGTTTCGTTTGATATTATGGACTAGGCCTTGACCGTCCTATCCTCGAATTCAATTTATATGGCTAATGACGAAGACAATGAATGAATTATATATACGCTTTCGTGGAGAAGTTTGAATTAACAAAGTATAATTTAAAATTACCATTTAAGCAATCATTATGATTGAATAATTTCATACGTGGTGTTGCTTTGTATTGTCTTTTCTCGCGTCGATTTTGAGAGAATTATCACGATTTTTGGCATATAAATTATTCTTTATTGTACACAAAAAGTTACATACAAATTTATAAAATAGTGACGATGTACAAAGGTTAGCTTAATCCTAAAAGGGTTTTCTTCCAGCAAACCTATGAGTCTAGCGAGAAGGGGAGAAGCAAAAGGCAGGATTGTGTACACGAAAGATATTTTATGATTTAACTATATAACATATAATATAAATAGATTACAAAATTATATATAAGATACACCTAAGATGCATACATATGATGTACATACATAGATAATGTAAAATATAGACTTATAATTTAAGATAAATTCTTAAAGATCTTTTATTCATCTACTTTATCTTAATTACACATACACCATAATTTCGTAACCATTTGTTCATCCAGATTACTTTCCGTAAATCTAATCTTTGTATATATCTTGAAGGGTATTCCATTTTTTAAATAAATATACCCATGTTTCTACCCGTTATCGAAAGTATACTTACTAAATAAAGTGGTTCCTAAAGTCACCAAGAAGGAACAAACAAACGTCCAAAACTGCCACGCTTATATACCTTTTCAGTATGGATGAGTGAATTGAATGATGTAGCAGTAAATTCCTAGTTCTAGCATGAAAGTGAAAATGTTTTTCTTTTTGTACACTTTGCCCTACTTCTCCACAGCAATGTGATCAAGAGTAAATAAATAATTTAAGACTGGAGTCCCTACATTTTCTGATTAAATATATATTCGTTTTGTCTCTTAAGACGAAAAGAATGAAGAATATATAAAACTGATTTTATCACTCTTTTTTTGCAGAAACTGTATGTGTTATCTCTAAACGCGTAAAAACGGTACACAGGCTAGTGAAACAATCTTCCAAGCAAGTCACTTGTGGGCAGTAAATCCCTTTGTAAGCAAATAATGGTATTACTCAATGTTCTCAATCTCACAGACTATACAGAACGATACATGACACCACCAACTGCGTGCGTAATAAATTATCTTTGCACTTATGTATGCACCGTTGGACTTGTAGTTTGTAGAAATGTACAGAACAAATTTATATCAAGTTATATTCGATATATAAGTATAATTAATTACTCGAAACTATTTTGATATCAAGACCGAAAAACCATTGTTGATCAGTGTAATCCATGTTTTATGACAATATTTGTTGGAATTGCTTAGTAAAAGTAATTGAACATACTTGGCCAACCGTACAAACGAAGCTGCTGCAAATAGTAGAAGCGAAGCGGGAATCGATGTGAAGCGTTTTTATGGTGCCGCTACTGCTACGCATCTGTTCAAGTCGGGCACAGCTCCTTGCAAATATACATATTGTCTAACCGCGTTGCTCCCAAAAATGATCCGTTTTCGCCCGAACTGCCTACGAATCTCCACGCTTCTATTTATTGATATTGTTACATACCGACAAAGACCGCACACCTGCATGTTGTAAAAACGAATTCTTTCATTTACTTCGTGTTTAAACTTTTAAAAAATATAGTTTTATCGTACTTATTTTATGGCTGTAATTAGTGTCGAATGAACTAATCCTTGTTTTTATTGCATTGCGTCGAAGCTTGCCAGATGTGCGTGAACGGGGCCCCTTTGTCGGTATTATACAGTTTAGTATAAAACTGTATAATGCCCGAACGGAGGGGTGGGGCCGTCAGACGACGACTACGATATGAATAAGACGTTTGTAGTTCTCTCGATTCGCGATATAGTGACGGACTTTGCGCATGTTGAATTGCATTGAATCGTGCAGTGTGAACTGGTTGCATGCAGTTTTTATTTGTATTTGTTATATACGTGTTTCTAATAAACTCTATGGTAATTCCAACTGCATTTATTTTAATTCGAGTCCTGTAGCTCGTAACAATATTCCGACACGTCGCCTAATGATCAATCAATACATGATTATTTCTTGATTATGTGAGGATCTCTGTTATATATTTCGTACCCGCGTAGTACATTAAATTCAGATCTCTGACAAAAAACTGCAAGACAACAAAAGATACTTGTTAAGTAATGCAAATGCAATTAAAATATTAAATGCCACCTTGATATAACTTGACCTTACTCCTCTCACCAAGAATTCAATGTTCCGGGATTTATTTTAGTAATCAAGAGTAAATTAATAAAAAACAAACTACAAACTGACCAACTCGCTGGTGTATAAGCACAAAACATTTCCTTATAGTTTTTATCCTAACATTCAGACTGCTAGAATACAAATAAAACTCTAAAAAGTACTGACTTACAATTGCCAGAAACAAGCATACAGCTCTCCCATTTGATGAAATGGTCACCATCTTTTATGGATTATACCATTTTGCCACGGGGGGCGACGAGAACTTATTGCCGGCTTCGTAGAAATTACATGGTGACTTATAAATGACTAGCTTCTGCCCGCGACTTCGTCCACGTGGAATGGTTAAAAAAAACCCCGGTTTTGAAATATTCTTCATTGTTGATCCGTCCCTATTGCTCTTAGCGTGATGATATAACTCATAACCTTCCGCGATAAATGGGCTATCTAACACGGAAAGAATTTTTCAAATCAGACCAGAAGTTCCTAAGATTAGCGCGTTCAAGCAAACAAACAAACAAACTCGTCAGCTTTATATATTAGTATAAGATTCCATGTTTGTCCTGCAAAAGCAGAATGAAGTTCCGTCCATATCTTTCCTGTTTTTTCATACATGAACCTGCCTTTTTGGCCGTTCAAATCTTTGAAAACGCTAACACATAATTATATTAAAACTTGCAAAGCAACACCGAGAACGCTAAATATCCGTTTTTCAACTTACATTGAGTAACATCGTGCAGTATTGTTCCGCCGGTAAGGTTTCGGTATGGTGAAAGTGGTGCGTGAAAGACTATGACGCCGCGTGGCGACGAGAATTGGATTCAAACTGAAAATAACATTATTACAGACACGTGTGTCTGTGGTGATTAAGCCATACAATATATAATATTCATATTCTAGGCAGTATAGCTTATTTGGAACGGTATATTTTCACGGTCATCGTGTAGATGTGTGATATTTAATCGTTTTCTTCTGCTATAGATATATTTTACGATAGTTGTAATTATACTTCGTATATGGATTGAATAATTAATTACCTCGCATAAGAATAAATAAAAACTCAAATGTTACCACATCGTATAGGCAATTGCAATAGATTGGTTTCTTAATTTTACGAATTCTTCAAATCGTCTGGCCTGTTGGATGTCAGCTGTTTTAATTCTACGATGTATTTTACCTAAGAAATTTAATACAGGTATTTTATCGGTCTCTATGTATTGTATGTCGTTGGTATTTCCTTAAAAGGTTATGTAAAACCCACTATAATAATATTTTTGCAACTACATAATTGGGATTTTTCTAGTTTAAAAATGAATAAAAAATAATTTGAATTTTTAATAATTATTTGAATTTTTGCTTTTTTGTTGTTTGACGAATGATATAAATAAATTACTATCTTACACAGTAGATGAAAGTGTTTAGATCGATCGATGGTCAGGTAATTGTGGGCTATATATCATGTTGCTTATAAACTTCCAAGAACTATTTCTCCAAGTGTTTCCGCTTTCTTCATTAGTTAAACAGTAGTTAAGACACTCCGATTTACTTCAAATTTAATGGGTGTATAACTTGTGCATGTGGTATATACATTATACGCGTCTCCTCATAGATACAATACGGTACATACACAGTATGAAAAATATAGGCTGATTTTAATTTATATCGTAGATTACAATCTTAACATGACAAAAATAAATCGTTTTAATTAAATTAACTTATATTCGTTTATATTTTTGAGAAATAAAATTGTTATATTGCAGCCATTAGCCACGTGACAATGAACGCCGATCAGAGCGCGTGACGTCATAGCGTGCAAAACACGAGAAGTTATCAATGACTTCTCAGATAACACTTCAACGAAACAGATGTTTGTTTTGCACCCTGTGACGTCATGCCAGACGCCATGACAGCTTGACGCGTTTTTGTGATGAAATGTCAAAATGTTTATAAAATTACTAAATTAAATATGTTCATGTTGTTTTTTTTACTGAAATATTAATATTTTGGCTAAAATAGTCCATAAGGGTCAAAAGCTGTTTCTCAAAATTTGTCAAGTACCGTATTAAAACGCAAGCGGCATTTTGTTTGCTAGATTGATTTAAATTCAATATAATACGGTGGTACTACGATACAATCTTTCTTCCTTTATCGATTAACCGTTATTATTATAGCCCTAACATAATTAGAAATAAAACAAATGTAGTCTTATACTAGGGTAGTGATTACACCGCAAATCAGATGTACTTACCAAAATGTTCAGTCGTTAAAACATTGATATTGAGTACTGTGTTGGGTGGTTTGACTATTGTTGTTAATTTTTTATTATAATTCTAAAAATCCCCGAGTCATCATCATGTTGAGTGTAATAGGTCAATTCTTGTAATTTAACGAACAATATATGTACTCTGTGAGATCTATGTGTGCCTGTAAACAATTATTTCACACATATTTCATAATTTATACGTTTTTATTAACGTATTGTTAGCATGTCGTAATTAACTAATTTGTCGAGTACTAGTACTATATAGTAAATAATGATTAATTTAATTCTGACTCGGATCGAATAATCTAATAAATACTAATATTATAAATGCTAAAGTAACTGTGTCTGTTTTACTGTTACGCTTTCACGGAAAACCGCACCGTTCGGTTTTTGCTGAAATTTTGCATAAATATTGGTTTTCATATTGAAAGTGGACATGGATACTTTTCATTCCAGAAAAAGGTATGTTAAGCGGCTTCAAATTAAGTAAATTTTGCTCCCAGATAATTTAATGCAATGTTACCTGTTGAATGCTGTCTAAATAAACTAGGATTATTCACTAGAGCTCACGCGTGGCGAAGCTGCGGGGAAAACCCTAGTAGGTATATGATAAATATAAGATTACTAATTTGCATATTTTATAAATGTACATACAAATATACATCAAAACTAGATTGGAATTGGTGGGTATTGTGACTAGCAGTCTGAATTTTGCCACATTCGTTAATCAGTCGATCTACTATATCACAGGTATTTTTCTCGAAGACTAGTATTGCCATGGATGAGTTGAAATAAAACTATTCTATTTGCATAGTGTTGTCGTCAGACAACTAAACTTTGGAAATACTGAGCTAGGTGAAGGTGGAAATTTTTAATTGTAATTTCAACAACAATTGCTCTCAACAAGACATTTTTTTTGCATGAAATGCTTTTTTTTATTAGTGTTCCACGGCTAATTGACAAAACAGTGGCGGTTCCTTAATTTTACGGAACCTTGCCCTGCGCGTGGATCAACGCTCACTCGCTGAGTTATTTAATTACGTGAATTAATTTGCATTTTAATTCTCGTAATTATTTTAGTTTTATTTGTATAGAAAGAGAAACTATTTGTATTATTTGTGCAGTCAAATTGGAACATTGAATGAAATCATTCATGAAAGTTTGGCCTTATCACGTAGATCTCTTCTAGGGAACTCTGTGTTAAAACATTTTTAAAGAGAAAAAGTTAATAGAATGGCGGTGTACCAATATACCTTTGCTCATTACTTTTATGAATATCTCTTAAAAAGGCTCTATATTTGCTACACTAGTAGATGTAGCTCGGGTTAATGCACAGCCTATTATGCGATATAATTGACTGCCGTCATAAAGGCGGCATATGTTTTCAAGTTATAAAGGATATATTAATAGCTATTCCGGTTGGGGAGGCCTTTCAATTCACCACAACCCTTCACGTCGTGTAAATTCAGAACATTTTTGTGCCGGCTTAAAAACACTACCACCTGTTATATAAATTCCTGATCGTTGTGTACACACAATCGAAGAATACTCTGAGAAGGGCGACTCTGCTTATCTTTAATATTATTCGTGACTGCAGCAGCGCTGCAGAAACATAAAATATTGTGTAAAAATTATACGCTTTCGATTTCAACATTGATTTTTATAAAATATTATGTACTTATATTCTATTATCGTAAAATTTCAATACCGTAGGCGAACAAATGTATAATTGCAAAAGACTGATAAATAAAATCTAGACTGCCTTACAAGCAATGTGTTAAAGACACTAAACAAACTTTACGATATTAAGAAGAATGAAAGAAAGAAACCTTTTTTTTTCAAAATGTGTGTGTCGTACACAAAATATATAAATTTAATGAAGAATCATAACATACTAAAAGTTGTATGTCTGTTGACAGTTGTACTGACACTGAGTATATTGCTATTCCGAAAGTTAATTCGAGACAGCACTGATTTTCAGTGTCTACCTCTTTCTTAGTCTATACACATTACATTGAGACCCATACAAGAAATATAGTCTTTTACTTATTAAATATAAATATGTATTTATTACTAAAAATAAGAAGAACATTATATACATATATTAAATATTAACAAGTCTTGTCACTGGTCACCTTCGACCACCCCTTACCCTCACGCCTATACTTTGTTTTGATAACATTGGTATTGCATGTTGTCGGTAATTATGTATAATATGTTTATACTCAAACATCGAAGCTCTGGCGCTCCTACGTTTGACTAGTCAAACCTCAGGTCTAACATAAAGTCTTGTCAAAGTCCAAATAAATGATGTTTTTCTGCCTTTGACTAGCGATTTTTTTAATCCTAGGAGAGAATAATTTATACAGTCATTAAACATGTAACAAGTGTATTACGAATCGACGTTTGACCGAATCAGCCTTAGTCGCTTCTAAGACCGACTAGGGGAAGCCCGAAACAGATTATTTTACGTTCGGCATTTGACTAAAAAGTTAGGTACTTCTAGGTTTGACTAAAAGTACTCGGAAGGCCAAAATTTGAATTTATTTGGGTTTTGTCGAAAGGCCTTGGTCAAACCTAGGATAAATCAGTCATTTTAGGAAGTGACTGCATATTGAAATTTGACTATATCATATATACTAGGATATGCCAGCGACTTGGGAATCCCACGGGAATTTTTCCGGGAATAATTTAAAATAGTCAGATTAAAAAAATCGAATGCGAGTGTGATTCTTTTACTGATCGATGGCAAATTTTATGTTAAAATATGTGTGATACTTTTATCCCGGTAATATCACGGGACTTTTCCCGCGAGCGGTTTCAAGTTGTTCTGATGCATAAACACTATCTTAAGAATCCTGTAATTGGCAACATTCATATTAAACAGAGTCGATTGTTTTAAGTTATAAGTAAGCTGTTGGATATGCAATAAATAAATAAATACATAGTTTCCACTAAGACGATGGCTCACATTAATTTTCAAAAAGCTGCGATAGATTGCATTCCGGGAATTTCAAGCCAAGCGTGGACTAAGTCCTAGTAGATATATATAAAGACAGCTGACATTTTTTTATAATCCAAATTAGGTACAAATCTATTTCGAAGTTGCTCAAGTAATCTTCTGTATATAACATATTTTATGACAGTGACCAATATAACTGTTCTACTTAATTTTACCAGCGAAGATAAGATATTTCTTATTGAGATCTAATTCTGTGGAGATACAAAGACGATTTTTATGATGTCTGATAACGCTGATAAGAGACGGCATGCCGATTGTGTCGTCACGCGTGACTTTGAATGAAAGAATA
This sequence comes from Dendrolimus pini, assembly GCA_949752895.1. NCBI lineage: Eukaryota > Metazoa > Arthropoda > Insecta > Lepidoptera > Lasiocampidae > Dendrolimus > Dendrolimus pini. Next base: position 8,529,058 of record OX457139.1, read on the forward strand.
ATACAGTAGTCAGTAAATACATACATGTGTAATACGATAAATAAACTCAAGATAGATGACTTTTCTTTAGTAAACGTATAAAGCTTTGTTCTTGATCATTGTTTCTCAGCTATTTTTATGTTGCAAACCACTAAAAATTCAAAAACTTAAGTAAAAAATCTCCTTCACTACAAAATTATAATAATTATTTAATTAATAGTTTATTTTTCCGTTTAATTGAATCGAATATTTTCTATATACGTTTTATTTATATAAAGAATTGCGCCGTTTTTAACAACAAACGCCAAAGGTTATTTAATGTAAAACTTTAAAAACTACATATGTAAATATATGAGACTTTCAAATATTTTTTTTATCATTATTTTGTTATAACTTTTATTAGAACAATGTTTTAGGGTTAGTATAGCATTTTTTAAGATGTACTTACCCTGTTTATCCAAATAAGCGACGTATTTATTATGCATATCTTTAATGGGTTTATTACTTCTGGCGCTTGGAACATCCATTTAGAAGCCCATAGTCCGCTTTCCTACTTAATTTTTTTCACATCACATTATCTTTGGTTACCAATCGTTGTGAGCTATTGGCACATAATAATATTGTTACGAGTTGCGAAACTCGAATTGAAATGCCGTTGGAATTATTATAGAGTTTAGTAGAATTATACAAACACGTATAACACAGCTACAAATATAACCGAACACGACAAATCCAAACGTAATGCAGAAGGTCGTAATTCAATAAAACGCGCAAAGTCCGTTACTAATAGATTCCTGAATGTACACGTCACGCCCGTATCGTAATCGTCGCTTGACTGCCCCCTCTCTCCATTGGGCCCTGGTTCTATACCTCACAAATACAAATGTGCCCGTATTCGTAGGCGACGTAATCCGCAACACCTGGCTAATGATGCTAATGAGCGAGTACAATAGGCTATATTCTCCACAATAATTAGTAAACGCATGCCAATAAATAAGTGAACAAAAGAAGACGGTCATAAAAGGATTACGATTAGTTTAAATGCTGGCAGGTAATAAAATATGCTTATACAGATCTGTACGTGGAATTTGTCTTAATATTTAATATAATAACCAACCATAAACGGCCCACTGCTGAGCGCGCGCCTCCCACCATAGAAGAACGGACAGTATACCCGTCACGCTTGTCCAAGACGGCTTGGCAGGTTTGACATATCCGTTATCTCTATGGCACATTATTTGGCACGTTGTATCATCAATATAGCGAGTTCATTACTTTATTATTTACCAAATGTACATAGCTTAAAAATGGATAAAGACTTGAATTTATTATAAACCAATAGAAATACAATTTTACCTAATAATATACGTTTATAATTGTTTGTTTTGTCTTTTTAACGAACCTTAAATGACTGTACGGGAATGACCATAGATTATTTTTATATCGGTAGATAAGATACAGGGCGGCGCAATAGAACGTGCATATTGCATCATCTTTTTTCGCGGGGTAGAAAGTGCGCGGGCGGGGGGGAGCCTGCATCGTTGGGTAGGCGGGCTCATGGAGTTTTAGTCACTATGAGTCACTTCGACGGGAAGCGTCGCGCATTTTGCGTGCGCGCATTTTACGAGAACTCTCGTTCATACATCGTTACTAGGCGTTTATATTGTTCTGAATATGGACTACGGCAAATTAGTGAAGCTCCGAGTGCTAATTTAATTAAAATATGGGTACAGCGTTTTGAAGAGACTGGTTCAACGTTTAAACCACAAGCCACAAGCAAGCAAGGTCGTCCAAGAACATCTAGGACCGACGACAATATTGAGAGAGTTATGCAGTCTGTACGAGGAGATCCACAAATGTTTACTCGCAAGAGATCGTCTGTCTTACACTTATCGCGACGAAGTTTGCAACGAATTTTAAACTTGGATCTGAAACTGCATCCTTACAAGCTGCAGTTAACATAAGAATTGAAAGAGTCTGACTTCGGAGCAAGGCTCGCATTTGCTAATGAAATGCTTAATCGATTTTCCAATTTTGACAATATCCTTTTCTCAGATGAGGCCCACTTCCATATCAATGGGTTCGTAAACCGTCAAAATTGTCGTTACTGGAACAGTGAGAATCCCAAACTCAAGCACCAGAAACCACTGCATAGTCCTAAAGTGACAGTATGGGCAGCAATCTCTGGTAGAGGAATAATTGGACCGCTTTTCTTTGAAAATGCGCGGGGGCAAAACGTCACTGTTAATACCGAACGCTATGTTGCGATGTTGGAAGGTTTTTTGGCTCCAGAGCTTGAAAATTCAAGAATAGTGAATTCTAGGACTTGGTTTCAACAAGACGGAGCTACCTGTCACACATCAAATGACTCCATGGCGGTTGTGAAACAGATGTTCCCTGGCAGACTGATTTCAAAAAGAGGTGATATCCCAAGGCCCCCACGTAGTCCAGACGTGACGCCTCCTGACTTTTTTTTGTGGGGATACCTCAAGAACAAAGTCTACAGCAATAATCCGAAAAACATCGATCAGCTCAAGGAGAATATCCGTGGTGAAATGGCAGCAATTACACCAGCATTACTGAAGAAAGTTTTCAATAACTTCCGTTTGCGATTAGAGGAGTGTCGTCGTAGAGAGGGTCATCATTTAGACGATGTTATTTTTAAAAAATAAACTTCAGTCATTTCTTAATAATACCTCAGTTTTATTTTAACTATACCTTTTGTATTTATTTTTTAATCAATATTTTAAATATGCACGTTCTATTGCGCCACCCTGTATTAATTTAATTAGTTAAATTAAAAATGTATGCGCTAAGATATTTATTAAGATAAATTAGTAAAGACTTCCAGTATATGTTTTCTGTGTAAATTTCATGTGTAGTAAAGTATGACTTCAAACTGTCATAAGATGTAAATCATAATTATGTTATTGAGCATCAATCAAAGATATACAATTTGGTTTATACTGAAGTAGAGGTATTTATTCTAAGAGACCAGCTTTTGGCTGGTGCGTTTAGCTAGAAGATTATACTGAAATGTGAATGAATTCTTGACACTGGCTAAACCCAAACATATACAGTGCGGATCGATATTTAAAAATAATTATGAATTGATTTAATTAATTGTACCGTGATTTAACTATCACAACGGCTAACGCACATGATAATATTTCTTGGAACCTTTACTTGGATTTTGCAAACAAAAGTCGTTATTAATAAATACATAAGGAAACCGACAGGCGAGCACTCTCGCTTCGCCAGGAATAACCGCAAAATGTCATTCCCTTTTTTATTCAACAAGATTCCTGGTAAGAATAAACGTAACAAGTTAATAACGGCGCCAAAACAAAAAGAATGCTATGTATTTTTTTGCAAATTGCTTTAGAGTGCAATAAATAATAAAAGAAATTCAATTACCCCCGATTTGAAGTACTTTTCAGTACTTAAATTTGTTATTCTTTAATAAAGCTCTGCAATACAGTTTTAAATTGGAAATTACGCATTTTTCGTAAATAAATATAGTTCTTAACGGAACTTTTTTACTGAAAATAAAATCTCCTTTAAATGAATACTAATCTGTTTTAAGTTTAACTTTGATAACATTACTAAAACGAATGTATCTTGGTCCTACGTATTGATTATAGAAATCTAAGTAATCACGGTTGCGATTGAAGCGGTCGTTTGGGAGCCCGGGGTTCATTTTCCACTTGTTTTCGTGCGGCTTCGGAATTTCTAATAGTGCGACCATTGACAAGTATATCGTCACTCACTACTTTAAGCCAACATCTCTCACGCCTGCTTCTTCTACTAGAAACTGACGGAAGCGTTCTTTTTCATATATGGAGAAAGAATACTGATTCCTGTACTCCGACGGCTTGTTGTAAGAAGCGACGAACCAATCTACAGCGAGGTGTTAGGGCATTTGTCTGGATGACCACCAACACTGGTCTAGAGTATGCCGCTTGAATTATGTTCCGGTTTCAGTGGCCAAGTTTTAAGTCCTCCAATACAGACCGGTACATTGTTAGCACCTTTGGTGTTGCAAACGTCCAGAGGCGAGGGTAACCACTTTCCATCAGGTGGGCCGGCTGCCCGTCTGGTGAACTTCAGCGATTAAGAAATCTGACACGCAGCCCTTACTTCTGCCGCTTAAGCATCTTAACGTTAACCCGTGAAGCACATTATGTTACGTAAAATCTTAACCCAAAAAAAAACCTAGCAATTGACAATGTTGTTCAAATGATTGTTCGTGCAGTTATTGTCGTACTGGGCATATGCTGTTTTACTTATATTGTATTTGCCAACACATACGAAGACTGTATGAAAATATGTATATCGCTTCGATTACGCTTCATAAATAGTTTTCAAATGGCATATCGTTGCAGTTAATGTAGTTTTTTGTGCTGGGTAATAAATTTTTGAATGCACTTACTATTTCACAGCAGACCAAGTAGTGATGGATAGTTTTATGTATTGTACATATATTGTATTCGTATTTTTCTAAGCTTTAGATGAATAGGGGGCAGTTTTATTTAATTTTTCCGTTTGCACTAATTGTTACGATGGTTTTTCCGTTGTGTTACTGTTTATTAATAGAAATCATTTTATTTTTTGCAGGAAAAAATCTCTACAACAATGAACATGTTGCAATTAAAATGGAGCCAATGAAGTCCAAGGCTCCACAATTGCACTTAGAGTACCGATTTTACAAGTTACTAGGCACACACGGTAAGTGTCAACCCAGCAACCTAATTGCATACAATTAACACAGCGTATATTTAAAGAAAACCCACCGATTCATATACATAACCGTCTTAAATGTAACGCACAGTTCAGGTCTTTTGTAAATCTATTTTGCGGATTATCTTTTCATCAATGTCACCGATGAATAGCGTAGGGCATATACATAAATAGTTGTGTGTATATATATGTATATACATACATGTATGTATAATAGATTTACTTGGAAACTAAATATTTTCGTTTCAAAACTCATCACAAGGTTGATTCTTGCTGTTACCTACTTCTGAATTTAAATGGTATAAATAGTAGATTGTTAAACGAGAGGTAAAAGTGATGTACTTAGGCACGAGATAGTTTGGTGCACGGGCATAGCGAGGGCGCTAATAATTCGAGTGCTTAAATAGGCCTTTCACCCGAGGTTAACACTCTGCTTTTCGTTTCCGAATTTGAGGAAAGTAAATAAAAACTGATTACTTAAATAAACAACTACTTCTTAAATAAAATCAGGTGTTAAATCCATATATAAATCTGCTGAAACGTTATCACCTAAGTCACACATGGAACGTCAACTAAATTCTTTTTTCTGTGGCATTCTATCAGCCAGTTTTTTTTGTCACTGGTGATAGTAAATATTTAGCTCAAATTTATGAAAATTAATAATAAGGTAGTGAAAATTAATTTATAAGTATAAAATGATGTTATAAAATTGTTATTTTTTATTACAATTTATGCCGCGATTTGACAGCGGCTCTAAAAAACGTCGGGATATGAATCACATGTATTATCTACGGTACGCATAGTTTTCTAAGTTTTTTGCCAACATGGAGTATCGTCTCCCAAGGACGAAAAGTGCTGTTTTCATCCCTGTGATTAAGCAACACCAAGCATACGTTCGGAGTATGAGAAATTAAAATATTTTTTGTCTTTTGTAGTCCATTATAATTCATATACTTTCTAACTTAATTCGAATTGCATACACATACTTTCGGAAATGGGAATGAAGAACAGCTCGCTTAAATATTAAACTCTATCCGTATCTAAAAGATTAAACTATTCAATTTTGCGTAATACTAGCGAACATGAACCAGCAAGGCAATTTTAACAAAAAAAATAAACAAAATTTTTAAGTATTACAATTATCACTCTTTAGTCATCTATCAGGCCTGAACCGTGCGGTGCATTTAAACTTTTATCCTGCATTCTCTATACATCACAGCCCTATTACCAGTCTGTTGTTAGCAGTTTTTTTTTCAATATTAAACCGCTCGAACTTTTGAACGGTGATTCACTGCCGAACCGGTTGATGTTACGCACATAATGAAACGATAGTGTAACGAATATCTTATAACTCGGTAACTTTTTATGTTCGAGAAAAAAGTTTTACTGGTCAACATCTATATTATTGAAGTGTCTGTTGAAAATAAATGAAAATTCTTAATGTGAATTGCTATTTTTATGATGTCTAACCATAGATGACTGGTCTTGATATTTTATTTGAAAGTTTTTGAAAACAAAATGGATTTGAACATTAATATTAGGGTTTAAAACATGAATTTAGTTTTAAATTTTCGATTGTTTCTTTTCGATATTTTGTAGGGGTTAGTTAGAAAATATAAAGTATAAGTTTCGCCCGCACGAAGTGGCGAGCACAACTAATACGGCATGTATGTTACAAAATTGCGTATTTCTTCCATACTGATGTATATGTGAGAAAAATGCGTCTTTTAATTTCGGACTATTTGTCCGTGCGTCACACTATTGTAATTTTGCTGCTTAAATAGTGAGGCAAACGGGCATTGTTAGATAGTTACACGTCAACGCAAGCGAACTAATATTTTACCAAACTATTAATCTTTATATTAAGACGTGGAGCAAAAACTTTGTTACCTACCCCTTTTTACGAAAATTGCGCAGACTTACAGTTTATATAGAGAAAGAGTGCAGAATACCAATACTTAAAAAAAATTATGCATAAAAATACATTTAATGAATTAAAAAAGCATTACACACTACCATGGATTTGTCTCACACACGCATATATACTCTTTTGTTTATTGTTTAAGTTAAATTAACAGTGTAGCCTTGGCGAAATCCGTGATTGTAGAAGTTGATATTCAAACTTATGATTTAAATTAATTACGGCCGAATTTCGACCACTGGGCGACCACTAGTTTCTATTCTATTTCATACTAATATATATATATGTGGAAGGATATTTGTATATTTTTTAGGGAAGAACGTATGCTACTTCTTAAAGTCAAAAAATTAAATAAAGTTTAGCCATTCGAAGACTCGTGTAACGCTCTAGCAAGTAATAAACAAATAAATCAACCAGATTCTCAGTAATATTGGTATATACCAAATTTGTGATGTTCAAAGTGGTCTCCCACAGGAAATAGCTTATTACTAAATTTTATGTGTGCTCAACCGTAAATCAGAGAGAGACCTAAGATTGAGGCCGAATATTACGGACGTACAATACACATCTTAGGCCCATATGTCCGCTTAGCGGTCTAAAATTATCCATACAGAATCATGATTATTTAGACATCTTTTGTGGGAAGCGTGCAATCGATAATAATAAACGAGAGAACAGTCTCCGAGCGTAACAGTTCAATTTATTAGAAAATTATTGACGCGTGTAAGGAGTCTGAAGGATTACAATCACGTTTCGGTATTGAATAACCGTTACTTATTAACTTTATATGTGGTTAACCTAATAACAGAATGGTGCTCGGTTGCAAAATTCTTAAAGCTTTACTTAGACTAGTTTTAAATCTCTCAAGTGCTAATACTGAAATTTGCTCAGAGGGTATACCAAAAGTGTACTACCTGGGAACATGTGGCGGCCGCTACAACGCCATGGTCATGGAGTTGCTAGGGCCCTCGCTTGAGGACCTCTTCGTCCATTGCGGCCGGAGGTTCAGGCTCAAGACTGTCCTTTTGATTGCTATGCAGCTCGTAAGTGCCAGCAGTCGTATTGAATTCGGTAGTTAGACCATTGTTTCTAGGCACAACACCTCAACCGATAATTCAAATTTTTGTCGGGGCTCGCAAACTATGCTCATGGTCGTTGTAGAGGTCTCCTATTTGGGCCGATTGTTTATTTTACTTTTGTTTTTGTAGCAATGCTCTCGTGACTCGCTTGTTTTTCGGCTAAATGTAAACTATCGGATGCAGTGTTGTGTCGTACAGGTGCGAGCGAGAGCAATGCTCCTTGTTGAGCTGTGGTACTAAACAGTATACTGTTTCCCTTTCCCTCTCTTCCACACCCTTTGTCCTGTGGTGTTCTATAGCGCCGACGACGGCCGAGGGCATACCGGAGGTGTACTACTTCGGCCCATGCGGTAAATACAATGCACTGGTGATGGAATTATTGGGGCCTTCATTGGAGGATTTATTCGATCTCTGTGGCCGTCGATTCTCTCTAAAGACTGTATTAATGATCGCTATGCAGTTGGTAAGTAACTAATTTTAGATTTTTAACGATTTATTCTCACCGTATAATTGTAAGAACTGTAAGTTTATAAATCTAGTTAAATAATAAATTGTTGATGTATTCTAAGCGGATGGAGAAAGACGGTAAATAAATTGATACAGATGGTTCTAACACTCGCTGACCGCTTCCGCAGCACGGCTCTTGTCCTTTGGTTTTAACCAAACCTATTGTTCGACGCTACCTCCGCCCGGTCCCCACAGCCCCTTTTCTTCATGGTGATAGTGGAAGACTTTTATACACCGACTCACTATCTACGGTTTATAATCTGACTAGATAGAAGTACGTTTTTTTACACAAGTACAAGTTTTTACAATATTCCGTTGACCGTGTTAGGGAAAACTAGTCAGGGTTTTATTCTCCGGAAATCAATGTTCATAACTCTGGACCAATAAAATGATCGCATCTATGTTGGGATTAAATTTATTGAACTATTTCAGTTTAAATTATATATATGAATGCATTTGCCAGCTGTTTGCAATAATAGCTATCAAATCGAACTTGGCATTGAAACTAATAATTCCCAATTGCTTGAAATTAGGCTATACTATATCAAGAGCTAAATATATTATAGGTATGAGTGAACCGTTCAGTACTATGTTTAAAACTTTTAATGCCTTCAACAATCTGCGAATTCTGAAGGAGAATAAACGTACCTATACATTAATTTCAATTCAGGTTCTTTATATTTTATATTTTGTCTCATAGTGTCACTAAAACCATAAATTAATAGCTTTGATATCGATTCATTCCAATGTCGAACTGTCGAGTTATTTTCAACGTACCCAATATGAAGTATAAATCAGTAATATTGTAACACAGGTAATGAGTAGCAATTTAGTATACATAAAGATTGTTATCAAAACAAGCTCTAACATTTCATGCTCTAAAACCCAAATCATTTTAGTACTAATATCCGAATTTCGTATTTGTTATGTATTTTCCTATAGCATGACTGTATTATTCTTAAAAGCACATCGATATTTCATGGACATCGGGTGAATAATAATTATTGTTAGACGGAAGCAGTAAAAGCAGAATTAACGTTAGCACGCTTAGAGCGAATAAATACCATGAATCACTGAGACATACAATAAAATACTCTAACGTAGTCAGATAAATAAGCCCAAGTGTTCAAAGGTACGAATACAATGCCTAACAAGATGTGAACTAAAACTTTCAATACGTTATTGTGTTGTTTGAAGCACTTCTAGTGACGTAACAAATGCATTGGAACGAAACAAAAGGCTTGCATATGCATCGTGAATTGGTTCATCTACGAATATGAATATTGGATTTTCTCCCACACAAACACTTGGCGCGTGGTTTACATGATGTTTTTATAACCGGTCAATATCAAGATATCTATAGATTTCTATAATTCTGGGTAGTTATTGCGTTTTGGGCATGTAGAGAAAGATTGAAAAAATAATGGACAATAAGAATGTATGAAAGTATTGGTTAACTAGCTTTTGCCCGCAGCCTCATCCGCGTTAATGTTATCCCACGGGGACGTATTTTTTCGGGATTCAAGACTATAATCTATCTCTGTGCCAAATTTCATCCTGATTCGTTCAGCCGTTCTGGCGTGATTGAGTAACAAATATCCATCCGAACTTTCTCATTTATAATATTCAAGTAAGTATTGATAAAGAACTGGTGTCGTTAGTTGTATGTCTTTCTCAATTGAAAATATGCATGTGTCATTAAAGTGATGTCTTTGTAATCGCTTCTTAAAATTAAGACAAAATTATTCACTTCAAGAATAATAAAAGTAAAACTAAAGCCTGTATTAGGCTGTTATTTTCTGTCTTTCAATTTGGATGCATTAATCAAAGTGATCCATATACACTGTATATAATACTAGGTTATGCCAGCGACTTTGTCCTCGCTCGACTTGAAATTTCCGCGGGATTCCCAGGACACAAAGTATCGCAATATTTAAAAAAGAATGTAAACTGTCGTTTTAGTGAAAACGGTATCTGAAAAAGATAATTTCTATGCGCCCGCACAACTTCAAACCGCTCCGGGAAAATTGCAGCGGGATTCACGGGATAATAGTATCATACACATTTTATCACATAAAATTTCCTATCGATCACTAAAAAAATTGCATTGGCATTCCAATTTTTTTTTTCTATTTGGCCATTTTAAATCACTCCTAGAAAAATTCCAGCAAAAGTAGCGCAGATTTTAAGTGTTAAGAATTTGGTGTCGATAAGCGACAAGCGCATTTAAATCGGCCCAGTAGTTTTTACGTGAATCCCAAACAAACAGACAAGAAATGTAAATAAAAATGCGTCGTATTCTCCATCGTTTATGTAGTCTGTTCCAGTTAGTTTTTTAAATAGCTTCAATGTACAGACACGGTATGTTAAGAAGTTTGTTATATTATAGATAGTAATAGACATAATCGTGTCTTTTCAGTTCTATGTGTTTCGACCAAATTGACCAAATTAGGTTCATGTGTCTAATGTCAGTTGAAAAATCTCACGATCCAACAACTGAAATAATACGGACAAACATTTCGTCATGGAGAAGCCACATTTTCTAATTTACCATACGTAAATAACCTAGTATGATTATAGTCGTCCGTTATACAATAAAACAAGCTGCCTTATTAAATTATTTTATTAGACGCCGTTCGACAACGACGTATTATTGATCCTTTATGTTGGTAAATGGTCATGATTGACACAAACAAGTGTTGGTTTCACGTTTTAATTGCTGTAATGTATGTTTTACAGTTGCACCGCATCGAGTACGTTCACACGAGGCATCTCATATATCGGGATGTTAAGCCAGAGAATTTTTTAATAGGTAGAACTGCAACTAAACGGGAAAAAATCATTCACATCATTGGTAAGTGATCATTATGGTTCTAACGGAGAAATAATACAATTTCCTGCGGCCGGACGGCCTGTCGTAAGAGGCGACAAAACAACTCAGGTGGTAGGGTATTTGCCCGTCTGAATGGTTTGGCATTGAGTCGTGTTCCGGCATTAGTGGCCAGGTACCAGTCTCCCCTTAGAGAGCAGCAGCGCATTTATAGCACTCTGGTGTTACAAATGTCCATAGGCGGTGGTAACCGCTTTCCATCAGATGAGCAGTCTGGCTGTCTACTGAATTCAAATGGAATGAAAAAAATGCTTATTACTTGTTTATTGTATATAGGGTTCTGTAGCCTTTTGGAAAAAATTGAATTCTTTTAAAATCACCATTGCTGTATGTATTCACGTAACAGCTATTATTCTCAAAAAGTTTCTATTGAGTCTACGCGAATTAAAATTTTAACAAGAATATTCTGTATTAAAAATGCTTATAGACAAAGTTTAAAAAACTCGTAATAATTCCTAATATTTGACCTAATATCGTTGTCTATAAATTTTAGTAACAAGGACGTAAAGTGTATTGTTTACGTTAGTTAATAGTCTCACTAATAAAAAATCTATGTCATTGACCTTTCTGCGAACAAAACAATTTAAAAATTCTAACTTGAATAAGAACGTTGATAAAATTCATAAGGTTGTTTATTTGTTGTTCAGTACTTAATTAAAATCTACACGCACCATTATAAAATGTTTTATTATATCATTGGGTATAATGGTAAAAGAGCCCATTTATGTCTACAAAAATATAATGAATTCAGTTTACGTAAAATATAATTAACGGGCTATGTGAAGCATCATCCACATCGACAAATTACGACATTGTTAAAATGGCATTTTTGTCATTTAATTAGCGGTCTATTTTCAAAAGTAAACAAAAGTATAATAAAAAATATATAAAGTAGTATATAACAGTAATGTAAAACTTTATCTCCCATATGTCCCTGCTACACCTGGGATGATAACGTTAGTGTTATGGTCGGGCTTCACTTACGATAATGTTTGAGCCAGTTGCGTCTTATTTATAGAGTTAAAAATAGCCCTTAACGATTATAGTATATAAACATAGGTTATCTGTCAATATGTAATGTCATTAACAATTAAACCCATAACAACATTTACATGAAACAGCCTACCGCCACGTCTGCCTGAAACGACATATAACTATAACATTATCCCAGATGAGGATCCCGTATACCATTATTATCAATGGTACAGGAAACTAAAGTTTGCCCTTTTTATGGATGAACAAGGCGTGGATTATTTTCTGACTGGGGTATTTCGGTCCATTTTCAAAATTTGAATTAAGTTATCGTATAACTACTAATAGTAGTCAATGTTCATTGGTTAATTAATGTCCCCACTCTATCTGGAATAATGCTAGTGTTAGTGACTGTTTTACGCAGATGTAGCGATGGGTTTAATGCATTATTTGAAGTATGACATCCTTATTGATGTGAAATATGGACAGATAACTTGTTTTTATTTCTTAATTTTTTTAACCGACTTCGAAAAAAGGAGGAGGTTCTCAATTCGTCGGGATCTTTTTTTTTTTGCTTTTTTTTAAAGTATGTTCGCCGATTACTCCGTCATTTATGATCCGATTTACGTGATTCTTTTATTGTTCGACGCAGAATAGCTTCCAATTGGTCCCCTAAAAAATTTACATAGTTTGGCCCAGTAGTTTTCATTTTATGAACATTTTTCATGAAAATAATTTTCACTCCGTTCCATATGTACACCGATTACTCTGAGATTTATGATTCGATTTACGTGATTCTTTTTTGTTCGACGCGGAATAGCTTCCAATTGGTCCCCTAAAAATTTGTCATAGTTTGACCCAGTAGTTTTCATTTTACGATCATTTTTTTTTCTTGGGACCTATATTTTTTAAGAAGCGCGGCACCATTCGTAGGTCCACCCATACATAGCTAGACACTAAAAAATTTAAAAACATCGTTTAAAAAAACCGACTTCAAAAACTAAAAAACTAAAATGTATAAAATAACTTATTTCTAAAGCTATTATTATTAATATATATTATCTAAAACATCTTAAAGTCGGTGCTTAGTAATTTTCAAAATATAGTAATTTTTATGTTTTGCTTTGCACCGACTTCAAGATGTTTTAGATAATATATATTAATAATAATAGCTTTAGAAATAAGTTATTTTATACATTTTAGTTTTTTAGTTTTTGAAGTCGGTTTTTTTAAACGAAGTTTTTATTTTCTTTCTTTTTATAATTTATGTATACGAGTATACACTAATTTAGCTAATCATTAGCCGCGTTATTTATTTAACGCCATAAACAAGATGCATCTGACCAGAGTCACTAACACGGATGAAGCAGGAACATTATAATTATGTGTATATAGCCGCGTGAAAGTGGTTGCCTCAAGAAGATGCTCCCATAATACCGTGGTAGAGTGCCACTGTTTACGGGGGTATCACCTCTACTGTACGTAGTGGCTACTGCCCTGCTTCCCTAGGCTTGTACCAAATCGGTGCACTAGAACGTCACAGTGAACTGACTATGATGACGTATACCGTGTGTCGAGAGATTTAAGTGGGGAGGTTGTCGGTCCTCTTCCTTCAGTGGAAGAGAAACCGGGATCGTCAAGTATACGAGTTCCACACACACACATGCGACACTAGGCACTGTACTTGGTCTTCCCCCGTATCTACGAACCGTGTGTGTCGTAAGAAGAAACATTCCCCTGCGTTAACAAAAAAAAGTTTTGTTAGTCCAATTAAAAGATGAAACTTGTAATTGAAACTTAAACTTGACCTCCGTTGTCTGTTTGTTAAAATATAAAAATCTTTGCGTCCATCCGTCTGTTTATACTACCTACCAAAACCTTTTTTCAGCAAGAATGTGTATTTTATATGCCACTCAAAGTGGTGTGAAAACGGAATATTCGGATAATTGTGTTGTATCGTGAAACAGGTTTTGAAAATTACAAAGTTGTTTCTTAATTTGTCCGTGTAGGAATGGAGAAAGAATACAATTTACAGCGGCCGGGCGGCCTGTCGTAATAGGCAACAAAAACACCCCACAGTAAGGTAGGGTGTTTGCCCGTCTGGATTGGCCTTGAGTTGTGTTCCGGTATTAGTGGCCAGGTTCCAGTCTCCGTTTAGAGAGTAGCAGAACCTTTGGTGTTGCAAATATCTATAGGGTATTATAACCGCTTTCCATCAGGTGGGCCGTCTGCCTGTCTGATATTTCTGACTAAGTTGAAGGTGACTCCAAAATGCTTAAATAAAAAATGTGTGCTGGGACACATATTAGAAGTGAAACTTCAATCGCAACGGACAAGTAGAAAAACGAATAGCAACGGATAAGTGGCAAAACGAATCGCAACGGACAAGTGGAATAACGAATGGCAACGGATAAGTGGAAAAACGAATCGCAACGGACAAGTGGAAAAACGAATCGCAACGTACAAGTGGAAAACGAATCGCAAGGAGAAGTGGAAAATCTTCAACTGACAAGTGATAAAATGAATCGCAACAAAATTTTAACTTGAAGTTTTACGGGCAGGTTTTCAAATTGGACAAGTACATTAACAATCTGCCCGTAAAACTTCAAGTTAAAATTTTGTTGCGATTCATTTTATCACTTGTCAGTTGAAGATTTTCCACTTGTCCGTTGCGATTCGTTTTCCACTTGTACGTTGCGATTCGTTTTTCCACTTGTCCGTTGCGATTCGTTTTTCCACTTATCCGTTGCCATTCGTTATTCCACTTGTCCGTTGCGATTCGTTTTGCCACTTATCCGTTGCTATTCGTTTTTCTACTTGTCCGTTGCGATTGAAGTTTCACTTCTAATATGTGTCCCAGCACACATTTCGATTTTTCGCAGGTTTACTGCAAATTATGATTTGGTTAGATTAAGTACATTTTAATGGTGTATGTAATACGCTACCCACGCACCGACCATTTTTTACGTCAACACTTTTGTTGTTCGTTGTCGTTCACTTTTGTTATGACTTTCGAAAAACTGAACAGTTGGCAAAGTTTTCTTGTTGTTATTTTTGTTTACTCAACAAACTCTATTTATTTATTTATATTTTTTTTACACATACCACAAATAGAGGCAGTGATGCCTTGTCACGTGGAGAGCAGAGCTATAGTTCGATGCAAACTTAAGTTTGCCTCCATTAATAGCGGCTCGGAACATCGCACTTTCCGATGCGCAGAACGCAATTTTAGGTATTAGAGGGATGAGGTAGTCTGAGGACGCGGTATATCCTCGCTCGCTCTCTCGCTAGCTTTCTCGTTTACGAGACTCCCGGCGCTCGGCTCACCAGAGCTGCCAATTTAGCGCTTTAGGAGCTAGATATAGCGCTTTTTAGGGCAATCCAGCTCCCAATTTTATTAAACAACTTCCAGCGCAAAATCTTGCGCTTTTTATAATATGCAAATATCTAATTAATTTTATAATAAATATATATGAATATCTATACTAATATTATAAAGAGAAAAGATTAAATTCTTTGTTTGCATTGAAGAGGCTCCAAAACTGCTTAACCGATTTGAAAAATTCTTTCACTGTTGGCAAGCTTCACAATCCCCGTGTGACATAGGCTATATTATGTTTACAAAAAAATTAGGGATCCTTACTAAAACTCCAATAACGTAACCCAAGGTGTAAAAAATACCTAAAATCGCGAGCACTGCGAAAACTATTGATGATAGAATAAAATAATGTACTACGACTTTGCAGAACACATCATTATCTACAAAAAGTGTCGCGACAGCATATGTCTTACTATTATAGTTATGCCACAATAAGTGTCCTTTTATTTCAATAAATTAATTAAAATGCCGCCGCTAGAACAGGCACTTTATTTGTATCTTGATATTCATCCTTATCAAAATAAATTACTTCATATTCAAGACTGCTTCAATACCTTTATTATAATTTGTTTTCTTATTGGAACATCCCACTTTCCGATGCGCAGAATGCGATTTTAGGTATTAGAGGGACGAGGTCGTCGGAGAACGAGGTATATCCTCGCTCGCTCTCTCGCTCGCTTTCTCGTTTGCGGGACTTCCCCGGCGCTCGGCTCGGCTCACCAAGTCTGCCACTTTAGCGCTTTCGAAGCTAGATATAGCGCTTTTTAGGGCAACCCAGCTCCCAATTTTATTAAGCAACTTCCAGCGCAAAATCTTGCGCTTTTTATAATATGCAAATATCTAATTAATTTTATAATAAATATATTTATGAATATCTAGACTAATATTATAAAGAGGAAAGATAAGATTGGTTTTTGCTTGCATGAAGAGGCTCCGAAATTACTGAACCGATTTGAAAAATTCTTTCACTGTTGGCAAGCTACGCTATCCCCGGGTGACATAGGGTATATTATATTTACAAAAAAATTAGGGATCATTACTAAAACTCCAATAATGTAGTCCAAGGTATAAAAAAAATACCTAAAATCGGGTGCGCTGCGAAAACTATTGATGATAAAATAACAAATAAAATAAATTACTGAACCGATTTGAAAAATTCTTTCACTGTTGGCAAGCTACGCTACCCCCGGGCGACATAGGCTATATTATATTTACAAAAAAATTAGGGATCATTACTAAAACTCCAAAAATTTAATCCAAGGTATAAAAAAAATACCTAAAATCGCGTGCGCTGCGAAAACTATTGATGATAAAATAAAATAATGTACTACGACTTTGTAGAACACATCATTATTTACAAAAAGTATCGCGACAACATATATCTAACTATTATAGTTATGCCACAATAAGCGTTTTTTTATTATAAAAAATTAATTAAAATGCCGCCGCTAGAAAAGGCTTTTTATTTGTATCTTGATATTAATCCTTATCAAAACAAATTACTTCATATTCAAGACTGCTTCAATACCTTTATATAACTTTTTGAATTATTCAATTCGGACATTCCATTCGAAAGATATCACGAGTTTAAAAATGTAAGAATTAGTGACGGTGATCACGTGACTGTGACATCTTTTCGTGAGTCAAAACTCCATAAGACCCCCTCTATATAGAAGTTTCACTTCAATAAAAAGTTCAAGTAAGACCCGTTGGTATTTTATATCAGGTGCTTTTTAAGATTATACCCAAATGACAAAAGCAGCGGGCATTCGTTACCTCTACGGAACCCCTTACTGTGCGTGGATTGACAACCACTTAGCTTAGATTTTTTATAAGCTTTAGGAAAAGAATAGCCGACCATGGTTTTCCACACATTGTTTCTTTAAAACTTGCTGTACCGGCAGACGTTGTACTGCCCTAAAAATTAAAAATCTAGAGCCCGATTCCAGCGCCACCAGTCTGGTCTAATTGTGAATTTAAACCACCCTGGGACCCCCTCAAACACACATAAATTTTTCATCAAAATCTTATAATCCAATTCCAGCCCAAGTATTTTGTTTAGATTCATGGCTTACATTATTAAAGTTTTAGTAGTGATACCTTAATTTTATATAGCCTATATTAATCAGGGATAATGTAGCATTCAAATGGTGAAAGAATTATTGAAATCTGTCCAGTTGTTTCTGAGTTTATTCGTTATACAAATACAGAAATACAAATCTTTCCTCTTTATAATATTAGTATAGATAGGTATAATTATTACATTGAATATTAAAAGGAGCTTTATTGTATGAACTAGTGTCACACAGAGTATATTGGATAGTATGGTAATATGATATTGTATAGGACGAGGCCTGCGGTTGATATCATTACCACATATTACAATTTGTTCTCATTGCGTATGTAGTAATTACAACCCAGTAGTAAAACATGTGTACCTATTAAATTCTAGGAATGACTTTAGGAGAAATACTAGGAATCACAATCGCCGTAGGAGAATGTAACATTAAAAAGCTAACTATAAAAAAAATCATTAGGCCGCCATTTACTGGGCCGTGATCATGGCTACTGAACAGTGGCAAAACATCAGATTAAAAACAATTACAATTTACTGCTTTGGGGCGGCCTGTCGTAAGAGGCGACAAAACAACCCACAGCCAGGTGGTAGGGTATTCGCTCGACTGGATGGCGACCACCCCTGGTCTAGAGTGTGCCGCCATAATAACCTTGAGTTGTGTTCCGGCATTAGTTACCAGCTTCCAGTCTCTTTTAACAGAGCAGCAGCGCATTTGTAGCACCTTTGGTGTTTCAAATGTCCATAAGCGATGGTAACCGCTTTCCATCAAGTAGGCTGCCTGTCTGCTGAAATTCTGCAATAAAAAAAAAATAAAAAAATGAAATGCCGACCTTAACACCGTTAAAACGTAATTGTCTATATTCTAGTAACGAAAACTTGAGAAAATACTATAACAAAATCAGTCAGAAATGTAATCTTAATAAGTTTATTTTCAATTTGTAATGATTAGTAATATCTGATTTAGTAAAAGAAAGTTTAGAATAGTTATTTCTTAGGGAATAATTTATTGCAACAATTTAATATATTTCTTTGTTGTTTTCAGATTTTGGTTTGGCCAAAGAATATATAGACTTAGAGACAAACAAACATATCCCATACCGGGAGCACAAGTCACTCACCGGAACTGCGAGATATATGTCAATAAATACACATTTAGGAAAAGGTAATGCTGCTATTTGTCTTAAAAACATTGTCCACAATAAACATAAATGCATTTCCTTGCTTCTTAGAAGGATAGAATAAATAATAAATAAATAGGTTTATATTTATGATTATAACGTGGTAATTTAGAACATAGGTAACAAATGCCTAGCTACGCCACCTCCGCACGGTTCCGGTAAAAGAGGTAGGCCCAAAAAATCTGGCTTGACGTTGTGCAGGATGACTTGCGTACCAATGGTCCCAAAACATGGGATGCTGGAGGTCGTACCAAGTGGAAAAGAAAGTAGGAAAGTGCACAGCCTGCATCATATAAGCAGTTTTCTGATATATAATGTGCATATTATTACGATCACCAAATGCTGACTGCGAAGAAAAATAATCCTCCAATAATCTCCACATAGAGATTGGAAAAGTGTGGCGGGTAGAGCGTCTTTTCTTCTAAAATGCGATACCTCAACCAAGTAGCGTGATGCATATAGGCTAATATATTATGATAATAATATGTATGCAGTAAGGTATTCATAAAGTATATTGTATTTATAATCCACTAATATTTGTGAATTTTAAAGTATCATTCAAAAATTAAAAATGTTAAAAATATTAGCTATATAGTGGTATAAAGGGTTAGCAAATTTTAATATTGCAGCCGTCGCTGTGCGTCTCATTTGTATTCACAACTCGGACAGTAATTCAAAAGTCTTAAATAAACTTTGTTTGAATTCACAATCTTTGAATCCAACCTCTGTATGAACATTACGTAGATATTTCCGTTCCGAATAATCCATTCCTAGAAGATATTTAACTTATAAAATGAAGTTGCATTTCGATTGTGTTTGTAATGCTTTTGTAGACGATTTAATTTTTAAATAAACCGGTCTACACACGAACATACTTGGTAGTGTTAGGCTAATTTCGATTGTTATGGGTAAAATATACAACAGACACCTCTGCGGCCGAAACACCCATACCACAGTCAATAATGAAAAGTTAAAGAAAGAAAGAAACTTTATTTGCAAAAAATAGCGACGCAATTTCATTTTACACACAGAGCATATTTCTGAGCAAGGTTCGTTTATACATTTATAAATTTCCGATAGACGGCACCTCTGTGTTTCAATGGAACTAGGTGAGGTGAAACACGAGACCAGCAAGCAAAAGTTTTAATATACTCGTCAGAAATCGCTAGTCTACTGCTGGTCGTATGCCTCTTCACGTTTGGGCCACTTATTTCGTTTCTCCACTCACCTCGTCCAGCGATTACTAAGCTATCAGTCCATGAACGCTAATCATTCCTTGCAATGTACCTACGCCATAGATCAATATTAGTAGCGAGAACAGAGTTAAGAATGCATAGCAAGCAACACTCTATCATTTCTGCTTGCTAATAAAGTTCAATATAAAATGTATGTGGATAAGAGCAAAACATGTATTAGTAAGAATCGTAACAGAGTTGTTTTTTGTTTAAAAAAAAGTAAAGGAAATCAAAAGTAAAAATATAATAAAGACAGCCCTTTCCCGCATAGTTGTGAAACAAAAACAAATTAAAAGAAATGAAAAATAAGACAGAGTTATACAATTTCATAAAGAAAGAGGAGGAAGGCGCAAAAAAAAGTTCAATATAGATTATTTACAAGTCTGAAATCGGTTTGAACTTTTCTGCGTAAAAACATACTGCCGATCGGAATTATAAGTTGTGTAAAACTGCATGGTTTGAAGGCAAGCTCGCAAATAACTCGTCCGTCAGACACGCACACTATCGCAATATGCATGTATAGTTTCAACCACGAGTAAAGCCCCCTCGCCTTGGTGAATTTCAAGCGCTGTAAGACGTTCATCGAGACGCGATCTGCGTTTCAGGGGTCTTAAGTAGCCACTTTCGGGGATTCGTATTACGAATATGACAAGTATCAAAACGAAATGTTAATTTTATGATAGATCTTACACTTACCAATGTATTTAGACACGTGTTAATTTCACTAAGCAACTCTCCAAACCGGCCGCTTTAGGTCCGTGGAATCGTCTCCTGCCAAAGGTCCATACAACATACATATGTATTTAGAACAAAATAAATTTTATGAAAAACATTCCCACAATTATAGGATATTTATGAATATTTGTTTAGTCAGATATCTCTCGAAACTAGGCTATTAAGTTATCTTGTTTATATCGTTGGTCATAATTTATTGTAGTGTCCAGGCATATATTATTGAACCGATTACAAGCAAATTAGCTTCGAGAAGTTTTTGTGTTTGTAGTAGTGTACTGTCAGAACTAATACTTTTTATATATTTTTATAGTCAGCTACTTAATATGAAACTAATAATATTAGATATAATTTTATTTTTAAGTATAAAAATATTATGTACACGACTCTCTGCGGCACGATAAACCCATAAGGTTTCGGTGCCACAGTCAAATGTGTTTCTAATATATATAAATGTAAGAATATTGGATAATAAATTTTAAAAAAACGATGTTAAAATTATAAACAATAATATTAATCATAATTTTTAATACTAAATTTCAAGTTTAAAAGTCCCGTAAATTTACAAATACTACTACAAACGCAAAATTGTCTCGTAGCTAATTTACCTGTACATGAAGATAGATAGATATTTTAATGATCTATAGATTGTAAAGATATTTTGTAGCATTATAATACTTACAATAATAATTAATACACAATACAATATTTAATCATAATCAATGCTCAAATATTAATGAACTCTACTGTACGTGATCGGCCCACTGTCACTTCAGCTTGCTAATTTTACGAGCCCTGACGGTTATTCTACGAATATCGTATTTTACCCATAAGAGAGACACTAAACTTAGCTCGCTCAGCGACATGAGATTTACGAACAAATCCTGCCCTCAGTGCCCATTTCATGACCCTGTAGGTCATTATATAATTTGAATAAAACCTTATAAATATGAGATGATTGACGTTTCCGTGTTTTCTATTTCCAGAACAATCTAGACGCGACGACCTAGAGGCTCTAGGGCACATGTTTATGTATTTTCTACGTGGTTCCTTACCCTGGCAGGGTTTAAAAGCTGATACACTCAAAGAAAGATACCAAAAAATTGGTGACACCAAGCGAGCGACGCCGATCGAGGTGAGTTTTATTTATAAAACATATACATACAGGGTTTTTTTTGCAAACTATTAAGTTTGTAGATATGGATCAAAACCGGCAGGAAAGAAAACCGCTATTGACCATATATTAGTTGTGTTGAAATTAAAAAAGAAATGAGAAATGTTTTTCAAGATCAGACTAATCATACCCAACGGCTATATGTATGGTGGCAACCCCCAATCTTTATTTTTTAACGATTTTACTTCATAATTTCATAGAACTATGCAAACTACACCTACATGAAAAATGTCATCCATATGGTCACTGTCGTTTTCTAAGAGAATTTATTTTTATTTATAATTTTATTTCAGGAAAACATGTCCCATAGTATTAATACATATTACATTACATAATTTAGATTAAAATTAATACACACAATTTAAAAAGTTACACATACTCACATATTCACATTCACACTAACTCACATATATATACCACAAGTGAATTGACTGTGCCATACACAAACAGAGGGTTGTATTTCAATAAACGCGTTCAAAACCTTGGCTACGTCTGCACAATGTCTTTAATTAGTGCGTTAGTTAAAGCATTAACTAAAACTTCAATTATGTAACCTAAGGTGTAAAAATATAGTGTTCTAGTGGGTCTAGGCATGGTTTAGACCCAGTAGGTGGTGCTGGAATCGGGTTCTACATTTTTGTTTTATCAGGGCAGGACGACGTCTACCGGAACCTTGTTCATAAACATGCTTATGTTATAGTAACATTTAGTAGTTAGTAGCTTATAATTTTATTTAATGCATAACATAGTAGTTCTGTAAGAGACTTCGAAAACTTCAGGATTTCTCGTTGGGCAGCGTAGTATATGAGATGATGCGCAGTGAATCGAGTTGTCTAGAGTTGGCCTCCTTCCCATTTATTTTTAATGATTTTTATTTTTTTATTTCGGTGCTATCTGGCTCCCATTTACCCCTAGCATAGTCAGGGACCTTGTTTTCTTAAATTATGTATAATTAAAATAAAATACTATATCCTTCCCATATTGAATGACTGTCAATGGTCGCAGGTGTTGTGCGAGGGCCACCCAGAGGAGTTGGCGACGTACCTGCGGTACGTGCGGCGCCTGGACTTCTTCGAGACGCCCGACTACGACCAGCTGCGGCGGATGTTCCGCGACCTGTTCGAGCGGCGCGGCTACGTCGACGACGGCGAGTTCGACTGGACCGGCAAGACAATGGTAAATAACTCTGTCGCTTGACCACTCTCCAATGTTTTCATTGGGTGAATTTATTATTAATAATAATAATAATCCTTCCTACAAGATTGCAATGTTTGTTTATAGTTTTTCCTATCCTATAAAGTATATTTGAAATAGGACAGTACGGCTGACAAATCGTAAATGTTCCTATGAATAAATATTATTTTAATGATAATATAGAATCATGATATTCATTTCTCTGTTTACGTAATTTCTCTCATACCGTCCTATTTGAAATAGACTATAATATATATATATAATAACACCTTGGCATTAATTCATATATAAAAGAGTGAATGAATGAGTAATAATTATTATTCATTCATTCGCTCTTTTATATCGGATTTCTGTAACTTTTAACCATTCATTTGCTTTTCTCACCAACCAACCATTATCTGCTAACGGGGTGTAGGCCTCCCTAAATTGGCGCTTTCCTGACCAGACCGACCTAGCATAGGATATGAATAATTATTTGCCTTACTACTAGTTGTAACCTGGCATGAAGTCGGTACAAGTACTGTAAATTTCCTATGAATGGTAAGGTAAAAGAATGGATGGTAAGATATAGAAATACGGTATTAGTGGAAATTACCCATTTTGAATGTTGGCTATTTAACATCAAAGTTCTAATAAAGATTTGCTTATCTTTATTAGAACCGTAGCAATCACACGGAGGGTGTCAACAATAATATAGTTAGTTCTAACCTATGTTGAGCTAACTTCCTCAAATATAAACTGATATTTGACATAGTTCCAATAAAGCATTAAATCTAAAATTGCAGCTTGAATTGACACACTGTATAGTTAAAAGAAATGGTTTTTGTTATTTTTTCCTACAAACTATAGATGGTGACCAATAATTCAATAACAGTTTAGTATCTACAAACTGTTATTTGCTATACAATAGTTAGTAATATAATCAAAATCCACATTGAAGCCTCTAATTTATAATAAGCCAATTGTGAATAATTGGCTCTTTGATCAATAAAATAAAAAAATCTGTTGGGTTAATGCATCATTGCAATTTTATTCGTTATGGACTTAAGTTTGTATCAAGGTTGAATGCTATTTTAGTAAACGGAATTACAACTTGTATGAAGGAGTATACTGATTAAGGGTATTCTACTGCAATGTTATCGTTGTTAAAATCAAATTTATTGTGATAAGTTGGTATTGGTTTGGCCTTGCACATAACTTTGCTTTAGAGCTCTGATATGATTTGCCAATTTATCATGTTTAATGTGATTTCATATTAAACTTATTAATAAATTATATTTCGCATCAAATTTTATGGCCTTTGCTGATTAACTGCAGATTGATGTTATTATATCATTCCTGATTTTGTGAAGTGATAACTTCTTATGGGAGGGTAAACCGTTACATACGTTATGTAACGCGTTGCGGCGTCAGTCGGTTTGGCTTCCCTTTCTCTCACGCATACGGGAGCGGAAGGCAGGCTCCTCCTCTCTTACTCTAACCCACGCGCTATGTACATAAAATTTAAGTAATAACCTAACCTTTTCTTAATTTCAATATTAAATAGTTCAACTTAGATTTTAGAATTGTTTTTTTTAAATAACAGTGTGTCTATTTCAAAGTCATCTGTTGCTAACTAAAAGTATGGAAAAGGAATATAGTACAAAACAAAACTGATAAAGTCCTTAAATTTTATATTCCCACTGTTGACAAGAGGGCATCACAAGTTGTTCCTCTCTCGCATTTATATATATATAAAAACATCATTTATATATATAAAAACATCACTAAAACTTTTAACACGCGTTTATTAATTAAGATCCGATGGCCCACTCCCTCATCGCCCTTACCCAGCTTCCCTCTATCCCATCCTCTTTATCGCATCCCCATTATCTATCTTAGCAGTTTGAAATGCCATTTATATTGCCCCTAGTGTTGCAAACGTCTGCAGGCGACGGTAACCGCTTTCTATTATGTGACTCGTATGCCTGTTTGCGGTCTTCACAATTAAAAATATTTTAAAACAAATCAATAAGAAAAAAAACTAAGTTTGGAAATAAAAGACTGCAATTTCATGTTTAAACAAAGTATCAGAAATAAATCTATAAGTTTCCATAGCTCCTAACACTATGCTGTTACTAATTAAATAAGTGTAGATAAAACAACATTACCATTACTTTTTCCATGCTAATAATGACCATAATGTTTAGAACGGACTATATCCTTAGTCAAAACGCTTATGAGTGTGAACTTTAAATATTTTGTGTAAACATCTTGACAGATCATACAAAGTGGCTCGTTAATTACTTTACTATATCATCTTATTACTTTTGTGTTGATAATATATGAAACATTTCGCCGCTAAGCTAACAATACCATGCAAGTCACAAATATCCCGTATCGAACTTTAATTATTTTTTAATTTCTTTCTAGACTTTTCAATGAACACGACCCCAATCTTATATAATGCACATGTGTTGAATTTTGATTGAATTTATCCCTGCGCAAATAAAGACAATTTTTGTGTGTTATAAATTTTTTGTGAATCTCTGACACGGGATATTGTTCACTGAGTGGCTTAATTTGTTGTTTTCTTAGTTTTTTGGGAACTATACTTAAACATTATAACTATGCTAACAAACGTTTTGCTTAAACATTAACAGTTTTAGTATTAGTTTTGTTTTATTGGCATGTATAGTCAATTCATTGAGTGCTTCAAAAAAATCCAGTTATTCAAGAAATTGTTGATATCCGTAAATTAATTCTGTACTGATGCAAAACACTGTAAATATTATTGACCTTATATTAAAATTTTACTTTTCATTATTGCAGAGTGTATCAGAATATCGCTTCAATTTAGTGTAACATCTTTCGCGCATTATATTTTGGCATAATAAATAGATAATGAATTTCTATGTAGCCTAATTATTTTTCTGCTAAGTGATCGCCAGTTCAATATTATGATATAATTTAAGACGAGGCAGGATAATATTTGTAACATAATTATTGTTATATTTGATGTATTATTCGTCGATAATTTTATAAGAAAAATCTGAGTATTTCTATACACAATCTAAAATTTTCTTTATTATTTTTATCAAAAAAAATTCTATATTCATTGTTTTCAATCACTCAGAAAAGCTCCATGAAAATCTTGAACTTTGTATTTTTTATTGAGGTTCTCATAACAAGGATATTGGCGGTTCCTATATCTTGCCGACCGTTGACTTGCCTTACTATTAGTTAAAATTTGACATAAGCTCTATACAAGTAATGTCAAAATTCAATCAATAGTAAGATATAGGAACCGGCCATTATTCACTTCGAATTTTCATATGTGTCGACCTTTTAGGGATTATAAAACTATGCATTCAATCGAAACTTTATAGATATATGATTTAATATGCACTTATTTTCGACCTCTTGGTTATCTTGTATGTTTTAAATTGAGTGCAAAAGATTAATGACATTCTTATAAATTAAATATCACTATGATAGTTCACTGTTAATGTTCGTTAAATAAAATATTCATTTCTGTGGCGTCTTTCTGTGTAGTTTGGCGTAGTTGTGATGTTTTGCATGAATTCTAAGTTAAATTGGATATTTGTTTCATGGTGAAACTCTAAAATTCTTGCATTTGAACATTAAAATATTTTATTTTATTTATCATTTCTGTATATGAAAAGACGAATAAATATTCATGATTCTTTTACTAATTGATGAAATATTTTTTGTTATTAACAATTGACGTTATATCTGCACTTTACTTAGTACAATATGTAAAGGATGTTCATTGTACAGTCAGCAAAGACGTGTACATTAATTTTGAAAAAAAGTAGATTTTTTAGATAAATTCTAAGTTACAAACAAAATATAAACGAGACGAAAACAAAATAAAACTAATTCTTCAGCTATTAACATCTGTTTTAGAAGCTAGTAATTAAGTTAAAATTTTGAAGAATATTTCTAACCAGAAATCATTTATTTGTATTGATTACTATTTTTTGATTTTCCTGGGTAAAATTAGTATTTGAACAACAATACTAAGTATAATTAAACTAACATGCATAGTTTTACACCACTAATAATTCCTTCCGATCTACTTGCGCAGTAGACCAATTTTAGTAACACAGAAAAATGTACGAATCGTGTAAGCGGAATAGAGGTAAGAATGCGTAGCAAGAAACACTGTCATTTTCCCTTGCGAATAAAATTCAATTATAGATTATTGACATGTCGGAAACCGCTCTGCAGTTTTCTGTGTAAACGAAAATTTCCGATCGGAATTATAAGTTGTGTAAAACTGTAATATCCACTGGAAATGTTTGTTGTTATTCGATATTCGCATGTTGCATGCTTCGCTTTTGTGCTTCGGTGTCCAGCCGGTGAATATTCACGTGATGAGAATATTGCGCAACGCACCACCTTCAAATATCGTTAAAAATAAATCGGACAAGGTTAGTGCTTACTGTACGCGCAAAACTTGAATGCGTCTCGACAGAAGTTAGGTACGTGAGTTTCCGCAGATCCAGCCAATTGTTACGTTTATTGCACCTGATGATTCGTAGTGCGACAGAGAAAGAAAAGAAGAAAGAAAGAAAACAATTTTATGTAGGACAAATTATAAGAGAGAAGGCATCCGAGTACGGATAGAGTTTGAACGGGAGCGCCTCAGAGAGCCTACTCATCTCTGTACGTATCAGCGTAATGACGTACACTAACTTCAAGGTCGTATTTAAGTTTTGCTGTTATACTATCGTATTAATACAATAGCTGTAACTAGTTTTAATCCATTCAATAATTTTCTTATAATAATTTGTAGTATTTGGGTAAACTGACGCTTTCCACGCAGCTTTTTGTAATAATCATTTTGGTGTAGTTGACAGTCGAATGAACTAAAATATGTTAGTAATCATAAAAATATATCATCATCATCGAAATTGTACGACCATAGTGAGTTTAGATTTAAGAATTCTAATGTATCAAATATTTTTGATTTGTTAGAATCTATAATATTATTAAATTCTAAACATGCCGTGTTACACATTAAAGCAATAAAAAAAACTAGACCAGATTATATAAACAATGGATAAAACGAAGCAATTTTTTTAAATTTCTTGTTTGTTTGCTCGGGATTTACGTAATAACTACTGGGCCGTTTTCGATTCGGGTTTCGCTAATCAATAGCAAATTCTTAGACTTAAAATCTTTTATCCCGAGATTCCTGCAAGAATTTTTCTTGGAATAATTTAAAAGGACCTCATTAAAAAAATCTAATTCGAATGCGGGTTTTCACTGATCGATAGCAAATTTTCCCGGGAGCGGTTTGAAGTTTTTCGGGTGCATAAAAATTAGCTTATTCCGACAGTTTTCATTTAAACGATAACTTAATTTTTTTTAAATGCTGTGGTACTTTGCTTCCCGATAATCCCGCGGGAATTGCTAGTCAAGCGTCGACGAAGTTGCGAGCATTATTAGCTATTAATAAATACAGTAATTAATATTATTCTCAACTCATTACTTATTTTAAAAGAAAATGATAGCTATATTAATTTTGGTCAAATATCCAAAATTTCATAAAAATCGTTTAATACCTAATACTAATAAAGAAATAAATAAACAAACTTTACTTTTGCTTTCGTGTATGTATATTGTAGTAGTAAATATAACTAGCAAAGTAGTTCACATGTTTAAAGTTTAAAACATATCAAGTAGTTCCACATTTTTCGAAGTTTTTATTTGGTATTTATTTTTTATTATTTACTTTAAAATATATAAAATATTTTCAGTCTACGCCTGTTGGCTCCATCCAGACGGGCCATGAAATCGTCGTGTCACCGAACCGCGACAATCAACCTTTCCATAAGGTAAATAAATTTCTTTCCCATTTTTGTAATATTTGCTCTTAGTCTTCGTTTGTTATACGTTTTTGTAAGTGAAAGCAGTCGCTTTTATTGCTGGAGTACAGCAGATTGCCTAACAACCCACCAGATGGAAAGTGGTGACCGTTTCCTATTTTTTTTAAACCTCATAACATAGTGCTCAGGGAAAACGTAGTCTCTGTCAGTTATAGACTCTTGGGATGCCAAGAGCTTCGCTACTGCGTTTATCTTTTGACATTGTTATAACGCCCTTAAACAACCCCATAACAGAGAGTGGAGGGAAAACCTCTGCAGATTTTTTTCTCGAGAGTATCTGATGTACGCGGAAAAATGGAATTTTGTATAATATTGAAGGTAGTTAACAATATCACCGATATATTATTTCTCTGTATAAATTTCTATACGGTTTCGCTGGCGAATTATTGATATCGAGGGCTTCATAACAAATGGGGCGTATTATAGGCAAAAATGCCATTTTTTTGTTGTTTTCTAAAATCCAAATTTCAGCCTTATACAATCTACTAGTTTTGTTTTATTTATAATTTTGTCCCTTGTGTAAAACTGCACTTCTTTTTGTACGCCTATTTGTTATGAAGCCCTCGATATACGTATCGCGTGTAAAATATTTCATTTTCCGTACTAAAAGTAGCCTTAGTGAATTTTCGTTATCCAAAGTGTAAAAAATTCCAGATCTTTAATTCCCAAGGCCGTCAAAGTCAAAGTAATTTATTTGTTTGAAATATGGATGTTTTTGCAGATGTGATGCTAAGTCTCAAGTTACATGTTTCGCCTTGACAGGCATACAAATTATTTGTAGTTTTGCTTTACAAACCGTTTGTTGTCCTTATGACTATAGGATATTATGGTTATATTATTGGTGATATTAAAAAAACCGTGAAAAGGAACATTTAAACATACAAACAAGATAACTTCACATTTTTATATTTGTATCAATTAATATATTACTATCCCTATCTCTTTTAGTATATTATTACAGGAGTTTAAAAGCACAAAATTTATATTCAGATACTTATAGTGTTGTTCCATGTATCTTGATTGCGTATGTGAATATATAAAATTAGGTATTGATGTATGTGAATATATAAATTAGGTCAAAATTTTATCAATAATTTAGGCTATTTCGTATCCAGTTGTAAAAAAAAACACGTCAATAAGACATATAAATACAGTGATGACATATTTCTTAATTCGGTAGTTGAATAGGTCATACTATCGAAGTTTCTATTACAAAGACTTGATCTGTGATCAGTAAGTTTTCTAAAAGATGGAGTTCATAGATCTAGTGAGATTACCAGTAGCTTTGTTCGAATAAATTCCCTTGAGTTTCGTGTTAAAATTCATTTTTGACAATAAAGCCACCTTGTAATTTTATTTTACCTTTCAAATATTCACTCTAAAGAATTTATATATCAAATTCCATTAAAATTGTTTCATATCTAAGGCTGTTAAAAAGAAACAAATAATCTCCCACACTTATATATTAGCGTAAAAAATATTTACTAATAATTACATAATATTAGTTCGATATTTAAGGTTACCCTATCTGCGAGTTTCAAATTGCGTTTGTCTGTAATACGTTTTTAAACTTCATTATGTTCACGTCGTCTCATATTGTATTTTTTTTCGACGCAGGATGATATGTGTGATTATATGATTGGTTTGCTTGAGGACGATGAAGCGGCGCTCATATCTGAAGAGGTTTGGTTCGCTTTAAATCATAAGCCATCATTTAGCCGTTTGTTAGTGCGCTCCCTACAAATGTCTGTAGTGACCCATATTTCATGTATATAGTTGTGATATTACTAAACTCATACACCTTTTTATACCAAAAAAATTAAATTCATTGCCTATGTACCATTTTAAAATTAGTTCTTGGTAGGCAGGTCCTAAACTAAATGCCTAACTCCTTAAAAGTTCCTCGAATCGACCAGTATTCTTATTACGAATTTTTAGATTGCTTACAAAATTATATTTCAATAAATTCTTAGTAAGGACAGTCGACAAAAGCTTGCTACTTGCTACTTCCAAATTGGGCGTGATTTTTAGTAAGAAAAGCAAGTGATCTTATTAGTCAAATTGAGCAGTCTAAGTCATTCTACTCTATTTGTGTCAAACATGTATTTTTTCAAGGTTTTGTACTATTTTGGCACACTACATGTTCAGGTTTTGACAGACATACGAAATTATTTGCTGTTGTCTTTCTGGGTTACATTCCATGTGTAGTTGTATAGAGAATTTTAGATTGATCCAAATATATTCCATTCCCAAATGATGATTGTTTGGCATTGCACTGTAGGATCGCTAGATCCCTAACAGATTCATTTTGATTTTTGTGTGGGTTTTTAAATCTTCTGGTATTAACTGTTCAGCTCTCAGTAAAAGGCTTGAGAGTGTGCCGTTTTGAGAGAAAGCTCTTTTATATCCGTTCCTCTCTGTTTTTTACTTGATTCTCTAATTGTTTGCTGTTTTTCGGAATGAGCTAAAGAACAACTGGTAGATTTTTATTATCATTAGTATTTTTGTGTATTGCATATTCCTGCGTAAAGATTTGATAATGTTATAAAATTGTATTATTTGTATATTTTATACACGATAAGCTCAAGAACTACGAGACTGATTCGAATAATTCTTTTTATGCTAGGTAGCTCAATTACAGAGGAAAGATAAAAGATATATTTTAAAACATCACCTTCTGATTAAAAAAAGATAGTAAAGCGGGTCAAAATGCAAGATATGGCTAATAGAACGACTTAATTAATTAATTAGAATGACTTAATTAAAGCCAGAAAATTCTTTCTCACACCGTAGTATTACCACCCACCAAAGTTGGGTCAAATAGACGAATTTGCCATATTTACCATTTAATATAGATCTTACACATTATTTGAAAGCAAATTGTGTCTAACATCCATTCCAATTATTCATATATGTGTCCTACAACGTAACGGAGATTATTTACAAACTAATAACAACAACAGTAGTAGCTTTCTTATATAAGTTTTAATTAAGCGCTGGTGGTTCGAAATATGTTATACCTGACAGTTGTCAATTTTATATCGGGTTGCAATATACATTCTCAGCAGTTTCATTTAAAATATCTAAGTTTCATCATTCTTATGACCTAGAACTACTTATAAAATTTATAGAAGAATTTAATCTACTTTTCTTTTTAACAATAATATTGTCTAGAGATATTTACACCTTGCATAATGTTTTCAATCGACTCCTATACTTTATAACTTGCCTTAATACTCGTGAAAATGTAACAAAGTTCTTTAAAATGATCAAGCAAATCAATGGATAGGCACATGCTAAAAATATAGGCTTCCAAAACTAAAACACGTTTTAATATACGAGCGAGATAGCTCTATTTTAGCCGACTTCAATTCAACACAGAGGCTCCCGGTATAATTACTGGCATATTAAACTTCGTAAACGAAGTTTCCCTTTAGTATGGTCTGGGTGTCTGTGATCGGTCCCAGAGTGGTCTATTGTATGTTTCCCATAACAGAAGCGTAACTAGCTTAGCTTGGGGATGTACTACAGTATGTATTTTTGTCTGTCAATTTGTTATTATTGTTTTTAATTTATTAATTTCGTTGCCCCCTAAATTCCGGACTTTTTTTTCGTAAAATGAGGTAAATAATAAAAATATATTATATATAATACTAAAAAAATTACTTTTCAGTCGAATTCTTTATTATATGAACGTAAGTGGCAATATTCGGGATTTTACGGGATCGCCCAACCGTGGGCACGCAATATGAGGGTAGCTAAAAAAGTTCACGACACAAACGGTTGTTCGTGTCGTTGACAAACAAAAGGTTATTTGCCGAGACTTAAAGTAACTTTAGTTTTAATTAAATAGTCCAACTCGTTATTTACTAGTGTTCTGTCCTCAGCGTGGTATGTTACAGATGGCAGCGCTTGCGGCGAAGGAGTTCGGCACGAGCGGCAACGCGAACACGGGCAACTGGCCCCACAGCGGGAAGGCCACGCCGCTCACCGCGGGCCACCTCACACCCGCCGACAGGCACGGATCTGTGCAGGTTTGTGTGATGACTAATGGCCAGTTCCTATATCTTGATGTTCACTTGCGCTACCATCGGATAAATTTTGACATTACTCATGGATCTTGTGTCAAATATTATCCAGTAGTAAGGCAAATTAAAGCACGGTAAGATATAGGAACCGGCTATAACAGACCAGTTACAAGCTACAATAACATGCTGGAATCTTATCATATATGGTTCATGCGTTTTTTTTAATTCATTTATTTTTCATAATTACATTACCATAATAGCTTAGCGTCTAAGATAAACTCCTTCGGGTGTTTAGGTGCAGATATGTAAACTATGATTATTAAAATAATAAATTAGAAAGTAGAAGTAGTCTATCCAAATTAATTTCTAAACTTTGTTAGCAGTTCTTGATGATAATTTTTTAACTAAATAGCTAACTTGTAAGCTTGTAGCAGCGATGGTAGTGATTAAATAATACTTCAGATGGCAGAGTAGTATTCACTGGCGAGTGGTGATGTTAACTTAAGTGAAATCATTTATTTTGGAAACGGGAATCTTAAGTGAAAATATTAACAAGTCGTACTGCTAGTACAATGTATAGCACAGTGTGTGAGCGGGACGGATGATATGCGAATGAGATAGAGCAACTATAATATCTGCGCTGCGCTAGTCAGTAGTTCGTTGTCCGCTGCGATGACTAGACGTATGCAGCTCCCAGAAGCTATTTAATTAAAAAGTTTAGCGTTAGTGATATTTTTTATTACTGGAATACAGTATACAGAACCTGATAGAAATGAGTTACCGTCGCTTATGAACATTTGCAACACCAGAGTTGTTTTCAAGCGCCGCCGGCTTCGAAGGAATTTCATGGTTTTTAAAAATCTATATCATAGTACTGTGGTAAATCGTCGACTTGCTGGTCATAGTCATTCATAAATCAAAAAACATTGTTTAGGTCGCTAACAACATAAAATACTTAGTTATATAATTGGGTATGTCACAAGAAAAATATAATATATAAAAAGCGGGCGATAACTTATCTTTTAAATTGTAATCATTAAAATATATTTAATTACTGGTTAAAACTATAATAAAGAATCTACTTGCCTTTATAGAACTAGAACTTTATAACTCGTATCACTCACTACAGTTTTAGAAGTAAAATAAAAAGTGTCTCAGTTGATTTGACTGTCAACTATCCGAATAAATAAGACCTGCTATAAATACTAGTGTCTTTAATTTATTTCTTGAACACATTTCTAAGTAAAATTAATATATATTTAATTCAATGCAGTATATTTATAGCATATTGTTAGAGCATGATTCATAAACAAATGGTTAAACATGTGTTATTTCAAAATGGTATGTCACTTAGTTTGAGTCTATATAATTTTACAAGATTTTACGGAATCATTACTAAACTCTGTTTGACAGTTATAATGCGTAGAACATAAACGTCATAATTGGTTTTATATTTTGGACGAATTTGATATATTTTTAAACTTGTTTAAAATTATATAGTCACATTGATTTTGGAACGAGAAATAATTTTGATGGAATATATTTACTGAATTTGTGCATGCTTATGGTGGAATCTGTACGATATTTTATTTTGTTTTATTATCACATTATTTATGCAACGTTCTGTTTATTGTGAATGTATATTGGTGTATTTATTTTTTAGCTGTTGAAGAATAAACATTTTCGGTATGTGAAATTTCCCGGATCGGTATCAACGGTCAGTTATTTTGACATTTTGCGACATTTCTTGTGTGACTGTATGCATGACGCTTTGTGTTGTGCTCTAAATTTCAAACGTAACATACGCAGTAGTTCACGCAGCTATGCTGACAAGTATTGTTTTTTTTCCGAAAATTTATCTTGTACTTCGCTAAGATCTACTAGTTTTTATTAATTTCTAAATCAGCTAAATACAGACATTGAAACAAGTAATACTATCAAGTCTTAAATTATGTTTAAGTGAAAAAAATCAAAATATGATTACGATAGTTTTTAGCTCAAAAAAAAATCGACAACACCTCTGGTGTTACAAAGGTCCATAAGCGACAGGGACTATATTCTATCTGATGAGTTATCCCCAGTTTGTTTGTTTTGATAATGAAAAGCTGTAATTGTGTGAACTAACTGTCTACGAAAATGCTTAAAATAAATCACGGCCAATATTCATTCATAAATTCCGAAACACTGTGTTCATTTAAGCTTTATTTTGCCATTGAATAGTAGTGATCACAAACACTTGCTATATATAAAATACTGTAAAATAATTGTTGCTTTTATAAATAATAATTTTGATTACTATTTATTTTTGATATATTTTTATTTATTTTATTATTACAGTTTACACCATTCCTATATATTATTTTATTTCTCATATTATGCACGACACTAAACATTAAGATTAGATTTAATAACATTTCTTACAAATTACCAGGAACAGTAAGATATAATATTTGTTACTATAACAATATGATAAATTACACGATACAATGTAATTTATTATAATAGAGATACTTTGATATTGTGTAAGTAAGTAGATTTATAGTAAGTAGGTGCAAATACAAGGTAGATGATGCACGCACTGGGATTTTCATACATATATACAATGTCACCTAATTTAACATCGGGTAGTAACAGTTAAACTAGGTCTGTCAAAAGTTGTTTGATATAATATATTGTTACCAAAGAAACCGGTCTGGGAATCTTAGTGCGTATCATCCGGTTAAATAACGTATAATCAATCAATGTTATAGGTAGGTGTCTGTGTGTAGACGAGCTGTATTTTTGCCAAGACTCATAAGTAATCGGTGTTTAGGCTGAAATAATTAGTGGCTTCAAAAGTAACGGAAGTGGATTCATTTGTTACAGTTATGTAAAATTCAAAACAAAGCCTCGAGGAAATATACTACTTATATTTGATTGAATTTAGATGTTAAATTTGTACTTAGAAATTGTTGCTTTAAGTTTTGTGCGCATACTGTACTATACTAAATAATTTAAATGGAACATCTTAATATGAGCTTCTTCATCTAAGCATAAAAATGCACACTATATATCTTTATATTTTTATGAGTTCGATCTCTTAAGAAACCTATGTACTGTACGAGAGGCGGAGGCCAGGAGTTGTCATAGGACGGGGCTTTCTCAATTTGGACACCTGTCTCCCTCTGCTCCATTTTTGATTAAATTTTAGTGAATCATATAAGTAAGACTTATTTGTAATTTTTTGTAACTAAAACTTGTATTTTTGGGAGAAAATAAAGATTATTATTATTAACAGTAACAAAAAGAGATGCTGTCCAAACGCTGTTAAGTACTACTAATGTATTAATTGTTCCCTTTCGGTTGATTATACATTTATATATAATTTAATTATAGTATTATTTATAAAAAACAAATTTTATGCCAACATATGGCTATGTTCTCGCTTTTATTTAAAATGATACGTCATGTTTGTCGGTCAGGTGGTGAGTTCGACTAACGGCGAGCTAGGTGCCGACGACCCGACGGCGGGCCACAGCAACACGCCGATCACGCAGCCGCACCACGAGGTCGATGTGGTAGACGACACCAAGTCAGTGTTCCAACTGTATGGATACCTTTTTATTTTCTCTCATTTATTTTTAGTTTAGTCGCTTGGGGTGACGGGCTTTTTAACCACAATGATCCATTCCATTCATCTTAATCGCTCATTCACTCACTCGGTTCAGCAAGTTATCACTTATTCATTCATTCCGTTCAGCAATTTAATCACTCATTCATCGTTACATTTTAAGTGTAATTTTTGTATACATGGCCAGTCTTTGTATACGTAATTTTAGAAAATACGTTGTACAGAATCAGCAGTAAGTACAATCCAATATGCTGACAATTATATTACTAATAATTATCATAGGCGCTTTACATACTCCCCATTCTATACTCTCGTGTTCTCGCGAGATTGTGTAGAGCCATTTAGAAACAGTCGATAGGTGAAAAATGATTACTGCTAAGTCTTTTGTAATTTTGGATACTCTAGTTCTAGGTAAAGATATACACGTAGGAAGAAATTGACAAAATATAAAACTGATGATATAAACATTTGAATAGAAAATAACATTAAAAAATATTCTTTCAACATTAAATCATTGGGAAAGAGGCCAGGAATTCATTCGATTCTGCATATATGAAATAACTACTCATGATATAATAATCTTGTTGCCTTGAAGAACTGTTTTGTATGTTGCATAGCTCACTGGACCGCAGAAGTTCTAGGTTCGATTCCTGGCATGATAAATTTCTTAAAACGAAATTTGGTAATTTTCTATGGTTTGAGATCGGCCCTCAAGTTGTACATTACGTATAGCACAAGCATAATTTGATTTGCACCGTTTGTGGGTCCTAGCTAATGTTCATGATTTTCAAGGAACTAGACACCAGAAAATCGAACCCATGTAACAGAAGTCTATAGGTTTTTTACTGACGTCAAACGATAGAGTTCTTATGAAGTTCCAAGACACATTTCTCTAAACAGTGAGATTTTCAATACAAAATCACATATCTTTCTTAAAAACAAATATATAATTACTATTAGATTTTAAAATTAAGCATATCAAGACCGTTAATTGTCCTTCAAGTTCCCGCCCCGTAAGTATATTATTTTTAATTGATTCAAATATTGAAACTATCTATTCGTAGTCCAAAGACCAAAATTATTGCTTATTGTGTTTTTGCATGTAACTGATAATAAGTTAGTCTTTAAAGGAAATAGATAAATTTTCATTTAATTGATTTTGTATCTTAGTTTAAATTTTAAATGATATTTTCATAACAGACGGTATACGCAAAACGGCTTACAATTCGATTATAATGGTAATATTATTGGAAATGCATATTGTATTTTAAATGTTTGAATTTATAATATTTACACTCAATCAAAATAGTTTTGTTAAGAAAGACTTAATTTAGTATTAAAATCGGCAGAGACGTTAAATCTTTTTTTTTTACAGTGCAATAAGTCTGGTATATTGATGGCCTTATGGATTATAATAGTGTTTTCTAATCTATTCTATAATGAATCTCTAAATGGTACCAGTTTGTACAATGTGTTTGAAAATGTGAAAAAAAGGTCAGAATAATTCGGACAAGGAGAGATACAAAAAAGTAGTTTTTAGAATTTTTGTCTGTTTGTCTGTGTGTTAGAGCATCACGAGAAAACTACTAAACGTATTTAAATAAAACTCAACACGCAGCAAGTTCAAATCCCGGAACGTAACTCTGGATAATTTTTATCCCGATAAATGACGTCGTTACCCCGAGATAGGCGAAAATAGCAAAAAAGCTAGCGCTGCGATCGCGCCCTTTTTGAAGCTACGGAACATAATATATGAACAAAACTCGACAGAGAGATGTTCGTATCTCGAATCAACACTTAGGATAGTTTTATACTGATAAATGATGTTGTTTTCATAGAATATACGGATTAGCTAAATAGGTGGCGTTGCAATCGCATTTTTTCAATTTACTAATAAATACTTAGTTGTCATCAACAATATGTCATTCATTGCGTTATTTTAAATCAGATTGGTTTCGACTCGCTTTTCTGTTTAGCTGGGCAGTTGTCTAGACTATATTGGATTTAGTTTTTTTGAATATTGTAGTGAATTAAACAAGAAACAGTTTTAGATGTTATTAATATAAAAACTTATTTAGTTTTTATGTAAGTAACATAGAGCTACTACTGGGAACTTTCATGCGGCGTAGCCGCGGTGAAAAGTCCGGTGTATAGTAATTTAATAATAATAATATTTATTCTGTATTTCAATTGTTTGTAAACATTCCAACAAATATGTCAAAAGGCAGACATTGTAAAATCGTCATGCAGGCAATCTGTCTATTCCAGGTGCTGCTGTTTCTTCAAGCGTAAAAAGAAGAAGTGTGCGGCTCGAGCGGGCAAGTGACGCGTGTGTGTCACGTGACATGACTACACGCGCACGCCGCACACACGCCACGCCTACGACCATGCCCGCAATGCCCGCGAAACCCGCAATGCCCGTGATACCCGCCATACCCGTGATACCCGCAATACCCGCCGCGCTCGATACGCCCGCGATGCCCACGCGCGCCTGCATCACGCCGCGACACATTACCGACGCCTTTGAATCGACTAATCACAATTATGAAAAAAAAATCCAAATCTCTTATTGCAATTTATTTCATAAACGATGCATTGGAATCAGTTAGCATTAATTTGTATCGATTTATTTATTTTGACTCGATCATTAGTAAAGTCAAAGCATCGTAAGTTGCAGTACTTGTGCTTGATATGGCTTGTCGGTATTGAGTGGGATTTTATGGCTAATATCTGCTGTCTTCGGTTCGGTCTCTGGGACAGAATGTATAGTCAGATTTATATAGGGCGCATTCCACTAAGCACTCAGACGCTAGCATTTGCTTACGAATGTTACAATCATAAACTCAAATGCAATAGATTATGGGGGTATGATGTCATTAATGAAATACACAAATGTCATTGGTTGACTTGAAAACTGCGCCTTTTTTTATTTAATTCTATAGGGAGTTTCTATACAAGTCTACTTCAACCCTATTCTTCACATTGATTGTCGTGAGCGAAATTATGACGTCATTAGTGAGGTTTGAAGGAATATTTTGAGCGTTGTAAGTGACTAGTGGAAAGCACTATTAGAGTGCCGACAGATGACCCATCATCCAATGATAACAATTAAAATAGGTATGACTACAAAATCGACGAAAATCAGTTTGAGCCGTATATCCTTACTCTTTAAATTCGACGTGCTATGTCAAGTGTCGAGTACGGCACTATAATCACTTGAGTTTTATTGGACCTTATCTGATTATTTCTAAAACTTCTAAATACGATACTAAAAGTCCTTGCAATGAACTAAAAGCACGTTTTGTCGCTACAATGAACATTATTTACATTATGTTTTGCACGGTTTTTCAATTTTGCTTGAAATTCTTTTTTTTATTATGAACTTTGTTTTTCTTTTATATTACGGTGATGTTTTCTAAAACTAAACAGTCAAAACATTTTTCCGTGACACACAATGTATTTTAAAGTCACCATTCCCTATCCTGACACTCGCTATTTACTGCTGTTGCGATTACTATTGAAATATTATAATTATAGTTATTGTTAACAGTTTTCTGAGCACAGAGCAAATGTTAGGCGTCGTAAATGTGACGAACAATTTAATACGAACATTTAGGGCGGTGCGATTTTACGTGGCATCTTAATTCTCAATCACTGAATTATAGGGTTTTAAAATATTAAAAAAATAAACATTTATTTATTAACAGTCGTAAACGGGCATAAAGTAATAATATAAATATATCAATGTTGAAGAAGTTTAAATTAGGCAGTGTGCGGTCGGCATTATTTTCGTTTTTGTGTTCCCGTCCGTAGCGAATTACGTTTCATTTCACTAAGAATCTTAATTATATCCCATTTGGGATGAGATTTTACTATCATCTACATCACTCGCAATATTTCATACA
Organism: Dendrolimus pini; assembly: GCA_949752895.1. Taxonomy (NCBI): domain Eukaryota; kingdom Metazoa; phylum Arthropoda; class Insecta; order Lepidoptera; family Lasiocampidae; genus Dendrolimus; species Dendrolimus pini. Next base: position 8,569,555 of record OX457139.1, read on the forward strand.
TGACGTTTTGTTATCTGATCACGAAATTAGTCCTAGTTTAAACAATACTAAATTATTTATAAATTTAAAATAAATTGTTTACAAAAGATTTTAATGGACTTTTCGTATTAACAGCAATCTGAATTCATAGCTATTTTATTACGAATTTCGTTTTTTTTATAAGACGTGCGCGACCAACCGCGACCCGCGGTCGTCTGATTCTTAGTTCTACTTAGACAGGCCCCGGTCCCAGTCGTAAGAAGCGGGAGGGGCGACCATCGGCAAACCTTCTGCACACGACATATATGTTGTGACTTTATTTATTATAGAAAATTATAAACATCAAAATTTAATTCACACTATAAAAACAGTGGATGCATATTTTATGTAATAAACAAAGGGGCTCTATCTTCGTATGACCTTGTGTTTTTTAATTACCCATCTAATCAGAGATGACTCTCAAACTGATTGAAAAAAGTTTTTTATTTTATTTTGTAATACATTTCACATTTTCTTCATAGCCTCAAAATTAGTATTCAACATTGAACTAACAGCAAACTGCTTTCAGATGAATTACTATGAAGTGGTCAATATCAGTTTATGCATGTTTTAATTTCGTGGTCGGATATAGTTCATGTTAAACTTTATGATTGGTCTAAATTTAACTGCAAGAAATAGTGCAGTATCTAATTTTTATAATAAAAAGCGTCTACTGCATATACCTTGCTTGCAAAATAATAAAAGTGTGAAACTTGCAAATTTTACTTAAATACGGTTAATAAGTTATAGCTACTTACTATCCATACTTTTACCTTACTACTGGATAAAGATTGACATTAATTGTGTAGAATTTATGTCAAATTTTAACCAGTTAGTCAAATGAAGTGTAAGATACAAAACTCTAGCAATAATGCTTTTAGTTTACACATGATGTGTGTACAGTTGGAAAAAACATTGCATCATATTTGACTGAATGAATAAAATAACGGAATACTGTTTTCAATGGAAAAATATACTTAATTACTTCAATCTTGATAACAAACTAATATTTTCTCTGTAAATAATTATATCCACTATAAAACCAACTGTACATTAAAAGATTCTTTTATTGTATTAATTTCACACAAGCAATCAAAGATCGATCATAAAGTTTGGCGGAACGTATTTATTTATATGCGTCCATTCCAACGACACAGCGCGAACAAATCGCCAGATTTGTATTCATTAACATATGAACAGAAGTAGATTAATTTAAAAAATACTTATCAAGTAGTCGTGTACCGCTTTCTCCCATTTAGTAGGCAATTAGGACGATCCGACCGATATCTGCTGTCAACTAGACATCGTTGTAGTTAGTAAATCTGTATTTAATTATTTTTATAAGGTTTTCTGAGAGAAGAATACATTTTGTGACAATTTTAATAAATATATTACTAACATAGATACATACACAGCTTTAGTTCATTCGTTCATTCATTCTTCAGAAAGAATGGAACGGCTTTGTAGGAGCACTTATCAAAAAGTAAATTATAATTGAAACTGAATGATTAGAATAACAGTGAAAATCAGGCAAAACGTTGTGTTGAACAAAAAGAAAAATAAAATTGAAATCGCGCTTAGTCATGTTTTAGTCCAGTATGATAAGAAATGTCAATTAGGAAATTACGTTAGTAAAGTGTCAAGATTAGGAAATTTGTTAAATTTTCTTAAAATGAATTTTCATACTTGAAACCTTATAATTATTTTTTCATTTACTAAACAACGTCATGGATCAAGATGCAGCAGATATGGGTTGAATCCAATTAAATATTATTTTTGTACGTCCTCTGTGAGTTCATTTATTTTTTTTTTATTTTTTTTCTGTGAATGCATTGTAATAACGTTTTTTTTTGTTACATAAGTAATAAATTACCATATAGAGAATATAGTGACATTATTATAAGTTGATGTGTGTTAATGAAACGTCTCAGCGTGGTGTTGATTGTCGCGAGAATTTTGGTATTTTTAGAAAGACAATAATGTAAATTGTTGATAAAATGAATTATAATATCTTTAAATTTTAACTCATGATTATATTTGAATTTTGCTATAGTAAGTGTTTATCAGATAGATAAACCGTCAAAGGACACATTATAGTAGTCTTCAGATGACTGCGGTGCAGACATCCATACCAGAGTAAATATGGAAAATCTGTTTATAAAATGAAAGGAACCCAATGTAATTCGTTTATTAAATAAATTTAAAATTAATTCACATGACAAATTTTGTCATGTGAATATCAACAAACATGTGGGCTGTTAAAACCAGTTGTGCAAAGGCAAATAGGAAACCACACAGTTAACCAAAATGATTATGTACATGTAAGTTTTCAGTCATATTTTAAGATAAGTATGGTAAAATATACCTTTTTTTGTACAGTCAACAAATAAAATAGTATGTTATAATTTGGTTACAAATTTTGAAACAATATATTTAAGAAAATGGCTCAACTTTTTTGCTCTTCACAATCTTTTATTATTATGTGCGTTTATTTTCGAGTTAATTGGCATTGGTATATTACCTTAAAGACCAGATGAACATAGGAGTTTGTATCTCACAAAAGTAAAATAAACTCCCAGGGATACGAGGCCGAAATTAACGCAGACGTACCCGTGTGACAAGTTTTTGAAATAAATATTTTTAGAAATATTAAACAGAAAAATAAAGTTTGATTAGTTAATTTAGTGGATGATGTTCTTGCTGACCGTACCTCGCGACAATCAACACCCGCGCGTATACATATTCTAGATTTTATGTTTATTTAGTCATTGTCTATAGATAAGTTCAGTTTGTGCGAGAAAGCAATTATGATAACGTTATTTAATTGGCTCCGTTCCTATAGTGACGCCACGTACTTTCCTAATTTTATTTATGCCTCTAGTTATATCGTAATAATTGTGGTAACAACAGGCAATTACCTGCAATAATTAAGAAAGAAAATAGTATATAACAAGTTCGTTTTACATTATATGTTCTTGTGACAGATTGGTTCCGTATTAATATTATATTATAGAAAGTAAATGGTTCGTTGGACATTATGATGACATGAATGTTAATGTACGTGCAATAATTTGTGTATAAATTCATTACAATAGTGTATTTGAAATGTTACTTGTTTTAATCGGTGTACCCCATTGAGTCCCGAGTGTACTGGCTTCTATATTCCTACAAGACTGAGCTAAACGTTTCACCTTGTGTACAAAACACCTCGCTCCGGGTTCATGTCAATTTGAATCTTAAGTCTGGTAGGCGACGTTTCCAAGACGGCGATTGTGGTGCATCGACCGCCTTTACAATCACTATAGAAACTGCGTAATTGAATACACAAATTTAATTAAATATTTAGCTTTAGTTCACTTGAAACTTTATGAAATAATGTCGTAAAGGGGTTTGGGTAAATTTGTTCGGAGGTTGGCTTGATTTTTTTATGAGTAGCCACTTTTTTAGTTATTGCTATTTAGTAGTTCTATACCTGAGATAAAAGACTATTAAAAAAACTTGGTCCTAAGTTACATCGGAGCCGAGATATTTAAGATCAAAATCGTGGTGCGTGAACTTAAAGTACTGTAAAACGGAGTTAATAGAATTCACTATCTACTGTATAAATGTAATTGCTGGCCGCAAACTTAAAAAATCAAGCCACTTTGACCCCAAACCCCTTTGAGTCTTTCCCATATTTTTATACAATTATTTTTTATAAGGTGATAACATTGATGCATAGACAAAACATATTTCGCCGTCGTAAGTTTGACATTTTATAATTTCTGACGTTTCCTTTTTCTGAGGAATCTGATCATATCTTACAGATACTGTTTTAACATAGCAAAAGAAATATTTCTAAACAGGTCTATAAATGCTTATAACATAATCGACAAGATTTGAATTCCTACACTAAGTGACAGTTGAGTCTAGATATATCTTACCAAATTTGGTAAATTGACTATAATTATACACGTATTACTTATTTCCAAATATCGCCGTCTTTCGAAGTCTACCTAGCTTAAGCTCTTTCGTTCAATGGTTATTATTACGGCTAAGTATATATCAATTTTAATGGACTTAAATCGTAGTCGTTATTCAAATTGGTCGCGTCAATTCGCAGCCGTGGTCATTTGGACAGCCATTCCAAAGTATTTAGCATATTTATGTGACTGAACAGTTTCCATTAGTTTGTTGTATTGTCGCTCTGGGTGACGGCGGCTGCGGTAGGCGTAGAGATAAAAGTTTCATTTTGGAAGTTGGTTTAGAAATAGACTGACTGATGAAGTAATAATTACGCGCGCTTCTTATACTGAAATCGTCGTGTGTGCCTATTAAATCGAAGAAATCGATACTTAAGTGGGCTTGATCATCTCCTTTACATAGATGGTGCTGTGGTCTACACTTTCTGTTACTTTTTCTGTGTACATTTTGCGACATTTTCAAAGTCAAGGATATGTATTTGCCTTATTTCGCACTGAAGTTAAAATACGTGCTGAACTGCTCATAGAGAAATAAGTGCAGAAAGATAGCCGCAAATTCTTTAAATTACGTTTCTGAAGTATCATGTTATTATTTACCCAATATAAACTTTTTTTATTCCAAGCTCTTTTAAAAGTACAATGTCAATGTACTGTCTACAGGCCAAGTATGTGAAGCAAATGGTCGGCTCTCCTTGTTTAAGTTTCATGGCACGCGAACATTGTTAGTGTAAAAATTGTACAGCATTAGAAAAAAAAACACATTTATATATTTTTGCTTGGACTGGAGCAGCGGGATTCGAGAAGCGTGATTTGCATAGGTGTAAGATTTTACAGATATCGCTGCGATCAACGTAATACTTAACCACTCAAATTGCAATGTAGCAGATAATTAGTACAAAATGATACACCACTATTTGTCTCTTTCATTCACGTACAAATATATTATTGCCGTTGTACATACTTGCAAATAACGATCGAGCAAGACTGCAACACACTTGTGTATACGAGTGAAGGAGATAAGTAACGGTGAGTTTTGAAAAGAATTCTACTCTGTGTTGGTACTACGGATTTGGAGAAATCTTTTTGTCTCAGCAAACTGTATAAATACATAGAAAAGTGGAAGTAGAAGAAACAATTAACTAATTTTTAAATATTTTCTAAGATCTATTAGTGATTATCTTTGAAAAATGTTATACTGGTCCCACAATGGCCCCATTTTAATGTTATATATTATTATTACTAGTGTATTACGGTGATCGCATCGTATATATACATATATTTGAGGTATTTTGCATTAGTCATGGGTATGTAGTCATCACAATTGTATTGCCGATTTAGGTCCGTGTTCCAGGACAACACTCGAGTTACGAATCAAAATCTAGAGTAAATATCTCGGCAAATCATAACATCTTCGGCACGGCGCGTCATTTACTTTAAATAATCGATGGTATAAATTTTATATTCTACTGATAAAAAATAAATGATGGACTGTCAAATATGTACTAGCATATTTGAGTCGTATAATTCCAATACCCGCCAACTCCCTTAAAAAACAAAATTAAGTTATGTATGTTTCTGGATAGTCGATGAAATTTCTCGTATGTCATTTTGTTCGTTTTATACCTAAAACCGCCAACTTCCAACTAAATTTGACATCAAACTTTCGAATTTGTTCCAAAATCCGAGATATTAGAACACTTTTTTGCTTTTACTGAAAATATGTTGCGTGTGGAATTAGCTGATATTGGAATTATACGACTCATTTGACAGTGCATCATTTATATTTTATTTATCCAATAAATAATGAACTACCACCTCATTTATAATTTATTTTATTATATAATTTAAGATTTGACTCAATAGTCGTTCTGGAATACGGAGTTAAGGTTGATCATTTCCTAGGTACGTTTGAAGTGTTATGAAAAATAAATATCTTGTTGTGTTCGTTTACAAATTATTTAGAAAAGGTATAGATAATGCGAATATTGTCAATATGTTTAACGGGAAATTTTAAAATCCTTTATTGATGATTTTTGATAAATTATTGTGAACAAATGGAAGTTTTCTTCTCATTAAATGAATCGTTAATATTATTGTACAATCATTGCAGTATAATCGAATGTAAATGACATTGTAAGTCTTGAAGTGAGTAATACCATAGTTGTACCTAATAATTGTTACTTTCTATTTGCTAGATAGATTAATCAAATTAGATTGGGTATTTTGAAACTGAAATTGTGTGATCTTTTAAAAACAAGGACTATTCAAGTTCCGGGTGTTTTTAAACGATGTAATATGTAAATGTAAACAAATATTTTGTTGATTCGCACGTGTTATATAGGTGTGAATGGGTGCGGGCAAGCGGTCGACTCACAACAACACCCGATTTTCAATTATATCTACCACTACTTTTGTAGATGCCGCCACAAGGTTTTGTCTTCTTGCGTTTTGTTATTGAAAAACTCAAATAGACTTTTAAATCACTCAAAACATTAAATTGATGAGAAACTTTAAAGACTATAAACTTTTGAGAGAGATAATCTAAAATATATTTTGAATAATAAAAGTCTAGTATTTTTCTGTCTGAATTGTAGCAAACTTCAAGAACGCGTTTAATTTTTGCTTGTTTACTTACTACATGATAAGTTTTAGGCCGTGCTAGTAGTACGAATATTTCGGTGCAATTATTTTTCCGCAAAATGTGAAACATTGAACTATACAAGCAAGTTCGCCATGGAATAATTACGCACCATATTTATTTATTTATTTGAAGCGCGCTAAGCCTTACACTCTTGAATCCGTTGCGCGTATATTTCACAAGAAATAAGGTGTTGATTGTGAAAGACTAATATGAGACCGTTGGTTGGTAAGTGAGTAGTGTAAATGAAATGAATGAAAACACTTATTATACGAAACAATTAAAAGCACTGTTTTATTTTTATTGCGTATTTGAGAGATGTTTGCTGTAACATGAATATTTATTGCGAAGGCACTTCGGCTAGAATGGCGCCGAGACCGCGATGACTGGCGCTGCTGTTTATTTAATTTGGAATCGCTTGATGAGTCATTCGGTCGATCGGCTTATGGAAGAGAGAAAGAGAGTTTGAGCTATAGTTATTAACTTTATGTATAAATACATGATGCTTTTGAAACTGAATTGAATTCTTATTGTAAGTATAAAAATAAATATTAATATTCATAGAAACAGTTCTCAGTGTTTATTTTTTTTCTCTATAAGATGTATGGTATAAATTTGCATATGCAATTTGACATGTATTCAGTTATGGTCACAACCCTGTTCAAAAATACGAAAATATTTGTTAACTCATAATTAAATAAAGCTTATTATAAGAAATTAGTTTTATTAATTCACTTTTGAAATTCTTAGCGATTATTCGTCAATATTTCGTTTTAAAATGTTTGGAATGGAAAGTTTTTATTTTCTGGTTTATTCCAGTTTCGGTTTCAGCCCAAAGTTCTCTTAAGGGTAATTTACATACAGAGAGTTTATCGCACGTTTTTGGGCGAAAATCGTATGGTATTTTCGCATGCGATACTCTTTAGACAATAATCATTGGCATGTTTACATTCAACCAAAAAAAACAAACGTCATACGATAATCGTAAGGTAATTTTATTACCAAGAGTTCTGTTTACACTTAGAGACAAATCGCATTGATATACGATTTTTCGACTTATCTAACCTAGAACTCGTATGAAATTTTTTCAAGTTATGCGAGTATTTTACAAATCAGTTTGAAGTTTGCGAGACTTGTCTTTCGTGCTCGGTATTTTGTTTACACAGAGCCGTCAGTATTCGATGACCAGTCGATTATCGCTCTTCTTATATCGTATGTTTAGTTTAGTTAACATGATAATATTTTTTTCTTGTTTTCGTCAATCGTATTTTGGAGGCCAGAAATGTAACGACTCTTCATGTAAATGGCCCTTTATTATAAGTATTTAATGGTTTGTGAGCAAACAGCTTTTTAATTCAAGTTTTATTTAGTACATACACCATTACTTATTTAATCAGTCACCTTCAATGAAATTACTGATCTTTGATGGACACTGAACAACAGTATTATGGAAGTTCCCAGTCGTCATATTTACTAAACCGTTGAAGTTTATCACACAAACAATTCTTGGTTAAAAACTGATATTTTTTAATGATAAAACCGCAAATCCTTTCCTGTCCTTGAATCTATGGAATGTACGAATCGATCTCTAATCTTATAAAAATAAGTATGAATATTTCAGTTTGATTTTGGTTCTATAATATACATTTCTTAAATATAAAAATTAATTACGATGACAGCGTGGCAATGCAGCCAACCTTCTTGGCATGATTCCCTCTGGTAGCCATTTGTTGCATACTGTATATTCATTTATTTATAACTTAACTTATTTTTCAGTATTTAGTTATTTTCTTTTATTGGTATTACTATAATATGAACGAAACCTTATCTGAATCAAAATTGTTCTTTTTTTGTGAAACATTCGTTATATTATTGTTGAGAAACTCAGAATACAAATTTTTCGATAATTCCGTCAATGAATCCCTTCAAAAATTTGGTAATGAGCGAGATAGCGAACCTCATTTAGGTAGCTATTTTGTGAATTTGGATTGAAATCAAAAACAATTGTATTTATAATCCAGTTTATTAGAACAGCACAATGTTCCCCGCCTGTATCATCAATTCAGTAAGTAGGTAAAATAAAGGAACCACCTACAACTAATCGCAAATCGAATATTCTTAATCTTAACAAAAACTACGCGTAATTGCACCGAGTCGTAAAGACGATAAAATGCTTAAAACCAACTTAACATATGAGATATAAAAGCAAAACCACTTTAGTCCAAATTTTTTGTGTAAACTGAATATATCAAATTCTAGCTTTCAGAAGCTATATTTTGGTGTGTTCAGTTTAAAAATTCAAAATTTTTAACTTAAGCGTTTTTCTTTTTTACCACTCACAGTGTAACACAATAAGAGTCGTAAATAAAAAGTGTATAATTATAATTTTTTTGAATATATTAAAATTTCGATATATGAAATAAATATTAACATTCGCATCAAATATCTTAAATATAGTTTAAAAACTAAGTAAAATCATTAATCACGGTCTCACTAAAGGGGACATTATTATGTAAAATAAACTTACAAAGTAGACTAAACAAATTGAAGACAAACAACACTGCATCTTACATCGCACAATAATATCTAAAAATAAACATTTAACGAATAAATTTATTGGAAAATTGTAAAATTCTATAAAATAGCTTGCATTCAAAAGAAAAATAATTAAAATGATAGAAAAAAAAATATTTTAGTTTTAAAAAAGCACATTTTCCAGAACTGTATTGCAAATCTGAAAAGAAATTTATAAAAATATATATTTTAAATAATAAAAGGGCAAAAATCGAGAGAGAAAAATGTTGGACGCTTACATCGCGATAGTATTATATGCTTTAGGAGTTTTTCTGCTATATACTTTTTACTAGACAATTGCCATTCCTAGGAGTTTTCTTCTAGTTTAACCGACATTGAAAGGAATGTATCTTCTCTTGACAATATCAGATTCACAATATTATTCTGCAAAAACATTTCGCCAATTTAAAATTACACCCCTTTTACAACAAAACTCTTCACTTCTGTAATATTTCTCGTATCATAATCAGATATCTCTTCGATGACTAAATCTTCACTTTTCACCGGTATAGGGGGTAGTACATCTAAAAGTTCCCCTAGTTTTCTGCTTGTAGAAATGAGGGTATTCGTAAAAAACTCTATCTCATTCTCGAGTGGTTTTGTTTCTATTTTGTGGTAATTTTCATAGTTTTCCTCTTTAACAATTGGTGGAAGATAGTCGTTTCCATCTTCGAGATCGAATTGAAGTTTCATACGTTTCTTGAGGTTCGGTGGCCAATCTTCGTCTATGGGCAGATCCACGTAGCCGTTGGGCAATGATTTGTGGGTTTCCAAGTTTTTGACAACTTGGTAATCGTGGTCTGAATGCGGGCGGTTGAAGGTTATCAGCTCGTCCATATTGAATTCACCGTCGTCTATCACGGTTTCATCGAGCACTATTTCTGTAAATGAATAAAAAAGTAATTAATTGCGTGCTTATTGACTAACTAGCGTGTCGGACTTAAGACTTGTGTACATTCTTTTTCATATTGAGTTAGAGTAAGTTTGTAGGCTCCTTTAACAACCTTAAAGAATCCCGCACAACGAGGTAACAGATTTGCCAAATCCGTACACAAGCCTGGCGGATTACAAAAATTGATTAATGAATTTAAATATTTTTATATAAGAACATTCAATATACGAGTCCGACTCGCACATAACCATTTTTAATATTGATATCCAAATATTACGACATCGAGGTTCAAAACACAAAGTTACTATTTAATTAAGTGGTAATGAACGTAAAGGTTATGTAAATTTGACAACGTAAGCCTTTGGAAAGGTCAATGAACTGTGTTAGAAGGCAACGACTTTAGCCAAATCTCAGGTAATTGAACGTGACTCAATTGTTAATATATTTTTGGTGACAAATAAACAAGTTCGAGGATGAGATATGATTAAGATTTGATGATCGTTGATTATTTTAATATTTGTTATTTAATCCAAGCCAAATAGACTTGCAAGTATATAAAAAATATAAATACAATTTTTTAGCGATAAGATTGACCTTTATACACAATTAGAATGGTAATGGTTGTACAATAAAGAGCTATTGACTGAAATTGGTTTTGAGTTTGATTTAATTTTATTTAGGGCTCCTTAGATATTTGATAAACAACCGTTATAAATTTCTTAGACCAGTCTGTCCGTTTATATATGTCACTGCTATTTTATCGAAAACTACTGCCTCTAAGAAGGAAATTTGGAGAGATGTTATTCTATATGTCGCTACGAAATGGTATATTTAGTAAAACTTCGAATGAACTGTATAACTTATATCAGAATTAGTAAGATACTTCGGTTTTATGTATTTCGAAAAAATGTTCAAGATTGAAATCATCATTTTAAAAACAGACAGACAATTTGGCGTAGAATAAAAACGAAAATGATAGTAAAGAAAAAACTTTGATCAATATATTCAAGTTACATTAAAACTATAGGTATTTATAACGTTAAAAAAGATTATATATATCATCACATTAGTGTTAAAAATTTCAACGGATGGAAACAAAATTCTTTAATACCTAATGAAACGATACGGATTTGAATAGCGACAGTAATTCAAGAACTAAACAACAATTACTTAAATATTATTTTTTGAATAGGTATATATTTTAATTTCATAAAATAAACACGATATAAAAATATCAATAATTTATCTAGATATTCTGTTTACTGCAGAACCATATTATGTTTGCGCACAATCACAATATAATGCTATCAAATCTTCAATTATTTCAGAGACTAAATTTAGAAATCTATTGCATAATGTGAAAGTGTTTATAGACCGTAACTTTGCTTCAAAACTGATAAATTACATAAACAAACACAAATAGATGTTACTTAATACTAAAAGTCAAACACTTTCAATTGTAATTACTTTAAAAATGTTAGAAAACACTGAAATTAATAGGTATAACAAAGAGGAAATTTTGAAAGGTGTATTATATATTATGCTGCTACACAATGTTGTGGTGATATTAAGAAAAAATATAATCATAGTTATCAATGTCCTTAGCATACTGCATGATTATAAGTTAGTATCCTTACCGCATCAAAAGGAACAGAGACATAAAAGCAATTTAATATTAATAGCCTTGGGAGTGCATTAATTACCGTTAAACTGTGTACGAAATCATAAATTATATGATAGAGCGAAAAATACTCAGTCTCGGGGTCAATTGTGATGGAAAACTAAAAATTACCTACTCAAGAATGGAATCGGCTGATATTGAACAAAAAAAAACAACTGTATTATTACACCAAATCATAGTGTAGCTTGAAGTATCACTGTGAAGGAATATAAAACATCAAAAAACTAAGGGAAAGGTTTCCTCTCCTTAAAAGAGGCAGGTTTCATAGAATACAGTTTCAAAATTCATTTTTAAACCCCTTTGAGGGGCCAAACTTAATATTATTTTTGTCCATAATCGGCAAGCTGCCATCAAAAATTGCCGTCCCAAAACCAAGTTGATTATATCGTATCTTTTACTCTAATACAAATTCTAGGTAGTTAGAGGGAGAAAGCATGAGTTCAACGTTCGTTTCAATTATCTGTATTACACATTTGTGGTGGTTCCATGTAAAGGCCTGATCAAACAGCGGACGGGACGGGACGGCGACGCGACGCTGGCGGGACGTGAAGAGTTGCAATATATTAGTTAATGTAGAATATGTCACATAGGGCCGTCGCGCTCGGCGCTCGACTAGCGGTCGCCTCACGTCCATTTATGTGACATATTCTACATTAACTAATATATTACAACTCTTCACGTCCCGCCAGCGTCGCGTCGCCGTCCCGTCCCGTCCGCTGTTTGACCAGACCTTTAGAGGGTTAAAGATGGGAACGTACAGCTAAAATAATACACATTTGAAATTGTTAACAGACAGCCATTACAGGTTTTAGCGAATAATATATTTAAGGGATTCTGCATGGAGATAAAGTCGAGTCGCGGAGCAGGAAGAATTTCGTACAATGAACTCTTTACCTACTGCCAGTGGTCACAAACATGTTTGTATTAAGTGCGGTTTACATAAAATGTTTGAAGGAGAAAAAAAATTACCAACTTATTAAATAAATTATTGTTATTATAAAAAAATATTTATTTAGATGTTATATTATAACAGTTATAAAAATCGAGTTACAATTACTAACTCGGATAGAAATAAAATATGAAAATTTATAAATCAGAATCCGATTGCTCTGTATCGGAGTTTCTACTTTCCGACGACGTCTCGTCTGTCACATCTATTACAAAAGAATCAACAGTTTTGTTTACATTATCATCAAGTCTATCTAATTTCGATTCCTCTTTTTTTACGTGACTGACATTTAAAAGGTTTACAATCCCCGAGGACGGCGGCCATTGCATCTGTGCGAGCGAGACTCATTATATTTACGCGGGAGTGACAGAGATAGGTAATAACAGGTCAACGTACGAAATTCTTCCTACTTTGCGCCCGGACTTTAGCAAATTCCACAAGTATATATAAAAGATACGTACTGTTCGTGGCGGACAAGAGCGCCCTGGTGACCGCGGGCGAGGTCGCGTGCGTCGATCGGTCTCCATTCCTCGGGCGGACCTCGTCGCGCATCGACGGCAGCGCCACCAACGCCACCGACAGCAGCAGCACCAGCAGGCAGGTGGCGGGCTGCGCCGACTTGCCGCTGCTGGCACTCGTCACGCCGGTCAGCACCTTCTGCAATCGATCCGATCGGAATTAAACACTTTAGTGGAAGGAAAAATACCCATTTTAATCTTATATATAAAATTCTCGTGTCACAGTGTTAGTTACCATACATACTCCTCCGAAACGGCTTGACCGATTCTCATGAAATTTTGTGTGCATATTGGGTAGGTCTGAGAATCGGACAACATCTATTTTTCATCCGCCTAAATGTTAAGGGTAGTCCACCCCAAAATTTTTAAATTTTATCTTTATTTTTATTTATTTATGATACTGCATTAAAAAATACATACAACCCTAAATTTTCAATCCTCTACGATCAATCCCTATTTTTTAATAGTGATATTAGTATTTTTATAATTTTCTACTGGGAAGATTTTAATTTGAACCAGGTAGATGGCGCTGCAATCGGGTACCAGAATTTAGGTGTTCTTTTTGTTGTTGTATGTGTTGAAGTTTGTCCCGGAATGGTTTAAATAAACGATTGGACCCAGTAGGTGGCACCGCGATACTCCTAAACGCTGGGCCTGATTTTGATGAAATTTTTTGTTTGTTCAAGTGGATTTGAGAATAGTTTAGAATTTAGATTAACATTTGGTCCCGGTAGATGACGCTGGAATCAGGTTCTAGGTTTTTATTTTTTAAAGGCAGGACAACGTCTGCCGGGTATAGCTAGTATTTTAAATAAAATTTAGAACTAGGCATATTTGCTGAAGAGTTTCTTGCGCCGCTTCTTCTCTTCAAGCCACAACATGTTGTGAAGCGCTGGTAAATTAGATTAGGCTCCCATAGAGTAAATAATAAGCATAAACAAAATTAAAATGAACAATTTGGCGGTAGGCTTAATAAAACTTGAACAATACTCGTTGGACAAACCAAAACCTAATAAATTACCGCGCTTAAAACCTAGTTTTATTCTGCACCCCTTGAGTTTGGGATGCGTGCGCTAGCCATTACACCACCACCACTACTTGCCAGCGACTACTTACAACTGTTTGACAGCTCCTCAACAAATGTATAAAAAAGAGAACTGCTTTCACGCCTGTTTTATTTGGTTAATTTGTATGTGTTTTACAGATGCACGTTGAACGTTTAGCTATCCAAAGATTCACATTCGAATATCTCAACCGTCACTTTACACAATTAATTATGTATTTTTGAAGTAAAACTTCTTTAGGCGCTACTAGGAGGTAACTGGACGACAATGCAACGGAAGTCCGTTACGGCAATATGGCGTCACGTTTCTGTACCATCCGGTTTTCAAATATTTTTTTGTCAATAGATAGTTTATAAACAAACAAAAAAAAAATTTGAAAAAAAATTAGTAAAAAAGTTTTACTTCAATCGCGTGTGAACGTTACACGCACTCTTTTTTTATTGCAGGAGTTCAGCAGACAAGCAGATGGCTCACTTGATGGAAAGTGGTTACCATCGACCATGGACATTTGCAACACAGTGCTATAAATGCGATGGTGCTCTCTTAAGGGAGACTGGAACCTGGTCACCAATGCCGGAACACAACTCAAGGTTGTTATGGCGACATACTCTAGACCAGGGGTGGTAGCCATCCAGTCAGACAAATGCCCTACCACCTGGCTGTGGGTTGTTTTGTCGCCTCTTACGACAGGCCGCCCGGCCGCAGGAAATTGTATTCTGTCTCCGTTCCGTGCACGTATATATAAACGTATCTAAAATATACAATGGATATTACTAAAACCGTACCCAGTGACATCCAGACGGGACATAATACAGAAAAGTCTAAAAACTAACCTGTAACCGCTTTAATTGAGCCGTTAGCGTCTGGTTTTGCGATTGCAGTATTTTTATTCGTCTTATTAGCGTTTGGTTTTCTGCTGTACACTGTTTTACTCTGTGAATAGAAACAAGACTTTATTTGTATTCGTGCTAAAAACCTATTGGTCTGTCACAAGTGGTTAATAAATTTCCTTTGAATAGTATTTTTGAAAGGGTATTTCAAGGTTCCGTAGCTAATAATTGTAAAATAAATCTTCAGTCTGTCCGTCAGTGTAACATTAAATGTAATGAACCCATTCATGACAAAATGTACTAATTATACCCCAGTTCCTAGTTCGGCGGAAAATTGTAAACAAAGAAATGTCATTTTATGTCAGTGTCGGTTCAGGTGTACTAAACATTTCTATCAATTTATTATTTTTAATGTATTAATTATTAGTATCGTCACCAGACTTACCAAGCCAAATTTAACATGAAAACAATTATATAATGTTCATCATTTCATGGTTTTATGGAAATATTATTATAATTTAAGCTTGTAGATATTTTGTTTTAATTCAAAGATAAAAGGGCGAAGACGGGCGGAAGAAGAACAGACGTAACAAGAAATTATAAAACAACAAGTAACCGAAACGAAAGTAAAATTTAACGGTAACAATGAAAAATAGTAACTGTAGTTACAAAATACCAAAACCAAACAAACGACTCCAAGAAATGAAACACATATAAACAAAACAGCGAAAAAGTTTGATAACCTCAGAAATATTACCAACTAGCTACAGACTACTTTAAGATTTTTTTATTTACCTAAACAGTTAAATTTATTAAAAGATTAATAACATAATGTTGCTAAAATATTTAATCTTCACATGTAACTTGACGGAAAAGGTAAAATACATTGTTTTTCACTTTTTCTCTTAAGTTGTTAGCACTTTTGTTTACATTCTTTCCGTCGAATTATGAAGTGGGCGATTAATAACATTGATTTCGAAAAATGAGGTTTATAGTTTCAGCTGTAATAACTCACAGTCAAACTAATCAGATTAAATACTTTAGAGGATTCGATAAAGGGATATTTTGTTTTAAATTTTTTAATAACTGATATATATTTAAATAAATGCCCTCAATTAAGTTTGGAAGAAAATATTTTTTTAGTCACATCTGAATAGATCTTAGTTTGTTTTTGCTAACTAGTAAAGTGTCACTATTTGATCACTTTTGAGTAAATAACTTCTTTTTGGTTAATTCATGAGTTCACTTTGCCATAGCTAATGTTCAGGACTTAATAATAATAATAAATTTAATAGTATAAGAGCTCAATTATTTCTACAAAAAATCTGTCAAAACTATACATAAAGCCCGATTTACGTTTTCATTTGCTTACTTGTGATTATGTTCAATATCATCCTTTGGACAGACATCTACTTAGTCGACAATCTACTACTTAACTAAGGAAACTTCACCAAAGGAAAGGCAAATCGTGCTTAAGTACATGAAAAGAATCCCACCTGTCTTCTAGCCCGTCAACATATTCCTTCTTGCGTTTACGCGAGTCTTGTGCTGAAATCTTATTCCTAATTTTACGCCTAATTCTCTTGAGTTCTCTTTCTTCGTGCTTTGTAAGTGGGTAACTTGACGGTAGTGTTATGCCCTCCTTTGCTAATAATCGTCTCTCTTCAGCTGATAAAACGAGACGGGGATATCCATTTCTACCGTCTGGAATTTGCTCTTTATGATCATCGTCATCATCGCTATGATCGCTGCCCGAATCGTCTATATAGTAACAAAAATAATAAACATATTTAAATTGTTAAATAAAAATATTTATAGGTACCTTATTATATAAAATATTAGGTCATGCCCCGAATGCATAATATTACAAATTCTATACTAATGTATAATATAATGTACAGTTAGTTTTACACAACTAATAATTCGTCCCGATGTATCTGCGCAGTAAACCAATTTTAGTAGCGTGCGACAGTGTACGAATCGTGTAAGCGGGACACAACTAAGAATGTATAGAATGCAACACTGCCATTTCTGAATTACAAGTTTTGTATAAAACTGCACCCATTTCTACTACAGAAGGCAGGATAATGGCAAGGGAAGTAGTCGACGCAAGTTTACATGTTTCCCTACTTATTTTTCTCCTAAATGCTGTGTAAGTAGGCTTAATGTAAACGAGGTACAACAATGCCATATTTTTTAAAATTGATTTTATGCGCCATCATCGTCAAACATCATGTACATTGATGGTACTGTGTCTGAAATCATGATGCAATTGTTAATATCAGTAGTAAAAAGTTTCAACTAAAACTGGGTTCCTACATACACACTTATTATTACATATATTTCGGGTAATTATAGGGGTAGGCAGAGACGATAGATCTCCACTTGCTACGATCTTGACACATCTTTTGGTTTCTCTACTAATAAATCTTACTATTAATTCCTTTAACTTTGCATTGGAATTACTTAAAGTTAAATTTTAAGCAAATAAATTGGTAGTAAGATACAGAAGCCCGGCCGCCATAAACCATCCAACTGGACTGAAACTCTATAGTTTAACAGACTATTACGCGAACACATAGAGAATGAATCCTAATCGATTTAAAAATTAAAAAAAAAATTTTTGTGAAACATTTTTCCTCTAAAAAGCTCATGATCTCAAATAAGGAAAAAAAATTTAGTTTTTAAAATTTTGTCGCAAAACAACGTTCAAATTTTTAGAAAATATAATAATAATTACAATGTCGAAAAACATTTTGTTTCTTTAAAATATCGTTATAATCTTTGTACACATATTTAACGATACTCCATGCAGCATTATAATATGCAAAAACATTAATTTCATATAGCAGATTAGAATGACATTTATAAAAATGTAACGCAAAAGTTAATGCACTGAACAAAATGATGTGGTTCAATAGATAGAGAATTGCTTAATGTAGTAATAGGAACAATGGCCACATCTATCAAGCAATCCCGCTGCGATCGCTTTGGTGTGACGCTAAATTCGGACAATTGATTCCAATCAAGTGTACCGTAGCGGCTGAAGTCCGTCATTTGTTACTATAATGAATCTTCGTACGTGATGTAAATATAAGATTGTATTGATCTTATTGCCCCCACTATTCAAAAATAAAACCATGTTAAAAGTTTAACAAAAACAGCACACTTCACGGTGTTGTTCAGAGAACCTTTGGATGGACTTTTGCACAGAACATGTATGTACCAAGAACGTTACAGAAAAATATTTTATTCATAAATAACAAATTTTAGAGTTAAAGCTTAGAATAATTCCTAAGTAAGGTTGCCTAGAAGAGATTGTTTTAAGCGATAAGGCCGCTGTTTCTACTATGACAATATTGTAGTCGTGCATTTTTGTAATTGTATATTTTGCGAGCAATAAAGTGTTATCTATTCTATTGTTAAAGTATAACATTTACAAAGACTATTAAAATGATTATCTCTAATATACATATATAGGTAGACAGTTACAATAATTATAATGTTAAAAATGGAACTACATATATGTGTTGTTGACAACCCTCGGGGACATCAGCCCTTACCAGCACAGAGGCGATTGTGTTGTCAAAGTTTTACCCAAGAAACTGTACAATCACAAAAATATGTCACTTTACGAGATGTCATTTCAACACTATTTATTTAGATATTTGGGAGAGACATTATGTTTTAATAAAGTTTTTAAATATATTGTCAAGTACAATTACTTAGCAAAACAAGAATTACACTAATTTTAAATGTATGTTGCCAGGTTTTAAATTGCATAGCTAAGATGTGTTGGCCCCACAAACCAAAAACAAAATTCAATAAAATAATATGGAACAAAACTCACCGCAATTGTTGCTATGGTCATAATCATATTCATTTCTCGATTCTGCTTTGAAATCCTGTAATTTGCTCTGCGACAGCAGATTGGCAGCGGCCAGTTTTATGTTCGAAGCGTTCTTCAAATCCGCGGCGTTGATGATCTTTATTGATTTCAAATCTTTCATGTCCTGTGAAATAACTGGTTATTACATACACCTTGTATTTGAAAAAAAAAACAAATGTACCTTTTGTTACGAGTTTAGCGGGACTCGAATTAAAATGCCGTTGGAATTGTTAAAGAGTTTATTGGAGCTATACCAACACGTATAACACAGGTACAAATATAACCGAACACTACAAGTCCAAGCGTAATGCAGAAGGTCGTAATTCAACAAAACGCGGAAAGTCCGTCACTATTAGATTCTCGTTATTTACACAAGTCTCGCCTTGATCGTGGTTCTCGCTTGACTGCCTCTCCCTCAATCAGCTCATCGTTTTATACTGCACAAATGCAATGTGCCCGTATCGTAACCGACTTAATCCGCCACACCTGGCTAATAACTCGGCCGCAAACGGCCCTAAAGGAGTACAATAAAACAATGGGCTTTGAAACGTATGCCAATCAATAAGTAAACAAAAGAAGACGATCAATAAAGAATTAGAATAGTTTCAATGTTATTAGTTCAAATGCCGACAGGTAATAAATGTGCTTCTACAAATCTGTACGTGGAGCCTGTCTTTGTCGGCGCCTAGGTTGTAACAATACATTAATAAGGTGCTTCACACTTCGCACAATTTGACATAGTGACCAAATTTTTACGAAAAGCCTAGAAAAAAGAGAAAATGAACATAATATCATTAAATCCAGTTTCTTTTACTTTTAAAGTCTGAAATTGTCATTCATAATCTTCCAGATTGCTTAGAGGCTTTACCAATTATTATCATTTATTTCATCAGTCATTTAATTAGTAGGTCGAATTATTAATTATAATATATACATGTAAGTTACAAAGACACAATGTAATGAGATACTATTTAAATTAAAAAAAAATCCTGTGTTAAATAGATCGTTTATATTTATTTTTAAAAAATTACAAGGTCTTCATTACAGTATGAATTTCCTTACCTTTATTGTGACAGGCAATAGTATCGATCTAGGGTTGCCAGCCATCGGAGCGACTCGTATCACTCTCCGCTGTGGGGCGACACTCTCAACAGGTTTCGAATACACTTTTGTTTGTGAATTCATAACCTGAATGTTGGTAACCTTGACCGGTTTCTGCGGCTGGGCTTTGACAACCAATTGGGGCTTCTGTGTGACAGGTTGATGTGAAGTTGGTACTTTGACTGTAGGCTTTTGGACTTTAGGTTGTACTACAACTTGTGGTGTCTGGGAAAGGCGACGTTTCCTGCCGCATTTGCCTGTTGAATTAAAAAAAAATGACAAATGTACAAGACCTTCGAAATTTAAATAATTTATTTACGTGGCATTTACTATACGTACAAAAACATGCTTGATATATAAATATGTAAATTTTCTTCCTTTAAATAGGATTGTCTACTACGACAAAAATATATTCGACAAAATATTATATTCTTCTAAATCCAAATTTATTATTACAACATATTTATTTCATACAAATTAAAAATAAATCTATAGTATAATAAATCTGTAAATGGTTCGAGTTTGTACAATGCGTTTAAAAATGTGGAAAAAATACAGGGGGTTAATCGCACCAGCAGATTCCGAAAATGATCCAATTTTTTTGAATTTTTGTTTGCCTGTCTGTTTGAGCATCACGGGGCGTAATTTAGGATAGTTTTTATCCATAGTAGTATAGTATTTAGTTCCTTTTTATTATACATTCCTTAAAACACAAAAATGACAATTTAACTAAACACAAGCTTAATCTACTTGTTAACCGAGTTCAAAAAAGACCTCCTTTTTTCCCTTTTTCTTTTCTCAATTCGTCGGAATCTTTTTTTTTATGTATGTTCACCGATTACTCCGAGATTTATGATCCGATTTACGTGATTCTTTTTTGTTCGACGCGGAATAGCTGCCATTTGGTCCCCTACAAATTTAACATAGTTTAGTCCAGTAGTATTCATTTTACGAACTTTTTTTGTTCCCGTTTCTTGGGACCCATATTTTTAAGGAGCGCGGCACCTTTCGTAAGCGTACCCATAGCTAGACACTAAAAAGTAACAAATAAATAAAAAACTTCGTTTAAAAAAACCGACTTCAAAATCTAAAAAATATAAAATAACTTATTAAACTAAAGCTATTATTAATTATATTATTTTATTTTTAATATATATTATCTAAAACATCTTGAAGTCGGTGCAAAGTAAAACATAAAAATTACTATATTTTGAAAATTACTAAGAACCGACTTTAAGATGATTAAAATAATATATATTAAAAATAAGATATTATAATTAATAATAGCTTCAGAAATAAGTTATTTTATACTTTTTGGTTTTTTTCTTCTGATATTTAGGTTAGGTTAGGGAAAACTCTAGTATTCCATAAAATATTTCAAGCACCACAGATTCAAATGGGCAGTATCAATAATTTTTATATAACAGTAAACCAGGTACAATGTTGCCCGAGGCAATGTACTTTGAAAGTAGCTTTAGTCAATTTTAGCAATTTCCTTTACGCTTCTTTATTTGAATTTTAAGGAAATGAAATTATGTAATATTTATATAAATTGGCCTGTGTTACTCGGTCCAAAGACGAAAACTTTAAAATTACACCGTAAAACATGCAAATTAGCAAAAAACTAGTGTCATATTGGTATTACGCTTCGCTAGATAATTCGTCACGATGTTTTTGAGTATCGATTACATAGAGCGACGACGAATTGAGGCTAAGCGATCATATTTTATTAATTTGTCGTTTAAACTCGTCCCTAAATTACCTTGCTAAACTGCGTATTACTTTTCGTATCAAGAATTTAAAAATAGATATTATTTTATATTATAAATAATTGCGTATAGGTATTGTAATGGTTGTAGTTGTAATTCGTCAAAATTGTAATACATTGTCCTCAAATATCATAATGTTGGTACAAGTGTGAAAAAGACAATGGAAACCGAAACTAAATAAACACAAGACAGACAAATAAAAATGTAATATAAAATCTAAATGATAATTTTATCTTTGATAATATTTTAATTCTTTACAAGATGACCTCTATGTTACATTACCTCGGGTACATTAAATATGATATATCTTCACTATACTACAGTGTAAACAATTTTTTCATTTTAATTATTTCTAATTCATAAACACCTGATAATATATATAAAAAACAAGACACATTTAAAACAAGACGATGTAAAACATTTCAAACAACGGTTAGAAAGTATTTTAAAAAACGAAATTATTAAGTATATCCGAATAATTAACCAAGCAATAAAGTTACACAATTCAGTTGCATACTTAGTAAATAATTATGTAAAATCGAATTGCCTAATCACAGACCTGTATGAACGGGGTAATACATGAATCACATTATTTTCAGTTGCATATTCATTATACCTACTCGATTCAGTCGTATACTGAAGGTCGAAGGTGAATAAATAATTTTGTTTACTATTTAAAATATTGTACACTAGATTTTTTTCTTGCGGCTCCGTTAGAGTTCATTTCCTGAAGGATCAATTCCAATTTCGGGATAAAAGTAACCTTTGCTTTGAAGAGAAGAAATCTGTTTACGGAATTGTCAGGGTATTGTAACGACTAACACCATTTAGTCGTCATATATATTAAGAAATATAATTATTTAAATTCGAATATAAGAATGCCTCGTAAGACAATCGACAACAGAAGATCATGGCAAGGGACACGCTGGCCGGCCTGGTCCTACTCTGGTGGAGGTAGGTTGGCATTGACCTGAACAGCCACAAAAACTCCCCGTTGTTTAATCTCCTCGTCTATGGCCAGCGACGCAGGAAATGATTATCGCCGACTTCGTGTAGAATAAAAAGTATCCTATGCTAATCCAAGTTATTTTTAAGTGCCTATATATAGTGACGTGTATACGGCACCAGGTTACTGATTTCCTGGTGTTGCAAATGTCCATGGGTAACGATACTCGTTTAATATTAAATAGAACGTGCACTGGACTTGCCTTTCGGCAAGCAAACATAAATGGTAAGTAATACAAAAATGGAAAAGCCAGGCGCTTGAACAAATTAATATGACTATAGATCCACTCTCAAGAACAGATTTACAGTAAAAGAGATTAAAGCGTTATCATCAAATGCACAATCCTTGGTTTATAATAGTGTGAAATCTAAAAGATTGCAATTAAAAATTATACAACTTACCAGGACTTTGGAATGTATCATTATTGATTAACCCAGGCAAAATATTCTTCTCGAAGTGCGACATATCGAAGGCATCCTCGATGACCTCAGAAGAGCTATTCGAGGTGTCATTACAGTCTGCGGTGACCACATCCTGCATAACGCCCGGATTGGTCGACTCGATAAAACTTTTTTGGCTAAAGTCATCATCACATGAATTCTGTATTAGATATGGCGACAGTTGCTGCTCGAAGTCACTAAAAAGAGAGAGAGGAGACTCTTATTTAAAAGTATTCTGTTTATCAAAATTAACTCTTACTATTACTACAGAGACGACAGTTCTAAGAAAACAAATTATAATACTTGTTAAAAAAATACATCAATGATAATCGCCAGGAAGAGAGAATGTTTAAAGAGTTTCTTCACACTTCCTCGATACTTGTTAATGGTCCAATGAACGAGGCAATTAGGTATAGTCGTCGTATACAAGTTGTGGGATGATTACTTTCACATTTTAAGGTAAAGGCCTGGTATATTTATTACACATTCATAATAGCGAAGTGTACTTGCACAAAATAGTGTGTTCCTTCGCCGTCAGCATATGGTGTTTATTACAATTTACACATTAGATCAGAATAATTGATTCGAACCCAGGACGACATTGGCAGGAGACGCGGCTGCATTAGCCACTAATTTGTCATGTTTTTCTTTCCAAACTTACTTTAGGGATTGAAGATCTAATACTATTCATAGAATTTGCAAGTTTATATTGTGATGTCATAATACACACGTAGTAAATTATCAAAAAAGGAAACGTTAGTATTTTACAACTCCGACTGTATGAGGTTTTAAAGATAACTATTATCTAAACATAACATTAATATTTCACCTTCAGAAGCAACACGATAATAAATACTAGATATTAATATTCATTGTTGTCGCAATATACGTGCTTTTATGAACAATTAATCGGTGACATCGATAGGTAGTTAAAGGTATAGATATTGAAAAACATGTTTACGTGCCCATTTTAACTTCTAACAAAGGCACAGATGAAAATATTCAATTATTCAATAATGACACTGCAAACGCGTCGTAGAGATGAGTCGCAAGATCCTAATATGTAGAATTTATAGTTATTTCGAGAATGAACACGATTCTATTCACCTCAGTAACTTCTCGTCACATTTATATGGTTTTCCAATAGGTAAGGTTTTATTGGCCTACTACGACTAATACTTGCATAATATGGATGTATTATCAGTAATAGGTTATCATCGTCCTAGCGTTATTAGAACAGTACTGGTATCGGGCCAATACAAGAACCATATTGAAAGCATGCGGGGCCTACCAACTAGTTAGTTGAGTTCAACATGCCAATTGTACAGATTTCACGCTAAGGCTGTCTAGCGTTTCCTGCTGCGAATTCACATATGGACGTTTACCTTAAGGCTCCTTAAGAGCACAACAACCTATGACTCAATGCATTTCTTATTAATGTCACAGAGAACGCTATCTCATAGTAGGACACGTTAAAAGTACAATAACCACAAGAATCTCGTGTATAATATCGCAGTCCTAGTACGTTGTTATTACAATGTAAGTATTGCGTTGTTTTACTACGTATAACTTCAAAGAAGCTTGATGTTTCACTTTCAGTTATTTAAATCTTCCTATAGCATTTCCAATGAGTCTACCTTCACATTTAAATAATTATTCTTTTCTTTTTACTATTACTAAAACATAGTAAAACCTCGAAAAAATAACTGACGAGCTATTAAACTTCAGAGGCTAATGTTCGCTAGTAAACCAATATTTGATGTGCTAAATCTAGTTATAAGTTTGCTAATCAACAATATGCCAAGTCGTGGTTTACGTATAGATAGCTGTGTGTTGATGAAGAATGATTATTTATTTATTTATTAACTATATTATATATTTATGAACTGTATTATATGTATGACAAAAGCATGTTTGGGATGGCACCAAGAATATATAATAAGTTACCGTATAACATGATGCAAAAACATAACTTTAACATGTTTAAACAAAAATTAATAGAATGGTTGGTCCAAAAGTATTATTATAATGTCTATATCTAAGTGAGAGGTAAGAACAAGCAGATATTGTGTCTATTAAAAAAAATATTTAGAAGGGATCAAAATAAATATTAGATATTTCATAGAAATATGATAAGTAACAATAATATTGCGATGCTATTAAAGACTAACTAAACATTATTAGTAATATTGTATAAGATTTATGTAAACACTTCGTTCTCAATAAATATTGATTGATTTTGTAAAAACCGCTGAAGAAATGATTGAATTCCGATATAAAGCAAAGCGAATGCAACAAGGTGTTTTAAAAACCAATAAATTTCGCAATAAAACCATCTTAGCCTGGATAGAGAAAAAGTAAGATGCCTCCCTCATATTTGTTTAGGGCGAAGAAAGAGTTACGAAGAGAGTTCTATTTCTGAAATAGGCATGCCAGAGGTAGAAAGAAATATTACAATCCTTACTCCATACTAATATTATAAACGAGAAAGTTTGTAATAATTTATGAATGTATGTTCGTTACATTTTCACATAAAAACTACTAAATGTATTTTGATGAAACTTTACAATAATATATTGTTATTCTGATGTGTAAGCTATAGCTTACACATCAGAATAACACATAGGCTATAATTTATATAAAGATAGTGTGAATTATCCAAAATATAACTATTTTCCATCACCACGCGGGTGTAACCGCGGGCGCAGCTAGTGACATATAAAAGCCAGTACTCAACCCCGTTACAACTTTTGTGAACATGCTTCTAGCACCAAACCTCTCTTATTCGAATAACTTACTCGGGTATGAGCTGAAGGACGATCGGAAAGAAGCAATCGAAATAATAGAAATCGAATTAAAGACCCTCACAAAAAAGTACCATACGTCTATTGCTTTCTAGAAAACATTTAACAAATCAAAGTTATTTTTATTCAGAATTGCGTGTCAAATCGATATCAAGAGTTTAGTAATACGTATATCGATAACATTTAACAAGATATTGAAAATTTAATTAAATAGTAACGTTTCAAATCACGTTCTCGTTATTATTATCTATAACATTATTAAATTATAAACATGCCGTGTCTATATATCGATGCTAATTAAAAAAAAACAACTGGAATAGACTATATAAAGGACGCACTTTTTTAGATTTCCTGTCTGTTTGTTCGAGATTCACGTAAAAATTACTGGGCTGATTTTGATATGGTTTTCACTGATCAATAGCAAATTTTACCTAATAAAATATGTGATATTTTTATCTCGGGAACAACGAGCGGCAATTTTCCAGGGAGCGGTTTGTAGTTGTTCGGGTGCGCAAAAATTAGCTTATTCCGACACACTTCATTAAAACGATACATTCTTTTTTAAATGCTGCGGTACTTTGTGTCCAATCGACGACGAAGTCGCGGCTATATCCTAGTATATAATAACATTGTATTAAAAACTATATTTTCTCGTATACGTTACATATATTATCTTGGGGATAGTGTGTGGTGGAAAATTAACGGGTCATATTTTGCTGTGCAGTATTATTTACAGAAAACAAAATGGTTAAAAATAAATAACTGCTGTAGAATATTGACTGTTTTTAAGCAAGAATTGTGTGCTAGAACTAAAGTCCAGTCAAAAACAGTTTTTGGAAGTCATACAGATTTCAAAGACTAGTTAAAGGAAAATGAAAACTTCGAACACTGTTAACAGTGAAAAAAAGTGAAAAAGTTCTCACTTTAATTCTGAAACCGGTTCCATATAACGAGTTTAGCTATTAAGTGACAACCGCATTTTTATTTTATAATTCAACTAATAAGCTATGTATAGGATTCGATAACCAACAACTGGTTTTGTTAGATCTGGAATGATTTTGTATAACCATAATACGTATTCGTCAAATTAAGATTTGTATGTGAAATATTTATATAACTTCGTCACGTTTGCTTCCCAGGTTTGGAACGCAAACTCGCGTATATTCGGGTTTCAGAGTTCTGTAGTCAAATTTTAATTCTCAAAATATAACAGTAGACAAGTAGTTTGAATACAAATTCTAAAAGCAAAACTGAAAAGACTATAATTTTTTTATGTCTCTTTCCTTGTGTCATGTTAGATAAAAAAAAATAAAGAATACAATATATAAACCTATCAGCAGTTTGTTTTAGTTTCGTAGAAGTGACGATTGTCCACTGTTCTCATTACGGAACTGAAAAAGAAATTATTCGAAAATAACCCTATTAAAAAAAACCACTCAACGCCATTTAATTGCAAGTAAGAAAGTTTTTTAACAGTTACAATCTTGAATTGTCTAAATTATATCCTAAAATATAGATAATTTCAACGTACTCGCGGTTAAGGGTGAATAGTGGATTCTATTTGTATATCGAGATTACTGATCTACGTAGGGACCTAGGTGAATCAAACAGTTTTAAGAAGTGCTTATATATATATATATATATATATATATATATATATATATATATATATAACCTTTTTGGGAGAAGTTAACGAGTTGCTAAAAACGCAAAATAAAGGATAAAAGTGAGTTACGAGATAAAATATCTCAGTTTAAAAAAAGTCTAGTTTTTTTGGACATTCAGCAGACATTAGGGGATGATGCTGTACCCCATTCGACGGTTGCATACTGGGTGGCTGAATTTAAAAGCGGTAGGTCAAGCTGTAAAGATGGCCTGCGTTCTGGGCGGCCTTCAATTTCCGTTACAGAAAAATATAAAAAAGGTTGAGAATCTGGTTTCTTGGTGGTTGATCTTTCTGGTGTCTTGGAAACAACCATCCTCTCCATCCATTAAGAAATATCGAGTTGCTCCTACCGCTGGTAAAGTTATGGCCTCAGTGTTAGTATAGAAAAGTGATCCTTTTTATTGATTACATGCCAAAAGGCCAGACGATTACTGGACCCTACGTGCGTGAAGCTATTAAAGAAAAACGTTGTGGAAAATAGTCGTTGGGCGTGTTGTTTCTTCACGATAACGCTCCCACTCATAGATCGGAAATTGTGCTCAACGCAATCTGCTCTGCTGGTTTCAAACTCTTTGATAGCCGCCCCAAGTGATTTTCACTTAAGAGAAAATTTGTGGAACTAAATTTCACGATAATTACGCGTTATTCTGAATGCATTGGAGATTGTGTAGAAAAATGAAATATTGTTGTTTAATTTTTTACATTTTTTAATATGGATTCCAAGAACTTTTTGCTGCACCCTCGTACTAACTGTCATATTCCGAGAAATAGAAAATATCGAGATAAGCAATGGTACTATGTGCTAATATTTCATGATTATGCTGAATAAAAAAATACAATCGAAAATTCTAACTTCATATTATTATCATAAATCCGGACTTAACATAACCAAAACACCTTGAACTAAATTTTCCAATAAGGAAATCGTTAATTAGATAAAAACATAAAATATGAATTTTGATATGAATTTTGATATGAATTTTTCATAAAATTAAATAAAATTAAAAATTTTCATTCATTCATCGCACGCATATAATGACACAAATAAGGTTTTAAATCGTGTCGGAAACGAGAATAATTTATCCATCTTATCAATCCAAGATAGGTGAAGTACCTAAATCATTTGACCCTGAAAAAGGATAACAACTTTAAGCGGAAAAGGTCACAAAAAGGGCGTTTCATATAAGGCACCAAGTACCGAATAAGAATAAAATCGGTCATATGCGTAGCATTGCCTGATTCCCTAGAGGTGATAAATGTCTATTATTTTCGTTATTTGGCAGCGACACCACAATAAAAAAACAAATTTAAATAACCCCATATCTCAAATAATATTCAATGGGTAATGTTCAAACTAATTTTCATTTAAAGCATTTTCGAAGCTCATTTTATTTCAAATTTTTCACCTCATATTTTTCATATTTTTTTAAGACTGATAGCTCATGTCTCCACGACTACTAATTTACATATAACGTCATGGCGTACACATTTTCAATAAGAATCTGTGAATGACGATACCATATACTATGAAAAACGTTTTTCACCTAGCAGTTACATGCATAGCGAATACCCCTAATCTTTATTTATTGGCAATGTTATATACCCTTATGTAGTGACATATACAATACCTATCTTACTTCACCTGTACAAACCCAGTAGTTTTCTAGAAAAGTTGTAAAGTACAAACAAAGACAGACGGACATGACAAAACAAGTATATCGTTTTTGCTAAAATAGCTACGGAATTTTTATATTCCTATTACATAATATTTCATATATATGAAATTCTTCTCCATTAACAGTAATTAAAATTACTTTGGAAGCGGTTGTAGACTCATGACTTTCAATGCGTAATCTGTAATATTCTATTTTGAAATAAATACAATTAATTAATTTTCAACAATAATAATAATTATTATTTAAACATGTGTGAGATGCTTCACTCTCAGATAAGAAACGTCGTAATACAGATATTTTATCTTAAAATTAAATTATATTTGGGATTTTAATAAGAGGTAGATAAGGACGCACATTTGTATAATGGGGACATGTTTTAACAACAACATCTAACAATGCAGATAAACCATTATGTAATTAAATTTCGTAAAGCATGATAAAAGTCCCGTTTCAGACATTTTTAGTTGCTTACATCAACTTAAACAAAAAATACATTTAAAAAGAGACATTTACAATATTATACATAAAGTTGCATAGCACATAACACTATTGTCTATGATACTGATTTTTATAATAGACAATATAGACTGTCTCGCGAAATAAGTCCTGCAGTCGCGCAGCAACGGTACGTTAGAAAGATTCCGATTCAATAGTATTAGTAAATAGAATAATAATATCATGTAACAATTAAATTAAAACACTTAATAAAAACAACGTAACAACATGGCTGGGGCTGATGTGTGATGACTTCCATTTTTTGCCACGGGGCTTTCTCCGAGAGACGTACTTTATTGTATTGTTAAATATCAAATTAAAAACTTAAGTCAATTTTCGGATATTTTTGTATAGATATTATAGTAAAAATATCGAGGACAATCGAATCTGACACATTGAAAGCAAGTGGCCTTAGCAAACTTAGCCCCTTGATGAGATGGGGCGCGATTTGAGAAAGGTGAGTGCCAGAGTTGCTGAAATTACTAAGCTGAAATGCGAGTAGAGCATCATATGTAGCACCAATGGCTGATGGAGCAAATGACTCCTAGAGTGGATACCGCGTATAAAACTTAACGTGAGACGTCTTTCAACCCGGTAGACCGATGCTCTTCGCAAGGTCGCCGATGGGACAGGGAAACTGACATCCAGTAATGGAGATGATTGTTGCCAGTTACAGAATGCGTCACGCTGAGCATAAAATTCAGTCAGTCTGGGAGTTGGGACCTCTGACCAGTAGTAAGCTCTGATTGTCTTAGTAACTATGATAATACATTCAGTATCTTTTTAATACGCTTTTATTTAAAGTGAGAAATGTCACGAAAGCGGACAGGCTGTTAAAAGGGCCGACAACTTTTACCGCGTGCATGTTATTATACAAATATGTAGGTATATATCTGGCGATGTTTAGAAAATAATATTTGCATAGGCGACAGCACGTATGTACCTTACTAGCAACTTATTTAGAACAAAAAATAACATTTTCAAGCATTCTTCCAAGAGAGCCGTGAGATATAGGTGCAGACGAACATCGCGCGGTATTGAAAAAAAACTATGAAAACGGACCCTGGGTTTTTTTATTAGTTTATTTTACACTAGATTTTTTTCCCATAAACCATACTATAGCTCGCATCAACCTTATGAACATTCTTAGAAACAGATGTGTACATGTGTACCTGTGAAATGCCTGTGCATTTCTTAATAGAAAATCAGGAATAGCCGCAACTTTTTAGACCTTAGGTACTACTAGCCTTATACACCAGGATAATAAGGATTCTTAAAATAACATTTTAATCTTAAGAAGCATTAGAAACAATGCTTGTATTAACTTTAATATTTATTTTTACTAACAAAAATTATGAGAAAGTCCGAGTTATCTCAGTTTGATCTATGACGCATATAATAATTATGTTCCAACTATACACTGTACAAGTCAACTTTTACTGTTTTTAAAACGGTTAATTCGAATTAAAAATTCTATTCGCACTGGTAGAAAAACCACGACTACATTAGTTATACATGGCTTACTGTTCAATATTGTGTTTGAAATCCGTGCCCACATTTATTTATTTATTATTTTATCCCAAACAACATTACGGATCCAAAGAAATCTACGTGAGAACGTTATATTACTAGCCAATAAGCTCAATGCTAGTTATAAAATTATTCGACCAAATCTGCATACGATACTTGCAAATGGCAGGAACGGCATTACTGTATATAACAGGATACAACAACCTACTAAAATATATTTTAATTCTGATATCACTAGTGCGTGATTTCCTAACATAATTAACCCAACAGATATACTAATTAAATATCCATGCACACATTGTGGCAATTCCAGATACAGAGACGTTGTTGGACCAAGTCAAACTGCAGTCGGGTTTATCACTAACCTTTGCCTCGTGGGTTTTGAATAAAACGAGAATACTATTAACATTCACGACATAATATCGGGTTTCTGAACTGAATATTAAACGTTTGAAGTCACTATCACGTCAGCTAAATAATTTGAGCCACTCATAGCAATTGCATCAATTGTCAGTCATTGTTCTAATAAACTGTTTTAAATTAAGTTTGAGTAACTTTTAGTATACAAAATAAATTGTGTATAAACTAAAAGCTAAATTTCTCAAGCGAACATCGACCTCAATCACAAAATTACCCTATTATTACTGGCATACCTATAGATAGTAATACTCATTAGGAAATGTTTTTCGTTAAAGGTTAATTCGTCGCTTGGGTTATCGGAAATCTTTGGTTTCCGATACGTAGAATTATGAGGTTGTAATAGAACACCGGATTCATTAGTGGTAAGAACGAGCCTAATGTCAGGCGTACTATAGAACCCCACTGCTATTCTCGAGCAGTATGGTGTCCACAACGGCTTACACCATGTAAAAAAGCGGAAGTGAGATCATCTAATAAATTCTTAAATAATAAATAATCTTGTAGTGAAAACAATAATGATTTCAAAACATTCACTCGATGTTTCTCGCCATAATTGCAACCCATGACCATTTTTACGGTGACTCATAAGGATAATGTAACGTGAAAATGCCAACGTCTAAAAATCCACGTAAACTTGGACGAAGTTTCTCATGCCACATATTATTATCTGAACTCCTACTCGTTCAGTCAATAACTGACGTGAACGTGGACTTTGCATTAAGTGACGTGGCTTGTCTTCACTGATGTATGGATTAGTGATGTTAAAATGTATGTATGCAATAATTATGAAAGATTTCATAGACAATTGAAATATTAATAAGTATTATTCGATTTAATATATTGTATTTCATCATGCGGTAACAAAAACAAGACTTGATTTTTAAACATATTCTAACGACTTAAACTTATTGAATATTTAACAAAAGAGGACAACTGGTGCAGTGATAAGAGCGAACATCCGTAATTGTATTTATCTTCAAATTAAACGAACACCGTACTGCTCTCAAATTATGTAACAACAAAATGTTTGTCACAAATTATGTGGACTGAAATCAAAACGTATTATTAATATGAAACAACAACGAAACCAGTCACAGTCGATTTATAATAGAATCTGGCCCAAATCAACCGATTAGTTTAAGGTTAATGTATTTTTAGTTATATAAGATGGCGACCCAAATAGAAATCAGTTAAACAGTGACATTGTATCGATATTTAAACAAAGTCTTAACTTTTACAAGATCTTAGTAATATAAATAAAATGTACAATATGCATGAATATTAAAATATAACAAAATACTCTCTACCTTAGAATTAACATATTAACAAGAGGATTTTTATTTGACTGGCATCATAAATACCTGCTTTGAGCATACTGAAAGCGACTTAGTTAAGGGATTCAAAAATATCAAGTGCCTTTGGCTGTATTTTTTGACTCGCCAATCCCACCCTTTGCTATGGTTCAGTCATTATTAGGGGAGTTTTTAATAAGTCGATTACACGTGGAGCTAAATTTTGCTGTAATGCATAGATTAAACTGGTCGAAAGCACAAAACGCTAATTCATAGACCTATACGCCATGCCATATTGAATCGTGTTCGGTCGCAATAAGAATTATGATTTAACGGTCTGATGTTACATACTGAAAACGAATTGTTCACATACCGCACATTGAGTAGTAAGTCAATCAAAAAAAATAATTACATCAAATTAAATTTATTTGTTCAAAACATGGTTAAACAGTTGGTATATATGTCACAGTATACACATGTTTTGCTCCCATAGGAAGCATACAAATATTTATAATAAATTTTATTAAAGTCGATATTAGACGATTCGTTTCTGTTATTCAATTTCGATCAATCTAACAAAATGATTCATCTATAACATTATAAAAATGCCATGTCTGTGTACATTGAAGCTATTAAAAAAAACAACTGGAATAATAAAGAATAGAGAACACGATGCGTTTTTTTAGATTTCTTGTTAGTTTGTCTATTTTTGCGCATTCACGTAAAAATTATTGGCCGATTTCGACGCGGTTTTCGTAGATTGACAGCAAATTCATAAACTCCAGTGGGAATTCTTCTGGGAATTATTTAAATTGGCCAAATTAAAAAAAAACGAATTCCAGTGTGATTTTTCACTGATCGATATCAAAATTTATGTAATAAAATGTGCTATTTTTTATCCCGGGAAAGCCGGGGAACTTTTCCTGGGAGCGATTCGTAGATGTTCGGATGCATACTAATTAGCTTATTCTGATCTTTTTTAAATGATGGAGTACTTTGTGTCCTGGGAATCCCGCTGGAATTTCAGGTCAAGCGTGAAAGCGTGGACGAGATCGTGGAGTATGCTTAGTATAAACATAAACTTGAGTCACTCATTGTCATTGAATATCGTCGTGTCCTTTCAGTTCTGTGCTTTTCAACGCAATTGATTCAACTTCATTAAGCAGTCGTATATGTCGTTTCTGTCAGGTTTTCTATTTTATTGCATTACCTTACCATTGGTAGAATATTGAGATTAGTTTTATAGAGCTTATGTCAAATTTTAATCAGTAGTAAGGCAAAAGAATAAGACAAAGTAAGATGTGGAGCCCAACATTACAATACTTTGACTTCTCATTGCATTAAATATTTAAAGACAAATGTATTTGAAAAGATATACGATAGGTACATTTAGAAATATGGGAATTCGATAGCGATACTAAATTAATTTCTGTCACGCATTGTGAATTAGGATATAATGTTATTTGTCAGCTGAAAGTTGATATTGTTCAACTTTTACGACTGAAATAAAAATAATTATATGTATATTACAAACATACCTCTATTTTTATTGAAAAGATTATAATATAACGCACGCAATGTAAAGGACATTGCTATATCAAAATACAATTATGTATGTGTAAACCGGTTACTTTACTTTTACTTTTATGTAACGAAAATACCAGATTAGATTTTTATAATATGTATGTAGGTATTGACACTATGACACTTGTATATTAGTAACTAAAATACACCTCATTACTAAATCAAGATAGCTTAATTCATGCTACTGTTTCTATTAAAATAATAGTAAAAAAAAAAACTGTACTTTTAATAATGTTTAAGTTGTAAACAACACAGACACTCTAAATTCAACCACACAGAACATAACTCAACAACCAGAACGCACATCACAATCACCACACATATTAGACCGAAGTGACATACACACATTAGCCACTCAAACATATACAGTTAGAGGAAGACGAAGAAGAGACACACACCAGCCAGAACCAATAGTGGGGACATAAATATCTTTTTTCCCGTGGGCAACTGGACGGGCTATTTATAAAAACCGACAAAAATTTAGAGAAAGTTTATCTAAGAAACAAAACTGTATAAAACATATCCTAAGTATTTATTATTCTATTTAATCACGATTTCACTAAAGCCCTAATATTATTTTTAGTTGCAGTCCCTGTCAGTTTAATTATTTATTTTTATTTTAACTGTGCAAAAAATATAACGTCGAAAAAATCCTAATCATATAAATACTTACAGTTCCGCCTGGTCGCTAGAAAGCCCACTATCAGAGCAAGAACTGCTGATAGCTTCAGAGGGTTGTGTTTGCGTATCATTGTCCTGACACAGGCTGAAGTCGGGCATTGACTCTTCGAGGAAGCCCAGCGACCCCTGCTCCAAGGAGAATATATTCTCCAGGAAGTCGTCTGACGCCGCCCATGAGTCCGACTGCAATTGAAAGATTCTGTTAAATAATTTTATTTTTTACCTTATTTTAATAATAAAACCTGCTCAAATTCTACTGCTGGGGAACATTAAGAATATCTTCTTGTATTTCAAAACTGGCTAACAGGCAGACGGCGATGCCAACGCGTTGCCAGTCTTTAGGGTGGGATACGGTGATGAGATAGAGGTATCAGACAGGAGGAATAATATGAAAGGGTTGAGATATGGTATTGGAACGGCGCCATGGACGTTCACTAGTAACTTTATACTAGCTTCGGTGGCATTCACATAAAAGGCCAGAATGGGGCGTAGGCTTAGATTTAGTCGTGTATTTGGGGAACGACTAGCTCAGAGTCCCACACACGTCTGTTGCGGCGAATTGGGCATTCCCCGAATGGCCCAGACAGGTACGAAATGTGGGGGAATACATTTCGTTATTTAAAAAAATGGTATTTGTACAGGGGGATGGGATAGGGAAGATTGAATATAGGGAGGGCGAGGAAGGGGCCCATTGGAACTGAACAATGGTCAGGTCGATATTCTGTGACAGCGTGGTATCATACCGATCGAGTCGGCTTGAGAGCTGAAATCAATATAATGAATCCAGCACTATCTGCCATGCTTGTTTAAATAAGATTGTTGCCTTTCACACATAGGTACTCTCTATTTGCAGATTTCCAGATGATGAACCATCACAGCATTTGGTAATTGTACCAATAAGCACATTCACCGAGAAAATATTTGTGAGATAAGGACTCGAAGTTAACGCGAGAGAAATGATTAAATGATGAATATTTTATAGTTCAACATATGAAATACTTTTCGCAGGATATGGTTTCAAAGAGCGAAACCTCGAGACGTGTTTTGGTAAGTTTATGATAATAGATCTTAAAACATATTCAATAAAGTGCAGAATTATTGAGCATAACAAACCAATATGAATGCAAAATCTTGGCTCATTAGCTTCACTTATATTTTTAATCAATGGCTTGCTAATGCAGATAAGCCACAGGCACAACATGGTTATGAATATTCTAAATGTGATAATTGATTATGATTTGAGCTATATCAAATGTTTGACACTACATAAAAAAAAAATACTATATTAAAATAAACTTATTTGGAAGTTGCAATATCTCATTGTTCATTGATTTACATTTGTTTTCATGAAGTTTTATTTCTGCTAGGACGACAATCACTCCTGGATTAATGAGTTATATTTAAAACTAAATCTTGTTTCTTTCGATTTTTTAAATTATAGTATTACTTTGACGATATGATCACTTTACACTATGACCACAGAATGCACCACATTCTGCAACAAGCATCTATAGATTAAAAAATATTCACTTGATTGCCTTGATAATGGTTTTCATATATTTTAATCTTAAAACTTTTACTATCATTTAACATCTTGTAGAAAAACAAAATAAATAAATGTTTTTTATGATGGGAACACATTGTGTGAATATTTATTATAATTAAACAATTGTTGATAATGTCTGAATAACCTTCTCAATTTGCGAATAACAAACTCAGTAGATTATTTGTATTAGTTACACTGTACATGTAATACATGTACTGAATTTGAGTCTTGTTGACTGGAGCAGACCACGTTTACCAATAAGACCCATCTTTTGCTTTAACCAAGTAACTATTGTTTTATTGAGCTTTTTTTAACATTTTGTTTTAGGGTGCAATAAAATACCTATCTTTTTAATAATAAGCTGCAAAAAGCAAACTACAAAAGTAATGAATGTGACCCACAAAAGAGAGAATCATCTCCATCTCCAACCCAGCTTTGGTGGGTAAAGCTGGATTGGAGACACTTAATAATCATCATTGTAATCAGCAAAATACTTAACATAATACAATCTACTATTACTTAATGATATTTCGATTTCATAAGTAATATTAAGTAATGGTCATAATTAATATTCAATTATTTATATATATATTGTTGTTGACATATAAAAGAAGTGCTTTATTATGAAGGTATTTAATTGTGCTAAAATATTTTTTTAACAATGTTTTTAATCACTCCTCAGGGGCTGTAGAAGTAATCGCTGTAAGGCCCTTTACATATGCATTAGTTAACTCGCAAAACTGGCAATTTAAATCCTTATTATCATTGAGACAGATTTTTTTTAGATAAGTTACAAATTGTTGATTAAGTATGTATGATGTCTGTCTATCAAAGCTAAAACAGATTTTTTTGCAAATGTAAATCAGGCTTTAATGATAAACTATTGACTGTTTTAAGTATTAAAACTTCTTAAACAGAATCCTAGAATTATGCAACAAAATATAATCTTATTTCATGACTATCAAAGCTACAATATGTAGATTCTGTTAAATAGACAAATTGATGATTCACTTTTGACCATGATCACACAATGTTAAACTATGATGCAGTTGAAGTTGGAACACTCTCACCTAGATAATACCTATTCACACAAGACATGATTTTGGCAGTGTATTCCACAGCTCTACTATACATACCTAACATCACAACCATTTTTCTCAAAGACCAAAATGTATTTTTTAAATGCCACTATGCAATGGTATATTGAATTTAACACTCCTGCTATGATATAACATGTATTTATTCCTTTCTTCACAGGACTATATTCTTATACAGATTATCAATAAAAGCATACTGGTACAAAATTTATGGGCATATATAAATATGCAAAAAAAAACTCAAACAAAATTACACCACATTTTTGGTGGTATTACCCCGTTTTGTGCAGAAGTACTACTGTTAACATTACACAACTACACTGTTAACATTTATGCTTTAACAGAACTTTCAAAGTAAATTAAGACATACACCAAAATAATTTTATCATTCTTGATCAAAGATCTTTCAGAGTTTGATTCTTAGTTTAATAGCATAATTATATTTTATACCAAGTGAAATTATGATTGTTGTTTAAAATCAGATATTATTGGTACTTATTTGTAGAGATGCCATGAATATTTGACTTTGATTTGGTATTCACCCACTTTTATAATCATCTGGTATACATACAACCAATTACTATTGTAGTATTTGGTCCAATCTCATGAAAAAAATTGCACATATTACTCAATCAATCAATCAAGTATTTCAATCACAAATTAATTAAGAGTTAAAATTAGTTTTAACTAGATGCCATGGATTTTAGTATAGGCTAAATACTAGAGAGGATGGAGCTGAGTAATTAAAAAAGTGTCTGAATACAGTGAGAAGCCGAATATCTGTGACAATCTCTGCTTATTTGTATTACATGCACCAAGTGTATTGTTTTCTAAAATAATTAAACAAGAAACTGACAATATCAAGGACAGAATTAAAATTAAATAAAACTATGATTCACAAACTGCACTTTACATTATCTGAACAGTTACTTTCATTTTCTACATGCTTCAAGTAAGCCAAAGTGAAAGGAATATTTCAGTTACAAGTAAAATTCTCACCCAATTTATTTATGTCACACGATAGATATTGTACTACTAATTTCTTAATCTAATTATTATCTTGCTAGACTTTACTAGTCTGATAAGTTAAAGTGGCAACAACTTAGTAGAATCAGTATGTATTAAATAAAAACTTGTTGATAATTGTAACCATATTAAATGAAGGAAATATAAAAGGAAATTACCTCAAACAGCGATAACAGGTCAACTTTTTTATCCATCTTGCACAGCACGGCTGAGTGTTACATCAACATTGATGAATCACACATTGATTTTAAAGAGAATGTTCATAAATGAGAGAGCTTACAGGGCTCCTATTAAGACACTGAACTCTAACTAGTCTATTAATAGTAGGTTAGTTCTTCACTGATTAATTTTTAATTAATAAATTACGAGGCATATGGCAGAGGTACCGACCGCATGGTGCCTAGCTGGCAAATTATCTTGTTTACGTGAACAGAACCGGCGTGCCGCGACCGACACAATAAGTCAATGACGCACTCGACTGCCTCTGAGCTATTCACACTTAATAATGCCCTCGTTAGGAGAAACCCTGGATCCAATTAGCAGCTTGTCAACACAGGGATGTTTTGAGCGTAAGATGCTATACGTAAGTGTGGACGAGCGAGCCACGTCCGATCACGAAATAAAATGAATGTATAACGGTAAAAGTGGCGGTGTGAGTTCTTGAAAGCTGTTGAACGAGGTCTGTTCGCCGTAACGATTGTCAATTATTGCTTCACCGTTCGCCTACGAGAACACTAGCACATTCTAATCCCATCTTATTTTCAGTGATACCTTATCAAATTGATTACATTTTTGATTGACATAGAATTTGATACGAACCAATAACCCGTCCTGCTGGAAGTGTTCCATTCTTGTATATTTCTCACCTATCTTTGATAAGCATTGTCATTTCTAAAGTATTCCAAAGATCCTGTTCACATCATCATTATGAGAAATCATTTTTATTTAACTGTAATTGCACTGATGTAAGTTGAAAACTATTAAGACTATGAACACATTAATTTCTTGTATAGCAAAAATAGATATTGGTTTATATTTACAATATTTTTAGTTTACGGACATTAGTTTACAAAATAAAAGTGAAACATGACATTTCTCTACAACTTCCAACGTGGAAATAATGACGTCATGAAAGGAGGACACTTTTCGAAATGTGATTGGCAGAAATCATGATAAAACAGTTCGGGACTACTTGCGCCATCTATGTACGGCACTAGATAATACTGTATGTTCGAAGAATATAAATGTACGTTTCATTTATCACAAACTATTTATTTTAGTGTTGTGTTTTCAGAATTAACTTCAAATAGCTTATTGTCATAGAGTACATTGTCTTTATTGTGCTTGTAATGCGCATT
The DNA here is from genome assembly GCA_949752895.1 of Dendrolimus pini. Lineage (NCBI taxonomy): Eukaryota > Metazoa > Arthropoda > Insecta > Lepidoptera > Lasiocampidae > Dendrolimus > Dendrolimus pini. The sequence goes on from OX457139.1 coordinate 8,610,061, forward strand.
TGTGAAAATATATGTATTATTATTTTAGGTTTTGTAGTTTGGACCAGTCGAGCCAGACTTGCGTTAATGCGATATTAAAATTTACAGTTCATTTGTCTTTCATTTTGGATGAAGCAACCAAGGTGATCGGTGTAAAACTGAAATTGAGTCGTTCTTTGTCATGAGGCTAACATTAGGCGATTTATTTGTATCTTTCAATTTGAATGATTAAAAACAAATTATAAAAATAAACCTGAATAAAATGTCATTCACAATGATAATAGTCGTATCCTCTTAATTCTGCGCCTTTCAGCCAAAGTAATTCAATCAGGTTGATCCGCTTATTATAAGTATAAAAAAAATATTAAAAGAGCTTTTTTGCATACTGAAATACGGGAGGTATTGGAGTCAAAAATTATAGGCAACCAAAAACCGTCTCTAAGCAACATAGAAGAGTCAAACTAAAATAGCTGATAAAAAACCTGTGTGACTAAAAGAATCATTCATCTCTTGGCAAGACTATCTCAAAAAGGCATTATTATGTACTGTTTCATAAAACGGTGCGCATCCAGAAATACTTCGCGCAACATTTTATCTGCCTTTCTGTAGCTAATATGGTCCATTAGTGCCGAGGTAATGCGATAGTGGCCACGACAAAATGTACAACACTTATATTGCCTATATATCATGTTTATAGTTTATTACCAGATATTGGGGAATTTTTCTTTGTTTGAAATGCTTGCACGAGTTTAAAAGAAAACATTGATATTGCTACTGTTTCATCTGGTATAACGTTATAGTTATTGACTGTTTCAAGCAAATGTAGCGATTGGATTAATGCGTTATTTATGATTTGATTGTTCGCACTCCGAAAATGTCAACAGCCTACTGGCGGCAAATGTGTAAAATATACTTCTACCCAGGATACTGTGGATAAAGTGTATTTATCCGTGTAATTGTACCTAGGGAGGGATTTGGGACTATGTTAATAATAATACGTTTGTTTCTTCTCCAAGACCTTGGAAATGAACAGCAAGTTGCTATGATCAAATATCTAGCAGGAGTGTCAAATAAGTCAGGTAAAAATCATCTCAAATAAACGTGCTTGATGTACCTAAGAGGAGAAAGCAGATTAAACTAAAGTCGTTTGTCAAGATCGTCGCAAGTAGAGATCCATTGCTCTGCCTACCCTAATAGGAAACAGGCGTGATAATATGTTAGTATGTGTGCATATAGATAATCTTTAGTGGTACCTACACATCTTATTTATTATTGATAAAGATAATCTTATGATATACTATTTATTTTTAAATATGAGATTCTGCAGTATACTCAAGAATGCTCAGGGATATAAATCAAATGAAAGCGTGTGGAGACTAATAATACCTAAATAAAAATTGAGATATGAACTTTTATCACAATGGCCATGAGAAACATTTTCGTAAGTTAATAAATACCCTTGCAAGCTTTTTAACAGAAATTTTGCGGATTGTTTCTTATAAGTTGATAAGAAGTTAAGTTAAGGTAAGGTGTTGATCTAAATGCTTTATAGGCTTATAAAATGCGGGGCACGTCGAGCGGTGACCTCATGTATAATTTAGAAAATGTATACCTTCATAATATATAACTAGTTTGTTTTATATAAAATTATGTTGCGCAGTTATATGTACTTCATTGTAGGTATTATAACCATTTCTAAAAACTAACAACTTCGAAAGTTACAACACATTACCATTTGACTATAAAGACCACACGCCTGTGTACACTGAACAGAAATTGTTACTTTTCGGATCACAGCTACTGAAAAGTGGCCGTAATATCGGAATAATACCGTTAAAACGTAGTTTTATTGTACCAAAAATACCATTAAAACGTAGTTTTATTGTACATTGTCACGGTTTTAAGCGCGGTAGTAAATGTAGTCTTCTTCTATCTATATATATATAATGAAAATGGTGTTCGTTTGAGGCTCAATCACGCTTAAACCACTGATCGTATCGACATGAAACTACCACCATTCGATGCGAAATTTTTCCTAGATGGTTTATGGCTATTTATCTATATATATATATATATATAGAAGATACTCGAAAACTACTGGACCGATCATCATGAAACCACAACCCGTCGACGCGGAATTAATCGTAGATGGTTATAGGCTATATATTTTTCAAATTCTATGAGCCCTTTCCCATGTTTTCTCAATTTGTTTGTTTATTAATTTATTTGAATAAGGCGGTACGAAGTTCGCCGAGTCAGCTAGTTCTATTATATGTACTAGTGGGAAAACTCAACAAAATTATATAATTTCTAGTTCTTATATAGAATTTGTAAAACTTATTTATAGCGATATTCATTATACATCCTTATGATAAATTTCATCCTTAGCTTAGTAGATTTTGAAAAAAAATGATATTCAAGTAGAAAATACTTAGTAGAGATAATGTTGTACATGATATTATATTCCGTAATTTACCCTGTCTCAAAGCTCAATGGGAGAAACAAAGAGTGATTTGATCTTAGCGTGATGATATATAGCCTATATTGCCATTAGCTTTCCTCGATAAATAGGCTATCTAACACTGAAAGAATTTTTCAAATCAGACCAGTAGTTCATGATATTAGCGCGTTCAAGCAGACAAACAAACTTTTCAGCTTTATATATTAAGTATAAGATTCGACAGTAACAGCGAGTAACATTACTTCACAATGAGCCTTGAGTATGAAATGAAATGAAATGAAATTTATTTACATACATAATGAGTACATGGAACATAAAATAATTAAACAATACGATGACAATTCTGTAGGAGCGTCCAAAGTTAGCTCTGGTGCCCGCACTAGGTCTCAACAGAGCCTGTGAGGCGGGTCTCAGTGGAGTTCGCTTCAGTTTCAAATACCTATCTTTTTCTTTTATTGCCTGGTATATTATATAAAAAACAATTAAAATGAAAAAACAATAATAATGAAATCTACATACTACATAACTACGAGCCTAGATGCGTTGGTGAGTGAGTATAGATTAATGGTGTGTGTGTGTGTGTGTGTGTGTGTGTGTGTGTGTGTGTGTGTGTGTGTGAAGAGTGGGTGCGTATGCGTGCATGGATATATACGCATTAGTGAGTACATGCGTGAAATTATTTGTTTACGTTGAAAAATAATTAACGAAAGATTATTAACTAACGGTGTGTAACAATTCTTCAGAGTTTTTATATGTAAGTGGCTGTAAAAAGTTATTCAAAGCTTTTCTTAAATTATGGCGCGTCATGGTTACTAAATTTAGATTCCTACTCAAAGTATTATATAATTTTATACCGAGAAATTTCACAGATTTAGTACCAAAAGTTGTACGACATTTAGGTTGTTGGAATACTAAATTCTGTCTACGCTTTGATTTCAGTTCTTCCATGATCTCTTTTGTTACCGAATTGTGCTGTTTCATAACTACTGCACGGACAAATAACTTGCGAATATTAAGGACACTTGTCTCATTGTATATCGACTCGGTGGAATATAGCCTCGGTTTGAAGAACATGCATTTTAATAACGCTCTCTGGGCACGTTCGAGTACTATAAGATGTGTTGATGCTGCCGAGCCCCAAGCTGTATTACAGTAACATAATACTGATTCTGCTAGGGCAGTATACACCTTTAATAGCGAATCGTGATCGAGTACGTGGCGTAGTTGCTTGAATGCATATATTAGTTTTCTTGTCCTATTCGCTAGATATTTGATATGTGATGTCCATGTTAAGTATTTATCCAAGTGAATGCCTAAATATTTAGTATCGTCGGTTGGCAAAATTTCATCACAAGTGCAGGAAGTGTATTGATGACAGTTAGTCTTATGCATTCTAAGGTGAAGCGGTCGTTGCGGTTGAGTATTTGAGTTGATAGTAAAGGTAATATAGCTTGTTTTATTTACGTTCAGGGTAAGAAGATTTTGTTTCAGCCAAGTTGACACAGAATATAATCCTGCGTTAGCTGTATCCTCAATTTCTTCCCAAGTACTACCGTAGAATAATAATACGGTATCATCAGCGTAACTGACGACCTCCCCATTTGTGAGACTGATGTTACATAAATCATTAATATATGCTAGGAAAAGGGTAGGACCCAAGATACTTCCCTGAGGAACACCGAACTTAATAAACGCGTCGTCACTAACATGGGATCCTATTTTGGTCATCTGTTTCCTGTTTGTTAAGTAGCTTTCAAACCAGGACAGCGGTAAACCTCGTATTCCCAATGACTCGAGTTTTGACAGAAGAATCGGCCGGGATACCGTGTCGAAGGCTTTTGCTAGGTCCAAGAAGACCCCTAATACCTTTTGCCCATTATCCAATCTTTCACGAATAAATTCAGTTACAGACAATACAGCGTCTTCAGTGCATCGACAAGGTCGAAAGCCAAATTGGTTATCTGAAAGCAATTTTTTTGTTTCTAGATATTTTTTAAGTCTATTGTTCATTAATTTTTCTAGGACTTTTGACACGACGGGTAAGAGGGATATTGGTCTGAAATTGGCTATATTGGTTGCATCACCTGCTTTAAAAATAGGCAAGATTATACCTCTTTTTAGCGGATCAGGGAACTTCCCCGTCTCAAAGCTGACTTGACACATTTTTGTTAGAGGTTCTACGCAATGCGGTAATGCCAGTTTTGATACCTTTGTTGTGATCCCATCCCAGCCTGCAGCACTGCTATTTTTAAGTGTTCTGATAGTGTCTATTATTTCAATAATATCTGTATTTACTAATCCGAAAGAATCTACTTCCCTAAATTTTTTCTCAGCTATTTTACTTAGTTCAATTTCATTTTCCTTTGAGTTAGCTAGTATATCTTCCGCGAGCTTGGCTCCCACATTAATATAATACTCGTTAATGTTATTAAGAGTTCCGCGATGGCGTGTTTTATCAACGAGTAGTTTTTGCACTGGATTTGGCTTAGCTGTAAAGTTACAGATTCTCTTAATATTTTTCCAGGTTTTCTTCGCATCTCGGTTACATTTTTCCAGTTCGAGCTTCTCATAGGACTGTTTCACTTTACGAAGTACTTTATTACAAACATTTCTGTATTCTATATATGTTTTCTTAACTTCTGAATTACTAATGTTCTTCTTATATATTTTATGTAGCTTATCTCTTTTTCTAATACAATTTATCAGTCCTTTAGTAATCCACGGTTTGATATTAAAGATCTTGTTTGACACTGGCATAGAGACCGTATTTCTGTTCACTATATCGGATAGCGTCATTAAGAAAACTTCTGTAGCATTATCTAGATCATTAAAATTATTTAGTTTAATATTCCAATCGACTTTTTTTAGTTCTTCTAATATACCATTATAGTCAGTCTTCATAAAAGTACGATTGTTTTTATTTGCCAGAACGCGTTTTATATCTAGTTGTGAAATAACGGGATAGTGGTCAGTTATTGAAGTTTCAACTACCAGAGTTGTTGCCTCATTTTTGGTCTTGATCATGCAGTGATCAAGACAAGATGTTTCTCTAGTTTGCAAATTATGCCCTGACAAAAGTCCATGACTAGCTAATAAGTTGAGATATTCTTCGGCATGCTTATCGTTACTATTTGACATAGGATTTATATTAATGTTTATGTCACCCATCACTATAAGATTTTTATACGATTTAGCTTCAAATAGCACTTTGTCAAGTGACTCAAGAAAATTGGTAATATTACTGAAGGACGGCGGCCTGTATATTGCTACTATACATAGGTCGGTTTTACTCTGTATTATAAGACAATTAGCATCATTAAAATCTGGTTCTGTTAAAGTTACATTTATATTATTTCTTATGTATAAGACTAAACCGTCATTTTGATTAAGATGTCTTGTAGTATTGTATATATTGTAGTTATTTAGTGGCATAGGGGTAATACTATCATGTAACCAGCATTCTGTTAGAATAATAATATCAATTTCATAATTAAAGCGGCTAAGAAGCACAACAAACTCGTTGAAATTTTTATTTATGCTACGTATATTTAGAGTAAGAATTGTAATCTTTCGTTTATCGGTTTTTAAATAGCCTTTGCAATCTTCTGGTTCCTGGACTAGGTATGAAATAGAGATATTGACATTGTCAATATCTCCCATAATGTCATTTATATCTGTCATTATGATTAGTTATGAGATATGGGGACACAGAGTACATTGAATATATGTATGGGGAGCATGGAATGTTTAGACCAGACCAGGAAACATAGGTATTGCAAAAGCTAGCTTTTAATTTACTAGGAGTGTGAATAGCTGTAATGTATATGTGTTTGGACTTAGAAAAGTATCTAGGCTTATTGACTATTTTATAAAGTGAATTATAGATAATACAAATATATGGATTTACACAAAGAAGAAGTACTACAAAAAACAAAGTTAAATTAAGATAAGATTTAAAAATTATCCAGAATAGTCATTTTTCTAAATTATTACTAAAAAGTTGCTGTATCTGGTCTTGATGTTTAATTTCGATTGCTGGAAGGCCCTCATTTTTTCTTATGAAGATTTTGCCTCTGTTGGACCAACAAAATTTCCAGTCACTATTACGAACTGAGTCTCGAGCTAGATAGAACAGATGGTTCCCTTTTTTTGTTAATGACTCATTAATGTATATATTTTCTTTACCCGTAGCCCAGCTTACAATAGATGTATTTAATTTTTCGTCCTTTCTGTTGATATTATATTTCTTGAAAGCTTGAAGTAGCTCATTTTTTATCTTTGAGTTCGCGTATTCTACAATGATGGCTCTCGGGCCCTGATTTCTCGGTGCGGAGCGATAGGCACTTTTGATATCCCTGGGATCATATCTGATTTCTAACGATTTATGTATGTGCTCAATCGCTTTCTCCATCTGAGCATCACCATCTGTTGGCATATTTTTAATCTCAATACAAGTTTCTTTGATTTTTTTCTCTAGTGTTTCTACCTGTTGTTCAAGTATGTTAACTATTTCATTCTTTTTGTTATCGCTGTGCTCAAGTTTTTCAACACGTATATTCAATTTAGCCTGCTCTTCCATTATAATGGATATTTTCGTATTGACTTCAACGTTTGAATGAAGAAGCTCAGAAGTTTGTTCTTTCAGGTCACTAATGTCCTGCCTTATTTGACTAAACTGGCTATCCTGACTAGATTTTAGCTCGGTAATCATTTTCTGAAGCTTTTCGGACATATTATTCATAAACTGATTTAGGTTACCAGTAGAGGAAAAATCTTGTTTTGTTTTCTTTCTCAAGGTAATAAACTTTTCGTCCTCATTAAATTCTGGAGAGCTGTAGAGCTCAGGCTGTGAGCTAGACTCCCCAAGAGGTCTTGGAGGTGTACGAAGGGTTTTTTTGGCGCTCGTAAAAGGTGATGTCATATTTAGTATAAGTTTTGAATACGATGATAACAACTTTTGTAAAAGTGTTATGAACTTGTATATTCGCTAATTGTTGCTACGATCAAATCGCTAGGCGCAAGTGCATAAACCAATATATGATGCTTGTTAAAAATCGCAGGCGCTTATTATTTCTATACAATTCAAGCGAGGCGTAAGCGATGCGTTGCCAGCTTTAGCGTAGAGAGAGATGCTTGTAGGAGATGTATATTGTAATGTTAGGAGTATCCTTGTTCAATCGATATCGTTGAAGTATAAAAGGTGAGCAAGTTTTCACATAATTAACTGATAACTGTGAAAGGTTAAAGCCGATCATTAGTAAGTTACACTCCTTCGTTAAAAGTTTTTTTTAAACTAACAAGGTGCCTTCGTCAGCCAAGAGCTTTTCGTTAAGCAACGACGAGTAACTTATTTTAGGTAACATTTTAGGGTCCCTTTGAAGAAGATTTAAAATGATCTTATATTTTTAAAATTCAATGTTTGAATACAGTTTATTAAAGTAGCAATATTATAAATTAATACCGTAACTTATACTGAGCCCAGATTCCCGTCTTCTATGGGTACCTAAGGTATGGAGATTTCTGGCTGAATTATTTATTGATGATTTGAATCGTTCAAATTATACAAAAATCCTACTATTTTACTATCCAGATCGATACAAATTGACATCGAAAACTCAGATCGTCTTAATTATACATACATACTGAGGGGGGTTGATGATGTGGTGGTGATGAGATGATGGTTGCGGCCGTTGAGCGGTGTACGGGTTAATGAAAGAGAAGTTGCGTCGTACACGTTTAATCACACACTCACTCTCAATGTTTTACATTACAGTTCAGAAGGATTTTTGTATGAAGGCAAACAGCAAGCAAGCGCGAGAACTAACGTTTTACACGAGCACTGATGTCGTGCGGTCGCGTTGAAGGCGTGAGTCGGACTGTGCCGAGATGTCCCGAAATGGACTTCGGTTCTCGACTGTTTCGCGGCAGAGAATTGCCGCGAAAAATTGGGCGCGCGATTGTTATTAACGGCGCGATGTTTTGCTTGCCACAGATAAATATTGGTTCCGCGCTTGCGTGCTTGTTTTTATGTTGGCACTAATGTCGCCACAATACATACATAACTTCACGCTAGGTCCCTTGCGGGGTAGGCACGGACATCAGAGCGACATTCAGGCTTATTCTTACACACCTCACTTGCTTATATGCTGTAAAAGGAAAAAAATAAGTAGTTTAAATATGTAAGCTGCTACTACAAAATATTATGATCTTATGGATTGTAATAGATTTTAATGTATATCTCGGAATAGTCTTGAAAAGCGGACATTAGCGGATTATCTCACTTTGACATCATAAAATAATAGTACATCATTTCACGTTTGTGAAGGTTGCTACTAATGCAATAGACCTCCTTGTTACAGTAATAAATTACCTTCAGCTTGTTCTGGTAGTAATTTCTTTGAGAAATTTGAACGATTGTTATATAACGCGTAGCCGGCACTTGAACAAAACAAGCAGGAGCACCGTGTCATGGAGATGAATATCTTGTGTTGGATGTGTGGTGTCATTATAATATGTGAACGTAAGCACATTTTATATTTGTATAGGGTATTGTTTTATATCAATGTACAAAAAACGTCATTGAAACGGGGTCATCGCACTTTAATTAGGTACGAATTTGCAAACTTAGGCGCCGTCCTATTGTCATCGCTTGCGCGATTGATGCGATGCGATCAAAAAATGGTCGCGCGACCGTGCGTTCAAACATATATAGTATGTAGTAGTATTTAATAGAATTAAATCATTGTAAAACTAAGACAAAATATAGATATCTCACGTCGATACAACACAATTTAGTTTTACTACAAACCCAGGCACTACGTCGCATCCTACATCATTCAGAAAAACAGCACCAAGAAATCCTGCCTTTGTAGTAGTTTTCATATCCGTAGTTACTTCTAAATTAAAGTAAGTTTGTAGACTTCTTTAAAATTCTTAAAGAATCCTACAAACTTACTCTAAATCAAATATGAGTAAAACCGTAAGAGTTATCTATGTTAGTAGTTACAGCAATATTTTACAGAAATTGATTATTTATGTAGGAAAAAATATTTAGGCCTGCCGTCTACAGAAGTTGTGGTAGTGTATTTAATACCCCCCAGAGGTTGCCGCCCTGGACACATCTCCATCCAGGTAGCGGTACAAGGGGATGCGTCCCCGGGGCCCCGAGCGGCCACTATCACATTCTACCCTCACTCCGTAACAGTGGTGTCCCACCTATCCACTCCAAATCCTTGTATTCCTTCCTCTACCTCCCAAACCTCCTCCCCAAACACCCCTCCTTTCCGACGACAACCGCCAGCGTTGAGCTCTGCCGCTGGCCCTCGAGGAGAGGTCAATAATCTCGGTCGGTAGAGTTGGAAAACCCTGTGGCCGGCGTTGATACGATGGAAGCGACTCGACCGCAGCTGTTTCGATGGCTCTCGCGGAAACGCGGGACCTGACCTTCAGATTGCGGATTGTCAGCCTTTACCCCAATTCCACCAGTGTGGCGCGCTTGACACGGCGTTTCATACGCTAGTCGAGTGCGCAGCCTGGGCACCACAGAGGTTTGAACTCGAGACAATTTTCTAAACGAGATAGGGAGAGAAATAGAGTTGCGCGTATTCATGCGCCTCCACGTGGGCGCCGGCGTCAGCCGGGAGCTCGGAGGCGCAGATATGCGCATGATTTCCCTCCCTGAATAATACCGCTTCAGGGACCTCGCATCTTCTTCTTCTCGCATCAAGGGACCAGAAGAGTCTTCACCCCTGTCGTCGAAGTGAGTTAGCTCTTCCAGGGACTTTCTCAGGCACTTTTGCGCTAAGATCGGCGTGGGCGTAACTACGTTCTAAGTTTCACACCTTTCCTGCCTTAAGCGCGGGGTATCGGAGGAGTGTGGTTTTATTGGGTATTAGCCATTGTACAATGGCTAATACCCAATAAAACCGAATGGTTCGAGTCGCCATACAAGCTGATCAATTACTGTTTGGATTGCCTTTAATGGAATGCCTCCATAATTGATAACAGTCCAATCCCTTGCAAAGGACCCAGTATGTGCGTAAATAGCATTTCCCCCGCCTTAAAAAAAAAGAATAAAAAGTGCATTGCGCCTAGCGCACGCAACCCAAACTGAAAGAGGCTTTGGGGTTCGAATCCTAGCCGGAACGCGTGCACCTCTTAGGCAGTTTTTCGACCTAATGTGCATATTGTTACAATTTTTTTTAATGTTTTATTTTAAAGGGAACCTTTTCGGTTATGCCAGCCCTATTGTACCTTTTCTTAATTTATTATAAATTACATTAAAGTAACACAAAATTTAATGTATCTGTGACAATGTTTGTGATGAGTTGATTAATTGTTACATTTACCACGTGCTAACAACGGTAAAGGAATACATCGGGATGAAACCTATACATCGTGATATCCGGTGCGTTAAACCTGCCAAGCCGCGTTGGCCAAGCCTGACGGGTATACTGTCCATTTCCCTATGATGGTAGGCCCAAGCCCACCAGTGGGACTTTTATAGGCTGGTATTGTTTCTTATTATGTCGTCTCCACCTGATCCTAGTAAAAGGGGTTGGTCTAAAGGTGACATACCGTGCGGAATGATATATCTGCTGCTGGTGCCACAACGAGGGATGCTGACAACTGTACATAGTGGAAAGAAAGAAGTAGGAAGCGGACCCCGAGATCCAAAGCGAATGTTCCGACAGCAATCGAGAATAAGCACAAATATGATGATAGTCATCGTCATTGTGTGGTAAGAATCAATCCGCTAAGTAATTCATATGAGTATCCGTGCAGGAACGGAGAAACAATACAATTTCCTGCGGCCGGGCGGCCTGTCGTAAGAGGCGACAAAACAACCCACAGCCAGGTGGTAGGGCATTTGCCCGCCTGGATGGCTACCACCCCTGGTCTAAAGTACGTCGCTATAACAACCTTGAGTTGTGTTTCGGCATTAGTGACCAGGTTCCAGTCTCCCTTAAGAGAGCAGCAGCGCATTTGTAGCACCTTTGGTGTTGCAAATGTCCATAGGCGACGGTAACCGCTTTCCAACAAGTGGGCCATCTGCTTGTCTGCTGAACTCCTGCAATAAAAAAAATGAGTACTATTTATGAAATTGGTTAATTATTTTACTGACAAAATATAGTATTTAGAGGTTTAAGGGCAAAGGAGCTAAATTCTATTAATCTTCCACTTTGATGGGCAAGTGGTAACCGAATCGATTAACTACGGAAGGGATTATAATAGCTGTATTATAACCTCAATTAATCTGCTACTTATAATTATTACACGTTGTGATTATATAAACACTCAAATAGATTGTTTTGTTTGAATATTCCTTCCAGTTTCTTGATATATTTAAATTTGCAGCCTACACCACATTAGAATTGCGAAATGCACTAGTAATTCAATATAAATGGTTTTATTAATGAATGGTGTAAAATATTTCTTTAAAACTATTAATTATAAGTTATTATATTTCAATGATAATGTTAGTGTTAGTTCAGTTAGTTGTCAATTGTCTTGATCTAGTTAGTAATAAATGTTTTTTTTTGTATAGTTTGACGTTTTAAATCGTTATGTATTTTTCTCTATAAGTCCGATTTGGTCACAGTCACTAACAATAATATTATCCCAGGTAAAGGAGCATTGTATTATCTATGTGAAGGAGGGACATAACAATTAGAGTGGAGTCTTTGGCGGGAACTAAAAGGACAACTGCTGTGCAGTTTTATTTTCTAAAAATGTGTAAAATTACTCTAAAATTAACAATAGTTGTAGGATGTTGATAGTTTTTGAGTTGTAATTATGTGTTTTGTAAGAAATGTGAACTATATAGTCAAATGTGGTCTTTTGAGTTATCACAAGAACTCCGCTGAATGGCACTAGTTGATTACATACGACAGTTCAGATCTGCTACACATAGGCTTAAGAAAATGAAGAAACTATATTGTAAACTAAGACCTGGCTTAAAGGCCTAGCTGCCAAGCCATAAACCTAAATAAATAAATAACAATCTACTATTATAACAATGTACTCTGCGCATAACAATAAAAACTAGACGCGCGAATTAGCCGTTTTTCCATGAAAAGAAAAAAAATGACATATAAAAGAAAAGAAGATCTATATAGTTCTAAATTTAAAAAAATATATCATGTAATAAAATAGTTTATATAATAGACTACAGTTTTCCCCGCGACTGCACGTTCTCGCGTGTAGTTCGTGCCTGTAGTTTAAATGGCAATTATTTATACAGGTTACTTTGTATCAAATCATTTTTAGTAACAATGAGAAGTTGGTGTTCCGATAAAAATTCGCTTTGGGCGGGAAATATTTCTAAAAATAGAAAACGAACTCCTTTGAAATTCTCGGGACCCCTTATATTGGCATCTACAGCATCCTCTTCACGGGTTTTTCTTTATGTATTCAATCCGCGTTTGTGGCAGGAAACGAAGGTAGCATATCTATATCTGTAACATAAAATCGCGGCTCCTTAGTACTTTTGAAATATTTGCAGTGCGAGTTATAAGTTCGTGCTGACTAGAATCGACTTGGTTACGTTTTAAGTGGAATTTTGTTATTGTTGTCCAATTATTATTTTTCATCTTGTGAATATTATTATTATTAATATGTCAAAATTGTCTTGAAACGGAACTATTTTTTTCTACTAGCAACATTCTTAAAATGAACTCTTTTGTTTTATTTTAACAGTGATTGAAAGACGGAAAAGTGTAAAACAATCAATAAAACTGTTCTAAGTTCGGAAAGAAAAATAATTTATAAAGTTTACAGATGATATGCTAGCAAGAAGTATTCTTTCGAATTTCGACGATATTTACCCAAGAACTACTGATATGACAGGTATAATAATGGGTGTGGTTTACATATATGTCCCCGGAATCATAAGTAATGAGGGGGAAGGGGGGAGGGGGAGGGAGGAAAACTTACCCCTTCTGCAACTCCCATGTGGCGGAAATGTATAGTTCCTGAGTTATTAATGTTTTTGTCAATCTAACCTCACTTCTGTTTTTCACTAATATATAAAATAAATAGTGAATGGTTACCAGTCGGTCCTGGCTACACAAAACCTAACCTAACCAACTGTTTAAAACTCCACATATTTAAATTTTCGGATACATACAGTCTCCTATTTCGATAAATCACGTCAAAAAACGTAAAAAAACGTTTCGGCGACAAAATTACCAGATCATTGTTGTGAATTTCAAACTTCGATAATTAATTGAATATGTATTTTTTCCACTCAAAACCAATTTCAGTTGTTATAAATAAGTCTTAAATATATTCCTAAACACATAAACCATTAAAATCATCCAGGAAATCATCCGGGGACATATATGTAAACCCAACCCCAACTGTATATTATTACTTGATAAAGACATTACTTTTTTAGATCTCATATAAAAGATACAGGTATGTGGAAATTTTGTACAATTATAATTGACCAGATAGGTTATGTTTATTTTTGTTCTTAAGTATTTGTATGTACCGGGGTTGCACCTACGATAATGTTGGGACCGATTGACATAAATGTACGATATGGTTTGAATTAATTTACTTAAAAAATTTCATTCACTTTGATTTATGCTCGAATTACATTCTATGAAGATTCAAATTGATTATGATTTTCTGTCATTATAAGTAAGCGTGAATTTTGAGATATCGTTAAAAACGATTGCAAAATTTCGTGCCAACTTACTGTGTGAGTGATTTATTGTAAATTTCGAGAACGACAATAGTGAATGATAATACTTCTAAATCCAAGTCCGGCGAAGATGATGTTGCGGCCAGGTCTACTCAAGAAATGGATATAGAAGCAGTTAACGAGATAGAATATTTAGATGAAGATTTATTGGAATAGAGTATAATTAAATAATACCTATCATTTTTTATTTCTGGGAATTTTGAATGAATAATAAAATGAACATATGCTGTTATTTCAATTTTAACGTTGATCTAAGTCCAAAATCTATTAAAAGTAATACGGATATATTAATGTTATGTTTCACAAGAGAAGTCATTTTTATAAACTGACGGACTCATAAACTGCATCAAAGTTCAGGATTACTTTGAAATGATTTTTTTTAATAAGTATGCAAACTTTTTGGATTAAATCATATAAATATGGAGAGACTGGCTCTTAATCTTAAAAAAAAGGAAAATTTAAAAATAGAACTGCTGTAAAACAAATGAATATAGCCGGGAAAAGAAAAAAAATGAGTCGTAGTATCACATTTGCGTATTATTTATAGCAAAGTTTTAAATTGATTCTATTGATTTTTTATTCTTTTGTCAATTGAATTATTGATACCAGCAGAATTGTTGGGTTAGTTTTTTAACTCATCGAGAGTTTTTGAACCATAATATGGATACTTCAAATTGTAGCATTGGTGCGGGAGGGCTTGGATCAACGAACGATTGGTAGAAATTTAAATTTAAACCAGTCTACGGTTTCTAGAGTATACAGAAGGTTTGTGGAGACAGGTTCTTACAGAAGGAGACGTGGTACAGGCAGGACTCGAGCAACCACCGTTCGTGATGACCGATTTATTGTTACAACTTCCCTGCGAAATCGTTTCCTCACGTCTGTTAACATCAAAACAGAGCTTAATGAAGTGCGTGGAGTAAACGTGAGTGCACGAACAATAAGAAGAAGGTTAAAGGAAGCGGATATCACCCCTTTTAGACCAGCAAATGGTCCAAAGTTGTCTGTAGCTCACAGACAAGCTCGCTTAAGATTTGCGCGTGATCACCTGAATTGGACAGAAGAGCAATGGACCTCCGTATTGTTCACGGACGAGTGTAGGACATGTTTATATGGTGTAGATGGTCGCAGAAGAGTCTATCGTCGACGTGGGGAGCGATATGCTCAAAGTTCCATTGAGGAGCATGTTCCTTTTGGAGGCGGTTCGTGTATGGTCTGGGGTGGCATATCGATGAACGGGCGAACAGAACTTGTGTTCATAGACATGGTCCGTCAAAACGGTAATAGAGGGGGTTTGACTGCACATCGCTACATAACAGAGATCTTAGAAGATCACGTGGTTACATGGGATTCATAGGCGAAAATTTTACTTTAATGCAGGATAATGCCCGGCCGCACGCTGCTGCACAAGTTCGACAATATTGCGAAGAGGTTGGGATACGTACAATGAATTGGCCAGCACGCAGCCCGGATCTTAATCCCATTGAGCATGTTTGTGACAATTTAAAAAGAGCTGTATATGCGAGAAACCCTTTGCCCACGACAGTGGCAGCACTAAGAACAGCACTTTCAGAAGAATGGCATAATATTCCGCAAGATCTTTTAATAACCCTAATAAAATCTATGCGGAACCGATTAGAATCCGTAATAAGGGCACGTGGAGGTAATACACCTTATTAAAACATAAATAAACCCTTGCATAAAGTTTGTGTCTATTGTTAAAACCAATTTTTTAATTAAACCAATTTTCCTTAAATTTCTGTTTTTTCTTCAAAAAAGTCTTAAGGTCCCTTCCAGTACACAAACTTAAACTTAAGGATATGACCCTACGCTGTTTTAAAGTTCACGAACCAATCTAGAGGTTTCAATTTAAATCTGTATAGAAAGTTTGCATACTTGGTTGCAATATTTATTTCAAAGTCGTCTATTACTTTGATACAGTTTATGAGTCCGTCAGTTTAGGTTACCAAGCATATCTAACGGAATTTAAAGCAAAAATCCTTTCGTTATATTTTGACGATATTTATACCAAAAAACAGCCGACGTGGCAAGCTTGTAAGGGTTCTTTTTATAAATAATTATAACAAGGTAGTACAGCTCTTGCTTACAAAGTTACAGTAATTTTTATCAAAATAAACATTATTTTATATTAATGTTACAACTCAGCTCCCGACAAAAACAAAATCCACCTGCATATCTGAAAAATCGTCTTCTTTTGTTTACTTATTGATTGCCATACGTTCCTAGAGAAGAGCCCATTGTTTTATTGTACTCGTTTATGGCCGGTTATCGGCGGAACCGTTAGCCAGATGTTGCGGATTAAGTCGACTACCATACGGGCATATTTGTATCTGTATGGTATAAAACGACGGCGTGATGGTGAGAGACGGCAGTCGAGCGAGAACCACGATCAAGGCGAGAGGTGTGTACATTCGGGAATCTATTAAGAACGGAGTTTGCGAGTTTTATTAAATTACGACCTTTTGCATTACGTTGGGATTTGTTGTGTTCGGTTATATTTGTACCTGTCTTATACGTGTTTGTATAGTATTAATAAACTGTATAATAATTCCAACGGCATTTTTATTCGAGTCCCGCTAAACTCGTAACAACAATATTATCTTGATAAAATTCACGCATGAGGTAAATAAAGTAATCCGATGTTTGCAAGATGTTTGACGTAGTACCTCCTCTGGGATAATGTTACAGATATAGGCCGTCTCATGCAGACGTGGCGATGGGTGTATGATGATGGTGTGGTGTTGTGATCTAATTGGGCCACAACTAATATCTTTGACATTATCGAAGGTGCGGCCCCAGCACAAAATATGGAGTTGCTAAAGCTTAGACAAATTCGCAAAATTTTCTACTTTATTTTGCCACACTTTAATCGTGGACATCGTTATGTTACTGCTACATTAGTAAAATTTTAAAACATTAACGATGCTCCAACCGACTCCTTAGTTACATCAATAAATAGCTAGATACTCGCTTCCAAAGTTCTAAAAATGTTACCTACCAACTATTGAATTAAGTAGTTGGAAATACAATATTGTAGCAAATCCTTTTATCTGATTAAAATGTATGTATGTATTTTTGAATTTATTTATTATTAGTAATTTGTTTAAATTGTTAATGATTGTATCCGTCTAACAAGATACGATATATCACATATTAAATGTAGTCATTATTCTAAGGCCTAAGATATATGACGACATTGTATTTGAATGTAGTAACTATTAAGAAAGTTAATTTAAATAGTTAAATTTTGTAATATAAAATATAATATTAGATAGTTAAATATCCATACATTTTGAAATAGACATATATAGTAAATATGCACGCCAAAACAGGCAAAAGCATGTGAAACTCATTATAATATTGTCATCGCAAATAGTTCACGTTTTAGCAAGTAAATAAATTGAAATATGTCTTTATTTATTTATGAAAGCAGACAGATACTGGGCAGATCGGAAAAGACATTGAAATCTTTAATATTAAATATTTAATTTATAATTACAGATATTAATTTATGACAATGGAACCTTACAGATTACTTTAATACTAGCTTTAGAAAATAAAACTAAATTATAAATAAATATATATAAAGTATGTAAGAAATCGTTGCCAGAGGGAAGCGTGCCCAGAAGGCTGGCTGCATTGCCACACTTTATGGCAATGCTGATCCGTTGCGTGATATACGAACCAGCCTTGATCACGGGTGGTATCAAAAAGTTTCTTACAAATTTCTTAGAAGATGCCCTTTGCCAATGAACCTAAAGTTTCAACTCCCAACGGCACAAATACGTACCCCTCCTTAGTTATCCATATCTGCGCCGTTTGAGATCTGCAGCTGTTGAAGCAACGTTTCCAGCCCATTGGCTGGAAACGTTGCTTCAACTTAGTCATTGGAAGATGTAATGGCGCCAGATTGTCAACGCATGTCACGTCCCACAAAAGTGGCCTTCCCATCTTCCAAGGAATCAGTCATATTCCGTCCAGCCTCTTGCTATTGTCGCCATTTGGCTTTAGGCTCGTACGCCGAAGTTGACAAGAGCTCGGCGGATGCTGTAATTGAGGCTTGCATGGCAAGATCTTCGAAGAATACTCTGTAAACATGATAATCAGTGGTGTCCATACGGTCCACCATAGTTCTACACTGGCAGCGGTGTGTGTGCGAGCCCCCAGGCGTAAGCTCGCATCTAATCGTAACGCAGAGTTGTCTAAAAGTGTATTTGTATTAAATGATGGGTGTGACTGCAAGCACTTTTTTTTGAGGTAGTTGGAAATACATTTCGTACACTGACGGGTCTTTAACTGGGATTAGACCAAAGCAATGATAGTTATCCACTGAAGAAGGCGCAGACAACAGAGTCAATTGCTGGCTTGTGTGGAGACTCAGCAAGGTATCCCTATAAAAGAGGTAACCCATGGGCTAATGCTCCACTAAAACCCCCTTTCTCCCATGTGACCCGCGCTCATGGTAGGAATAGCGTGAGACTTAGAACGTAGTAACGTTCACACTAATCCTGCGCATCAGTGTTTAAGATTTCCTCGGGAGAGGGAGTCTCACTTCGTCAACAGGGGTTGGTTCCTCCGCTCCCCAGGTGGCGGAGGACCTATGTAGCGGGATCACGGGAGGATATTTTACGCATATCTGCGCCTCCGGAACCCCGACTGACTTCGGTACCCGCGAGACGCATGCGCACTTCTCTCCCTCTCTCGTTCAGCGGCAGACATTACTTCCCCGCAGAATTTGGATGCTCACTCCCGACCAGACTACCTAGCGAATTGAACGGACCTAACACGGCCTCGAGCTCAAATCTCTGCGGTGTCCATGCTGCACATTCGATCAGCATATGGAACGCAGTCTTGTGCGCCACATAGGCGGGTGCCTGCAACCACTCTCCAGACTCCTAACTAGCGACAGCTAAAAGCCTCTGTCGAACTGGAATACGTTTGCAGGAGATTTCACGTGCCAGTTCGCAGAGCAGCTCGTCCCAAGCCTGCTGTGAAGTCAGCAGTGGCCAGGACAGGATCTGGGCAAGCGATTGACCAGACTTTTTTGGCATCTAGTAAATATGAAATTTCAAAGTTTAATTGGGTTTTTTCTAGGATTGTTACTACTTAACCGTAAACTTTAATTTAATGTAATATAAATATTTAATATTAAATACAATGTAAGAAAACTTAACTTATTTGTATTGTATTCTACCCATAGTCCCTCAAGACTATAAGTAGAATACTGAGCCCAGATCACCGTCTTCTATGGGTAAGGTGCCCAGAAGGCTGGCTACGTTTCCTCGCTGGATCGCCATACTGATCCGTTGGCCGAGGTAGGCACCAGCCCTCTGATCACCTGAAGAGTCGATGAGTCGTTTTGATAAATTTTGGTAGAGGCTCATGGCCTCAGGACCCCACGGTCCAAGCGTCTCGACAGCAAACGGCACAAACATATAACTCTCACTGAGGGTTGCATATTTCCGCCGCTTGAGCGATTCCACTGTTTCCGCCGCCGAACCGGCCGATCTAGAAGTGTTTGGTAAATGGGATGTGGCCAACGTGTCTACGCAAGTCGCATCCCACACCAAAGGCTTGCCACGCTGCCAGGGAATTAGAGTCATTCCGTCAGGGCGCCTGCCATCATCACGTGCAATACCGTTCGGCTCCAATAGAGCCGGCACGTTAGCGGTGGCAAGCGCCCTCCGTAAGACATCATTCAGGGCGGCGTGGCGTGACCATCTGCCGGCACTGCGGCGGCAAGAAAAACCGTGGTATCCCGGGTCGATTACCTCTATACCACAGACACATGTGTGTGGTGCACATATGCGAGAACCTAAGCGCAGGTTTATAGCCAAAGAAAAAGAAGTATTATCCAATAATGTACCTATGTTTGGGGAGGGGATAGCTTGGAGCCAAAAACCAGACTCTTTGCGAGAAACGGCAAGGATGCGGGCACGTCCTGTAGAGTTAGTTGAATTTAGAAGTTCTGTGTTTAATCCTCTACATATAGGTTCATCCCAGCATCGTTGCGAATTCATGATCGTGGGAATGTCTTCACTAGGGCAGACCATTTTCCAGGCGTTTAGTGCTTCATTTAAAAAGGATGTATTGACATTATCCCAGTGTTGCATAATTTTTTTAAATAATGAGCCAGTGCTGTAGGTGGATGAAAGAAAAGCCAGTAGAGCAACGCTAGAGATTTTGCGGATGCCTAAACCTCCAAACCTAATGGGTAGGGAAGCTTGGATCCAGTTGTTGTCTGAGAGTTCTGAATTTAAAATTTTACTAAGCACATCTTTAATGCGATTATCTAGTGGTTTTATAAGATTAGAAAATTTCCAAAGCGGGGCGCATCGTAAAACATATGTTAATTTTGGTACAAACAGACAATGTCGTATAATGTGATATGCAATTTGAGAGTGAATATCGAAAAGTTTAGAGTATGACAGATCAAACGCGGCTGATTGCTCAGACAGATAATTTGGAATGGCCTCATCTAGAATAGGGGCTCCAAGCAAGCGAAGAGAATCCCTCTCCAGGACCTTAATACCGGGTGCGACGACATTGAACATATTGCTAATATTGTCGCTTTCGTTTTTAGACAGGCTATCGGACAAGAAAATTTCGCATTTTGAGAAATTTAACTCTAATCCTATTGAATCAAATTTTGATATCAGGATAAGTAGGTCTTGGAGTACAGTTTCTGCGTCGCCGCCTAGAGTCCCATCGTCTAGATACCACACATTGAATTTAGATTTGAGGGATTCGATGACCGGATGGATCGCCAAGCTGAAGATGGCCGGACCTAGCGGGTCGCCCTGTTGACAGCCCACAGATGATAGAATAATGTTGTTTTTATACATAAGATTTGTGGGTTTTGAATAGCTTTCATGAAGGTAATTTTATATTTCTGGAATATTAGATGTTACTTCGTGTAACATGACGGACCTGTCGACAGAGTTAAAGGCATTCTTTACATCTACTTTTAAAA
The DNA here is from genome assembly GCA_949752895.1 of Dendrolimus pini. Taxonomy (NCBI): domain Eukaryota; kingdom Metazoa; phylum Arthropoda; class Insecta; order Lepidoptera; family Lasiocampidae; genus Dendrolimus; species Dendrolimus pini. Next base: position 8,631,205 of record OX457139.1, read on the forward strand.
TAACTTCTCCGCATTTATTATTTATGAATGACCGCAAAGAATGCACGGCTGCTTCACAGCCTCCTTTAGAGCCGAAACCTAATTGTAAGGGTTGGAATTTGTTTTTTAATTTTGTGGATATATGGCGGCAACAGACCTTCGAGGCGATTCGTCGTAACGAGTTGCCTACGGCGATCGGTCTAATACCGCCATCTTTTTTTTTTAGAGCTATTAAATTTGCGCCGTATACGGCGCAAGTTCTATAGAACTTCCCTGATTCCGTCGGGAACCTTTCCTGCAAGCATCAGGTTTATAATTTGGGTAATGTGTTTTAGAAGAGTTTGGCCAATGTTGCCTGTACAACCGCTAATAAGGTCTTTCAAATGTTGTGGAGAAAGGCCGTCTATTCCAGCAGCAGAGCCAGTTTTAAATGACATTATTGCTGAATAGACGTCTTTAGTTGATGCTTGTAGGAACTCTGTTTGTGAAGAGGGAGGATCTGGCGGAGAAGTCGGTGAAGTAGTTGAAATAGGATGCTTGTCTTTTAGTGCCGAGAGTGTGTCTGCTGAGTCTGGTGCTAGGCTATCGTTAGAAAAAAGTAAGCAGGCTGCCCCTTTCAGGTCTCCCTCGCTTACTTTATTTTCAATCTTTTTTGATAGATTTACTGAGAATTTATTGCCTAAGATATGGGACGTATCTAAATTTTCAATTGTTGGACGGCAGCAGTTCTGTTTGATAGTTTTAGTTAAAGAATTGTTTTTATCAAGGCCGGTCGAATGGAAAACTCGGAACGAGAAAAATAGGTAGCTTTCCCAATTTGTGGGAGAATTTTCAGCTAAAATTTTTGCCAATATTTTTGTGAGATTTTCTGCCACCGTGATGCGTGCCCCCCGGGGGATACGCTGAATTAATGGAGTATTATTTTTTAAGCAGGCCAAACGTTCCCATAAGGCGGTAAAACTAGTCTGAGGATTGGAGGCCGAATCTGTTAATGTGCTGGGGCACGCAGAACAATTTGTTTGGGTATTTTGGTGGTGAATTTTTGAAATATGGATATTTAGACCCCTGCTCCCCTTAAAGAAACGCGGGGTAGGGCAATGAGGGCATTGAGAAAGTGAGGTAGAAGTATTATGGGCACTGGAGCATGTTTGCGGCATAGGTTTCACGTGGTATGTGCACCGTCTAAATATATTCCTAATAAAAAATAAACCGGGAGATTTGGTGACCTGAACTCAATAACAGTGATTTTATATAACACTAAACTTAAAAAATAAATAAATAAATACTAGGAGGACGTTGTGGAGCAGGCCTGGAGACGGGGATCGTACCTCTAGGGGCACGTCTTCATACCGGTCGATGCTCGACGCAGCGTAGCCGGTGGTTTGGTATGGACTGAAAAGGAAAAATAATAATATAAATAATGATTGTATTTAGAAGATATGAAGCGCCTGTACTGTAGATCTTGACGCGGAGGCTGTCCGTCAGGCGGGTGAGTTTGATGCTCGGTGCGTGCAGCGGCTGATGCGTCGAACCCCGGATGAGTCTGAGAACAAAGACACTGATGAGTTGAGGATTCGTGAAGTAGATGAAGGGGGATACTGTTCCTATCTGCGACAGCGAATGGCTGTCGTAAAATATAAATTTAGACTAAATAAAATTAAATAAAATAGGGGACAAGAAAAATATACGTCAAGTCACTTTGACTGACGTGACGTTTTAATATTAAATATTTGTATAGATTTAAAGTCGTGAATAATAATCGGAACACTAGGTCATCCACTAATATATCTACATGCAACTATTCATACTAACAGTATATCATTAGTTCAAACTGATAACATTAATTGTTAACATTCGGCAAATAAGTACATACTGAGTGATTAATTATTTTTAATATCTTATTACAGGACGGAGTATAACACATAAAAATGTAACCGATAAAAAAAATATGGTCCCGTAGCGATGACAAGCGTCCTCTGTTTTCGTTATTTGGCTATGAAGTCTATGATCCATATATACCAGGGGTCACCAATTAGTTTCACTCAGGGTCCGTTTTAAGAACTGAAATGACCATCGCGTCTCAGATTGGTAGAGAAGGGTTCAAGCGGGACAAACACGTATCCTTTCTGAAAGCCTAGGTACAGGTGAGAAAAACTATAGTTCTTCCGCCCGCAGGCAGTCGTCTATAGCAGTTGGAGGTCGCCTGATGTCCTCTGGTGACCCTTGTCTTGTTTCTGTGATAGAGCAGTACAACCGCTGTCTTTCTCTCTCTCTCTCTCTCTCTTTCTCTCAATTTCAAGAGCCTAGTTCACAGCTTTTTACTATATGGATCTTCTGTATCTAATTATTTTTTGCTAGTGTTGTCAGTTCTATCGCTATTGTAAATTTAATAATAATAAAACTTTTATTTATTTACTTTTATCATCACAATAATTTTACATAGAAACCTGATGTGTGAGATTGGCGCGTAAAGTAGATTTCTAAAAAAATCGGTATAACAGAGAGAAAACAAAATTACTTCATTGGTTTATCGATTATTAGTTAAAACAATTACTGTACGGGTAGTAATGTTCAAAAATGACTTAATGTTTGTTGATAGTAATCACAGATATTTTAATTCTTTATTCGATCGAAAGCCTAATTACAGGTGGTGCATATTATAAGTCGCGACTGGCGGACGCGGCTGAGGGGGTGGCTTACAACTTATCTCGATAAGCAAGTCCATTGAGTTGTGCACATTATAAGTCGTAAGTCGCGGATGTGACCTTGGGGGTTCGGACGTCCTAAAGCAATCTGGAGAGTGTGTTACGATTCTGGTGTGCATATTGCTCAGACGCGTCCAAGGGACGCGGCACGTAATGTGTGGGCGCCTTTACAGGACGTTCTTACAATGTCCGTGATTGGTTAGCGTTGCATTTAATCTGTTTTGCACTACGCATATATTTTTAACTTAAAACATTTATCTAAAGTTCATAAATTAATATATTCAAAATTATAAATTGAATATTAATATTAATCTATAAAATATTTGAAATTAACCTATTTAGAGCAGTATGATACACCACCATAGTAATAGTTAAACAAGTGTATTCGTTTTTTAAAATTATTATAAATTTGTATTGGCTTGGAAAATTATGTCTAGTCAAATTACTTCTAATTTTTTCGGTTGCAAATTTAGGAGATATGGGAGGAAGAACTATCATAATGAACGTAGGTCTTGAAGGTGCATTTACGCAAATATGGGCAAAAATGTTAGTACAGTTTATAATGTTGTTGGCTTTTGTTTTAGGTTTTCACAAGAGAATTCTCTTTCCGAGAACCTTTTGCTCTATGGCTGTTTGACTTTCAATTTGTAAACAAATTCCATCATAGCGTCGCGTTAAAAAAGGAATGAAGACTAACTGTTACAAAAAAATAATAATTTCTGTCTTTATAACAAAACAGAATCTCCATAATTACGGAAAATTTTGCCGGCGTTGGTAACCCCGCCCGTTGCGACTCTAATCGCGGCCGCCGACCGAGAGCAAAGTAGCAAACCAACCAGTCAGCATCACGTGCGCGGACGTGGTGGTTGTCGTTTGAGTCGTACTGTCGGATTACTCACGCGCCATTTGTCAGTTGTGCCGTGACATAAATGACTGTAGTGCATCGAGTAACGTAGTGTATCTTCCTGCCAATATAATTATTATAAAAGGAATTTATTGTATAACAACGTTAAGAGAAGTGATAAAAGGGTGTGATGCGAGAGGTAACGCTCGTCACAGCGGCGCCGACTCTCACCGGCTACTATTGTCTAAGTGCCACGGAATCTTGGTCCTTCCCAGCGGATAACATCGATGAGGCATCCGTCTTTTGACGTGGGATGCAATATGCAGGCGAAACGTTTACTTTGTCGATTCGTCACTAAACAATTGTTTACATAGCGATTCTATGGACAGATAAGATAAATAAAAACTAACCTGTTTCTTTCTTTATGCCATTTGGAATGTTTGTGTTATATGCCTATGCAAATTTCATTATGGTTTAATACAAGCATGCGAATACTTAGTAAGTAATTGTCGGGCTAACTGTAAACTGCCTGGCGTTGAATTATCTGTGCCTGGCCCACTTATTTTTTTTTTTCAAAAACCGAACTGAATTCTTAAAACGTCCGATTGCTCTCATTATTGTTTTTTTAACGTCCTCATTATCAATTTCCGGCTATAGATGCATTTCTAATATTAATTAAGTTTGTTGCAGAGAGCAAGTTAATCGAACAGAAACTTAAAAAAATGTATTAACTTACAATTAAGTTTGTTTTATATTTATATAAAAATCAGTTCACATAAAATTATTTACAATATATACCTAATATAGCTGTTTATGATACCTATTTTTTTCGTGGAAAAACCTGTGTGAGGATATCATTGACCTCAACAGAACCTTGTAATCTAATTTCTAACCCAAATATTTTTAGACATATGACCATGATGACCATAGACAAGGATTGAGGTTTTACTTCAAATTTTAAGATAACATCGTCCTAAATCGCGTATTAAACCTTATTCTCAGATGAGTTAGTAGTTAAACGTGAACCTATATTGGGATAAAAAACTCATAATCGTTACTAGTAAAATTATTATTAATATCTCTATTTATGCTTTTAAAATAGACCGCAAAATATAAATTAAAACGGTTGTTTATACGATGCCTAATCGTTAATGACAGTTTTGAGAATTAATGCCTGTCTGAAAATTTGCCTTTTATAGGCTCTGAAACAGTTCAACGGTTTTAATTTGTATAGGATTGAGTAAAATGAAAATTTTGTCTCAAATCTGCATGTACTTCCATTTAAATACGAATATGTAAGTGGATATTTGTAATCCTATTTCAATGAAAGTGATTAATAAAAGAATATTAATTCTGAGATAATTGTTGACCAATTTCATACTGCATACTGTATTTATCTAATGTCCATGTGAACACGGCTACAACAACAGTTCTATAAATAACAGTGTGTTATTTACTTAAACAATTGAATAACAAACTGAATGACTAGTCTATTCATGCCTCTGGTAAGCCATTATATAACTAATATCAATTAAAATTTAATTGATTTAATGGTAAAACCCGTCACAGACACCAAAGCTAGGTTTGGCAACCTTAAGGTATCAATTTCTTGCTAGTTATTCGACCTTTAAGGGATGAAAGGTTGAGGCGAAGATATCTATAATATTATAACATTCTAAACTGCCTGTACATTATAACTATTTAAAAAACCCAACTGGAATCATTGATATTTTTTATATATCAATGACTGGAATAGACTATATAAACGACGGAGAACACGGTGCATTTTTTAGATTTTTTGTCTGTTTGTTTGGGATTGATGCAAAAAGTAGTACTGGGCCAGTTTCGATGTGGTTTTCGGTGATCGACAGCAAATTCTGAAACTTAAAGTCTGCGCTACTATATCCCGGGGACCCAGGGGATTTTTTCAGGAAATGGCTTAAAATGACCAGATTGAAAAAAAAAATCGAATTCCAATGCGATTTTAGTAAAATATGTGATATTTTTATCCCAGGAATCCCGCGGGAATTTTCCTGGGAACGGTGTGAAGTTGTTGTTGTACATTGTTTTTAAATGCTGTGTCCCGGGAATCAAGCAAGAATTTCAAGTCAAGCGTGTAAAAAGTCACTGGTATATCCTAGTTTGAAATAAAGATATTCCAATATAACTGAAAACAGTAGATCGTTTGCTTTTACTTCCTCAAGAAAGAAATCATGATTCATAGTAGGGGATTTCCTGTCGTTATGCTAAATTCAAAGAGATACCGATGACAGCGTGTCTAGTTCACGGTCAAATTTGAATTAATTTTTGATATTTAATAGCCACTAATTTTTTAGGTTATCCAGTCGGGGTCTAGTTTGGTCTCTAAATTCAGTTTAATAATTCTTTCACAAAAATACATTTATATCTGACCTACAAACGGTAGACTAGACGTCTTGTTATCTCTACTCATATTTACTTGTCAGCAACTGCGTTCTATGATAAATATATTTATGTTCTTAATAAATAATAATAAAATTCTTATAACACAACAATTTGACAGTATAATCGTATTATGAGACGTTGATGGCGTGCAGTGTTGCCAGATGACCATGTCAATTAACCCCCAAATTTTTTTCAAAAACCCCCAAATTTATGCTTTTTGAAAAAAAAAACCCCAAAACAGTTTTTATTTATTTTAAAGGAGAAATTAAAAAGCAAAACCACCGTCGTAGCGAAAACTCACTAATGACGTCATCATTTTCGCTCACAGGACGCTCACGACGACCCGTGTCAATAGGTGGGTCCAATAACCGTTCTACTTGAGCTTACAATTGTGACGCTAGCAAATAAATAGAACGGGAAAAACCGCGGTTGTGAAAGTGGTCGTTGTGAGTCTCTAACGGAAAGTAGGCCTATAGGATACGACGTATACGAGTAGAGACGGCATAATAAATAAAAACGTAAATGAACGAACGAATGAATTGAATTATTAAAATGAACTATTGAATTGAAGTATGATTCACTAGTAAAATATAATCCTAAGATTAAGTAATCATACTGTATTATAACTTAGATATAATAATTGTGGTGAGGAGAATTGTGTTTGTAGATGAATTACTGGTACTTAAAAAATCTCCAAAATTTCTCTCAACAAAATTTTCCCCCCGAATGTCCCCCCAAAGAATCTTTACCCCCGAATTTCCCTCCAACGTCGAAAAAAACCCCCGAATTTGCAGGGAATCCCCCCCATCTGGCAACACTGATGGCGTGGCTTCAATATAATATTTAAGTAGTAGTAGTATACGCCACAAACAATGGCGGACAAGGGAATCTAGTCCATATAGCCAATTTTGATGTATAATAAGTAGTCACATAATATTGTCTTATGTTTTCACGACTAGTATACCTAATAAAACTACGTTTTAACGATTTAAAGCGCGGCAATTTATAAGACTTTTATTATTCCGATATTTCTCATTAGCCGTGATCACGGAAGACAAAGATGTCAAGTGTCAATGAGTGATGTTAAAGTTTTTGGTATTAATTTTGTTTATGGTTTTTATTTACTCTATGGAAGCCAAATCTTATTTCCCACCGCTTCACAACATGTTGTGGCTTAAAGAGTAGAAGCGGCGCAAGAAACTCTTCAGCAAACATGTCTAGCTCTAATAATTTTATATGATATTGAAATGGGTGGAAGAAAAAAATAAATTATTCATCAAGTTGGTTTGGGTTCCGTTGCACGCAGATAGAGCATCAATGTCTTGAGGTCTGGCAGTTGGTTTATGTTGGTTTTGGGTCTTAATAGATGGGTTTTGGGTCTTTTGATGATCGGCTCCTAAACAAGTGGCTCCTAAACTTGACAATCATCTTCTCTATTGAAATTTGGGTGTTTTTTTTTATTTCAATAGCCTCACATATCATTCTAGGTATGAAACGATTCTCTTTCGCGAGTATTTGTGTTTTATCGAATCTGATGTAGTGGTTGGGTTTATCCAGCATGTGTTCACTGATCGCAGACTTTGTAGACCTCATGGGTTTTTTGTCAGCAATGTGTTTTTTTACGTGTTTTTATGCTCCTCTTTGTTTGCCTAATGTATGATAATCCACACTCACAATCGAGCTTGTAGACATCAGCACCCTGGAGTGGGATATTGCATTTCACAGGGCTATTCTATTCTATATTTGGTTAGAATGGCGCCAACGCAGAGGCATTGTTCACAGGGCTTAAAAACTGGTTAATTGTGTCAATGTCATTTTTCTGTTTCATTTTTATTTAAATAAACGTGCATAGTACTCTGGTTGTAAATATCATGTTAAAAACCAACTAATATTTAATTTTATATTCTCAAACAGAACTAATACATGGTTTGAAAATAAGTCTTTACTCCGAATATTTTTTCTTCCTTTGCCATACTTAAAATTAGAAACCCAAGTTTATAATAGTTTCATGCTTACAAGTTGTATTAAAAAAGTAAGTTAGCATAATAATGTTATAATACAATCAATGTATACTTTTAAGAATAATCTTAATAAGACGAACAATTACTGAAATGAAATATAATGATTTTCCTGGTATCTTTATCTTAAAGGTCATGTGTATGTCGCTGGGACAAATTAGATATCGTTTTTAGAGTTCTGTCGCCAAAAAGAAAAACGTAAACCTTTATAAAGTATAATTATATCCGTGAGCCTGTCATTTAAATATTGTTGGCACTATAATTATTTATCAAATTCGAAATAAGAATGTTTTCTACGAACTAGCTCCAAAAATATATCCTCTTACATTTTAATTACTCAGCAGAAAATTATGAAAAACAATTTTGTAATTGTAGAACTTATACAAAACTTTTAACAATAATTAATTAGAATAAGATAAGATGTAATGCAATTTTCGAAATACGACGTAAATTGTAATGGGTATATAGTTGCAATAGCAGAATGACAGAAATGGTAACCGTTTTTCAACACGACGGAACACTTCATTATACCACGTAAAATATGTACTTAGCCGGTTTTTAATCAACCCGAAATGTCATCATAACTTAAGATTATTTACATTTAGTAATATTTGTTTAATGTTTCTGTAATTTTTATCGAAAATATGATAAGTTATCAATCTTACTCGTATGTTTTAATAACCTTCAAATGTAAGTCAATTTCTTATTGAAATTATTTTATTTTATATCAAAATCACTTCTAATCTAATTTTGAGACTCGGATAACGGTTCATTAAATTTAAATAGTGGCGATTACATTTATCACTTTGTTATTTAGCAACTAAAGAAGTGAAAATACAATGGTTTTAAATTATTTACTAAAACGTCAATATTTTTTTTATTAAATATATATTTTTCAGTGACTTCGTGATTTGTAACTCATTGTTCACGGGAGCTATCTTATCCTATTTTGCGATAGTAAAAAATTCTACGTCTATTACCATTATCGAAAGTACCTATGTATTTTATTATTATAATATTGTTCATCCAGCTTCGTTCGAATAATCTTTGGACACAAATCGCGAGAGACTACTCCGTTTTCAGAGTAACTAAAAGTCTGATATTCCCTAGCTATCTTAATGTTGCTACCTATACAATATTATTGTATAATTCTTATATGTTATATTATATTCACGTAATGATTTAAAGTTACATATTTGTACTTACTACAAAGGGTCTTATGGCATATGAGGCATTCCACGTGAAACCGACTTGGTAAAATAGGTTTAGATTTCCGATTTCAGTTATATTGAAGTATTTTATATCTGTACATGTATGTATACACCCTCAACACATACAAAATATTTTTACATGGGAAAGCCTGGTTCATAAGATATGGGTTTGATTATTTAATTAAAAAAAGGTCTTTTATTGCGTTTAAAAACCATGCCAAATTCCATAATGCGGCCAGAAATTGTTAGTATTTTTATGTGAATGGGTGGGTGTTAGTAGTCTTCTTATTGTGTGTAGTTTAGTTAGCGCGACTAACATATACATTTATTTTAATAATAAGTAAATAATGTTGTATCTAAGTCAGACAGAGAGATTAGGTTATTAACCTGTACCCATTATAGGAACTCGATTACTAAACAGATTTCCTGAACATTCTACCTTACAAAGGGAGTCTGGTATAGGTATTAGTGTAACTAATCCCCTATGAGCGGAGTTTCAAATCCTACAAGATATGTTTGGCCGACTTACCATAACAAAATTATATGTCAATTTAAGTGAGGTTCTAAATAAAGATTTATGGAACATTGTGTTCAGAAAGGACCAGTTGTTTTTATTTTCTGTACTTACTTCGAAATGCAGTGATTAAGTGGTTACTATAAGTACCTATGTAATCAGTATATCAGCCCTTAAGCATTATATTACTGGGATTTGATCGTTTCATTTTAGTGTGATTTAAAATACTAAATATTTTTTTATTGCTGCACTGATTAAAAGTGGTTATTATTGACTATCGACTATAGGTAATTGCAACATCAACACACTGCCGACTTCGGTGGTGTTTTTGACTTCTTTGAATAACTTTATATCGTTATGTTGTGGACAAACCTCAACATCAACCTTATTTAAAATCTTCAGGTGCGCAAGGAAAGCATTCTTGACAACAGTTATGCACACGAGCGAAGCAGCTCAAAGAAGAGATTATGAACGTACAGCCAATGAAGTGTCGTGAGCTTATAGACACAGGACAATTAATGACCGAAAATTATCAGAAACTTGTTAAGGCTTTCAAATATTAACTGGTTTAGTTTGAAAGACAAATATCTCAAACTAGCTGCGCCCGCGACGCCGTCCGCGTGGAATTAGTTTTCAAAGCCCCCCCCCCCCCGATTTTGAAACATTTTTCATTGCTGCTCCGCTCCTATTGGACTTAGCGTGATGATATATAGCCCATAGCCTTCCTCGATAAATGGGCTATCCAACACTCAAAGAATTTTTCAAATCAGACCAGTAGTTCCTGAGATTAGCGCGTTTAAACAAACTGTTCAGCTTTATATATCAATATAAGATAATATAAAGTCAAATCAAAAGAGAGGGAGAAAGAGAAAACAAACAGCGCCTGCTAATCACGTAGCATACAGGAATTTTTAAGAAATTATGTCTTTTACTGATCGATTGTTAATCCTAGTATTCTTATCCAGTCTAGAAGCGTCTTATCCAGTGAACAACAACGACGATTAATGGTTATACTACAACATAATTCAGGTAAATTTCTTTGAAAAAGGAACAAAATTCCCCATTCAGGAAATTCTGGAATGATCCATGTTTTGTTTATCCAGAAAAAGGGCAAACTACAACAATGGTATAGGAAAAAGTAGGTTGAGATGTATCGATAAAGCTTACCGTGATTAATGATTGCCTGGTGATACGGCAATGAAGAGATATCAGACATCATGGAACTCCGAGGCATTGTCCTTCGCGCATACTTGACCTACTTAATGTGGAAGTTGGCAACTATTGTGCGCTCGTCCAAGTTTTAATTTGCCGGAAACCGATTTCCTATTAATTGGAAATTTTGCTTTAGCGTGCTTATTCAACGTGAAAATCGATTGTATTCAAACGTCACTGTAATTAATAAGGCCACAAATGTTTTGTTCTTGTTTAAAATATTTAAGAATAGCCTACGTAGATAAAAGAATTTTTAACTTATTCAATATACTCGTAGTTTTGCATTTGTGGGGTTAATAGTTATTTATCCACTTAAACCATTACGGTTTGATCCGTACTAATTCGATTTATTACTAAGTTCTTGTATGGCACTGTGTCATCAACATCTTATTCTAAGATCGGCATGCTTTAGCTGGCTTCACTTAGAGAGTCCGAGACTCTGTCTTATAACGTACAAAGATATCGCGGGGTGAAGTCAGCGAATTATAAAAGATCAAACTTAATTTGTGACTACTAATCTTTGAAATGTTTAAAACCACTATCACTTCTCCGAACATTGTAACAAGAACAATCTAATCCTTAAGGCTAAACGTCAATGTTTATAGCTAAATAGATTTTAATTAAATATCAAACAATTAACATTTATATACATCATAATACTAATTTTTTAATAAAAAAAGATCGAAATGTGTGCTGGGATGCATAGTAAAAGTGAAACTTCAACGGACAAGTGAAAAAACGAATGGCAACGGATAAGTGGCAAAACGAATCACAATAACATTTTAACTTAAAGTTTTACGGACAGGTTTTCAAATTAGACAAGTACATTAACAATCTGCTCGTGAAACTTCAAGTTAAAATTTTGTTGTGATTCGTTTTGCCACTTATCCGTTGCCATTAGTTTTTCCCTTGTCCGTTGAAGTTTCACTTCTACTAAGCGTCCCAGCACACATTTCGATTTTTAGGAAGTTTTAATGCAAATTAGGGTTTGGTAGTTTGGTTACGTTAGGTACATTTTAATGATTCTTTTTTTATTTTTTTTTTATCAAACAAAAAAATTGAATTCGATCCTTAATAAAAAAACGCAACCATAATACTCTAAAATTATGCCGGAATACTCTAAAATTATGCCGCCTCTCACGACGTTTAGTCTAAATTTATGCCGCTTCTCCACGCGGCCGTAACGCTTTTTCGTGACAGAAAAATCCTAAGACCCCCCGTTTATATAGTAGTTTCCGTTCAAAAAATAAACCGTAGTAGCTTTCAAATGTGTTATAATATAATAAATTTAGTTGGAAATCTGACGGGGATATATCACGGCTTAGATAGTTTATCCGTTGTGTAATAGAAAAAATTGTGAGGGAACCGGCATATAACCGGCCAATCCGCCTTCGACAGGAGCAGCGGCTATACCGTCCATTCCTCTACGTAGCGGGCTCGAGCCAGGTTTTGTGTGCTGAGATTATTATCCATAAAACAATCAATTATTTGCAATTGGCATACATTAAAAATAATTATATGCTTCTTTGAGATTTTTTTTAATTACATAAATAATTTGAGTTGTAAATTATGTAAAATAAATTTTAAAATTGTACTAAAATTAAATTCTTATAATAAGAATATATATTGATTTTTGATATTTAAGTTAAAGTCATTTAGTATAAAAATCGACTGTGACGTTTAGCCTTAAGTAAAAACCAATTTACAGATATTCGTGAAGGTCAAGAGTAAAGCCATGTGTAGAGCCATATGATAGATCAGTATCAGACATTACGTTACTCGAATAATAAATAGGTAGACCCGTCGCTCCAATATTACCTTCGTGTGTGCAATGCTGACAAGTACTAACTGGTGATTGTGTGTGTGCGTGCGATGGCGCGTGGCGCCCTGGTATCGTCGACCGTGTTGCTGTCACTTCTGTCACTGGTGCAAGTGACGTTTGCGCACTACACGCCGACATGGGCCGTGCACATTCCGGAAGGCAAGGAAGCAGCAGACGCCGTAGCGAGGGACCACGGATTTGTAAATCTTGGAGAGGTAAGTTATTTTACAAAGTAGTTAAGTTAAGCCATGCTGGAAGCATTATTATCATCATTTCAGCTCTTGATGACAGATTACAGAATATCTGCATGAGACAGCTTTGAACTAATCGTGTATCATACGATTAGTGAGAGTTCCGATGGCCCACTTCTTTTTCTTTTCTATCTATTCCGTATCCCATTTTTTCAGTCTAAATCCTCTTATCTCACCCCCTCTATCACTTCCTAAAGGTAATCACTTCCAGTATGTGGGCCGTCGGCCATGTTCACAATTTTTTTTTAAGAACACATTTGCGGTTTGGCTATGGGCAACGAACAATTACACTACTAAATAATAATAAACTTTAACATCTATGTTGTATTGTTTTTCCTTAGGGCATCATTTTCGTACATTACAAAAAGAGTTTTGCAATGAATTACACGATTTAATTAAATTTAAATGTCTTACGGCCGATTTCTCAATCACCAGATTCATTGAATAAAATATAATATGGGAAATTAAAAATTATTTTTTTCGTGAATAAAACAGTTCAATGTTTCACTTTTGAATTCAGTCAGATTATAATTTATTTCACTGATAATTTTTATTTGTTGATTGAAAAATCGGCCTTTAGACCACTTATGCCACATCTACAATTCGATATTACAGTAGAAAATGTAATCATATTAATTATCTAAAGACAATTAAACCAAAATTTTATCGGGTCAAAGAACTTTACTTCTCATAAAAGAATTTTTACAATTCTCTTAAACTATGAGAACATTTATAAGTTATTAAAAATTTATAAATATTTGTAAATTATATTATTATAAAAATATTTGTAACGAGATAGAAAGCACAAATACTACAATTGCAGGTAGTTTTGATTTATTTTATTGTACATGCAAGTTACAAGATCCTTCGAACTAAAAGAAACAAGGATCTAGATTTATACAAAAAAAAACTTGTAAAAAAGAAGGTAGGTTGTACGTGTTACTGGAGGTACATGCAGCGATGTTGGACACATTATAAAACTATTGGATGAAGTTATGCATACATGCTAGAAATACTTGAATACATTTTGCATTTTAATTTGATCATATGTAGTTATTTTTGGTTTTTAACTTTCCTTAACGGGTATCATTCGTTTTTATGAATAGTATTTGAATACATACATTATTCATATAGCTTATTTTTACCATCAAATACGTTAATTAGGAAATATTTCTTTATCGTTGTTCCGTGCTCTTCGATGCTGTTGGATGGCCTACATTTATTGATGGTATTGAGTTTTGATACTGCTATATATTTATTGCAATACTCATGTAGTCAAGAAGGTTATTGTTGAGAAATATTTAAGAATTACAAAACCCAAAGTGGTTTCACTTAAGTAGTTAAGACAGTCGACGCTTCATTTTGTCTTATTTTCTTTTAATTTAGGGCTATGATCAATATCTTTAGATAACTTTAGAGAACATAAAAATAGTAAGTAAATGATTAGGTACATTGATCCAGCTATTGACATGGGAAGCGGACTGACTTCAAAATATTCAATCGGGAATGTTGAATTCAGGACTGACTTGGTATCGTTGTACTGACTTTAAATCAATTTACACTTTACATGATGCCAGTATGAAGTCAGCATTGGCTACCTTCGAATTTGCAGTCAGTAA